>VZSZ01002073.1:554015-632567 GCA_013398815.1 Ibidorhyncha struthersii
GGCAGTAATGGAGCAGCCCACAGGAGTCAGCAGATCACATGAAGTTTTAATTTCCCCTTCCTCCTTCTGCTTGAGTGGCAGACCCCCCTCCTGTTTTTAAGGTGGGTGCATGACGTGTGCTGCAGCCAGGGTGAAATCCATTGTGTAGAGAAACTCGGCTCGGGGAAGCTGATGAGCCGTGCACCCACAGAAGAAGTCTGGTGTCCCCACATGGCAGTGGGATGGGCACAAACGATGCAAAGCTGGTGAAAAACTGCGGCACTTCAGATGAGTGATGCTGTGGGATCAGAAAAAAAAGTCAGTAGTGGCCATTCAGGGGTTATACTGGGCTCTTTGGATGACTTGAGCAGCAAACGTTACTCCCGCATCATCTTTACCTTCAAGGCCATAAAAGCATTCACCAATCAAAAATTCTGCATTCTCAGGGGTAGTATTGCCACTGCGGAAAAAGAGCCCAGGTTTTACATGGTATCTGAGAGTTAAGTCAGCTCCATCAGTAGTCTGTAATTGGCTTCGGCAGACGCTCCCTAAAGCTGTAACATTACTTACTTGTTTATTAGTAGCAGTAAGAGTATTGAGAAATGACCACTGACTCAGGAAGGAGTTTGAGTTCCTCAGCGGTTTCCGCAAAAATTGGGAAGCTCGCCACATAAGAGAAAAAAGCCACATCTAGGTTATTACCCGTGGGCAAGTAAAAAGGAACAGGATGAAGTAGTCATAGAGCGCTTATGGCAGAGTAAATGGAGAACCAGTTATAGTTAGTTATACATTGGTTGCTACTGAGGCAAAATTTGGAATTGTTTTCACAGGGGATGTGCTGATGTCACTGGATTAAGCGCAGACATGATGATTTATCAGTAGCTAGAAATCGCACCCCGCTGGGTGCCTCTGGTGATGCTTTAGTTATGTACTTTCCCGACACCACTTTTTAGGGCTATCCATTTTATGTACCAGCGGATACCGATCCCGTGGCCCCAGAACTTTCTAATCGGCTACCAGAAAGGAAAATGTGTCCGTGGCTTGTTGGGATGCTGCAAAACCAGTGTGTTTTTGGCTTTTTTAAAAGCGTACTGTTCTCATTTTTCTTAAATCCAGTTCTCATTGTACGCTGTAACATATGGTCCTCATTTTGCAGGTGCTGAGCTTTTTTTCCTCTGCTGGGTGGTTGTTTTTTTTTTTTGCTCTGCCCGCATTGCTTCTGGGCAGAATGAGAGGACTTGCCTTGCCTGTGTGTATGTTACTGACTCTGAAAACACAAGTTACATGACGGTTCTATAGTGCCACCAGTTATGGTTACTTACATGAAACTGCAGCGAGAGCAAGTCCTGAGAGGTAAAAAACACTGAGCTTGTAGGAAAATACAACTTAGCATTATCATAAGTGCTTCTTCCTTTCCTTACTGGAAATTGTTGAGGTGATCCCCAGACCTACGGCGCAGAACTGTCATGCATAAATTTAGTAATGAATTTGATCCACTGGCCAACATTTATATTTAGAACTGATTATTTAAACTTAATTCTGGTGCTATTCTGTGACTTGAGCTGTAGGCTATTGTAAATGGGTTCTGCTGAGTCAGACTTAACCTGCAAATTGAATTTTTAGAAGACAAGTTTCTGCAGAATCCAGGAACAATAGTATTTCTCTGCAGTTTATTATTCCAAAAGAAGTGTACATTTATTTTTAAATACAGATAATAAGCAAGCAGTGTAAATCCTTGAAAATAAGTTAATGTTTTTTAATGTTCAGAATAAATGGCAATTTCTTTCCCATTGTAGAAAGATGACTCTCCTGAGAAACGGCCTTGTCTGAGGAGTAGTACGCTTGCATGGGTCAGATATTAGCTGACTTGGGTATGGGAGGAAGAGGTCCCAAATAAGCTTCACTGATGCCATCAGCAAACATTCCTCTATTTTCCGGAATCCAAGATCTCACCTCCAGATTCTCCTCTGAGCACGGCTGGTCGCCTATAACCCATCCTATACACATTCGTCCACCTCTCTTGGCCTCCATCTCCTTTCTCCCATCCTTCTACCCACAAGGAAGATTGCAAAGTACCGTGGGTTTGCTCAGAGCCTGCTACTGCGAAAGAAACTCAGGGTGACACTGAGAACAGTGATCATGCTCCTGCCATTATAAAATTATAAATAAATAATGACATATTTCATTTTAATCACAATTCATCTCTCTTAGATCGAAAGAAATATTCTAAATGGGAAGGAACTTTTAAAATTAAGAATGTGCTGTGAGGAAGTCAGATTTAATTTTGTAGCATGAATATTAACCAGAACAACTGTAAATCACCAACGTCCATACAATTATTAAGGAAGAAGAAGAAAAAGAAAAGAGGAACCATTTAAAAGATGTCGTAATTTTATAAGGCACGAAAGCAGCGTGAGAACAGAATTTGGGGAGCAGCTTTTGCCCAACACCCAGCCTCAGTTTCTTGTTTCAAACTTGCAACAATCCACGGTCTTTTAATGGGAGGAAGGGTTTTTCTAACCTTGCAGTGTAAATCTGCCTCTCTGTTTCTATTCTGCATGCTAAGGGTGTCACTGATACGTCATCTTAACAGTCCCACAAACCCACTGGATAGTGACTCTTGCCACGTAAAAATTTTCCAGAAACATCTGTTTTACACCCTGGGAAGTATGCATGTACTCCTGAATGACTGCGAACACTTATTGGGAAAAACAATTTAAAGACAAACCGAAGCCTTTGACATTTATTTTTTTTTCTTCTTCTTAAAGATGCAAAAGCTCAGCAGTTACAACTCCTGGCTTTAGCTGTTTCCATAAAACATTAAATGCTCAGTAACTTTTCTCAGATCCAGTGTGCCTAAAATATTAAGTACACATAGGACAGCCTCTTTTTTTTCCCAACTGCACAAAGCCTCACTCTCTCCTTAGACATCTCAAAGCAGATGTTTGTTTATGGGCTCCATTTGGTGTTGCCTGTAGGACTGGCTTCCTCTCCCCTTCGTTTTCCCTCTTTCCTCTCTTCGCCCTCCCCTTCCTGACTTCCAAGCCTCTCTGTTTACTAGCAAGCAACGTGCAAGGAAAACCAGTCCAATGCTGATTTCCATACCTGTTTCACTCCCTCTCCTCTTTCTCCTCCCCTTCCCCCTTTTCTCTGCAAAACTTTTGCAATATTTACTTTCTTGGCAATTTAGGTGTCTGCAGACGCCTTGGAATAACAGTGACACATAGTCTGGCTCAGCAGGGAATAGATAGGGTTACGTAGCTGATGGGAGTCTTAAAATTGCTTTGGAGACAAGCCAACAACACACGGAAAGGAAACGTAGGTGGCCCTGCCCAGAAACCTACCCCAGAAACAGGTGGGTTACAGAAGATGGGCCTCCATTCTGGTTTTAAAAGCCTGGTAGGCATTTGGGTGTTGCTGTTGCCTGTGAGTCTGGGAAGCCACCAGGCTTATTTTGTGCTGCCCTGAAAAAAGCTCAGCATCTCCCCTCGGTCTCCATGGGGTGAGGCCGCTGCTGGGACAGCAGGCTCAGCCAGGCGTGATGGCAGGACAAGAGGACCGATCGCAGCAAAAGACTTTTGGATTGGGAAATACTCTGTAAGAGAAAAGGGAGAGGTTGGGAGAGGGCAGAGAGGGGAGAAGGAGGCGGAGAAGGGGAGCAGGACAAAGCGGGTGGGTGGGTATTCACGGCATACTAAACCCTTCAATAGGGCATTGTCCCTGGGTGGGGGTCCTGCTGGCAGTGGGGGGCTTCCCACAGAGGTGGCCAGCTGGAAGGTAGCCTAGGGGGCCCAAGGTGGCCCCAGAGACGCAGCCCTCCCACAGCTAGGGAAACATGGAGCATCTTCCCCAAAATCCATATGGCACTGGCTGTGTTTATTCAGGTCGCAGCTGTCAGGAGCCTGTGAATGATGAGAGATTTTTTTAATGATGGCGCTTTCAACCATAATGATTAGTTTGCTTTGCTTTCCATTTTCAAAGCTGGTTATGTTGTTGGTTTTTTGTTGTTTTTTTTTTTTTTTTTTTGTTTTTTTTTTTTTTTTTTTCCCAAGGAAAAAGGCTGAAACCTTTCTTTAATGAAACATGAAGCCCAAGACCCTCCTTTGCATGTGTGCCTCCCTCCACCCCCAGTGGAGGAGCTCATTACCATGGGCTTTTCAGGCTCACAGACTCTGCTCTGCTAATACTCTACTGCACCTTTCACATGCTCATTCATACCTCTTTTTATTAATTTATATTTTTCCAGTGTAGTTTCAACAAATGATCTGGGGGGAACGTTTCTGATTTGGGCTTTAGGAGGGAGGGAAGGAGGAAGGGACATTTCTTCAGATCAAGGGAAGTGGTAAAGCTTTTGCTTAACTATAAGCACATGAATATGCTCACCTAAATCACTGGAAATGCAATATACCTGCCAGGGGCTTTGGTTCTCTTCCCAGCTCAGTTATTCTACAGTGCGAGTACCATGATTCCCCGCCCTGTAAAACAGGGCAAGCTGCACTTGCCTCCTTTGGACAGTGCTATGCACCTAAAAAAAGCCCATAAAAGCCATGTGACATTACTGTGTCCATCAACTCAGCAGTAAGTTCAAGCACTTTACTGCATCAATGTCCTTCGGCATTAGAGAAGGGTAGGAATGGGAAAAAAGTGAACTGGGTGCATATGAACCATTTAAAACATATTTGAAATTAAGAAAATAATATAAAATTTGAGCCAGGTGTCCTGACTGCACGCAATACTTTGATCCCTTCATTTTTGGCATTTTTGTTGATACAGGAGTTCCTCAAGAGACGAAACTGAGGAGAGGACTCCCATCGGTTTCAGACACCATTAGAGAAGACCAGCAGAGCCTGTTCCACTAAGATTAACCAATAGTTGGTATGTAGTAGATAAATGCCAACTATGAAATGCATGAAGTCACAGGCCATTTCCAGCCCAGGGGCAATCAGGGCCGAACAGGTCCGTTCGCTTAATGTTATTTGAAGTAGATTCCCAAAGATCAGACTTGGGAGCTTAATGGTTAGTCCTGCAGCACCTCGACACCTTGTTCCTCCTGTAGCATGCAGACCTAGGGGCTAAGCACTTCAATGTCACAGTATAAGGAGAAAGTGGCATGGCTCAGAATAAGACCTGTAGCAGCTGAGCAGCAAGAAACCTAAAAGAGACAGCGAAAAGGATGCAAAGAACACTGAGCAGAAGAGCCTGGCTTGCAGTTGCGGGGGGTCTTGTTAGAAGATTCAGCTCCTGATGTGTAAAATAGGGGAGCTTGGGTGGACCCAGGGCTGCTGTGCATCTGTTAGCTCATTTCATCTGATGGTCCTCAGTGAGAAAAAAGCCAGATTCCTCTGAGTAGCAGACAGCCTTTCTCATTTACAAGAACCTCTAACACTTTTCATAATGGCCAGATTATGTTGATCTGCTGGTCTCCATTCTGTAAACAGAGACTAATTAAGCACTTGCTGAGGCAGAATGGTTTTGATACGGATGCTGACATGCTTAAAATTTGTTATCTGTTATTAGTTTGCTGAAGCACAATTGCATACAAAATGAACTGAGACAAAGGTTGCATCTGGCTGTCATCCCACTTCCCTGTTTGTGGCCTTAGTACAAATCCAGTGCAACTTAAAACTGCTTGAATTTATGCATATGAATTTAAGATTGATTGAATTTAACAAAGCATTATATATGCGTATAACATCAAGAGTATCTTGCGCTCCAGTCACACTTCCTCTTCTCCTGCATCAAATCCCAAATCACATGCAGAACCTCCCTTACCATGCTGGTACATCATAGAAAAGTCATGTTATACTGGAGAACTGAGGTTACCAGTTTTACACTACAAAAAACTTTTCCACGGTTATAGCTTTATTGGTCTAAGTGACAGTGTTTTTCTTATTTCCTTTTTTCTTTTTGCTATTTCTGCTGAGAAAAAATGGATGCAGGAACTTGAAACATGAGCTGAACCTTTCTCTAAATGATCAAACAATGAGAAAAGTCATGCCAAGAGACAACATGAGGAAAATCAGCTTCTGGGCTCAGACAAAGAGAAGGATCTTCTAATCAATTAGACAGAAAGGTAGGACCCAAGAGTCACAGCCACATTTGTTTATTACTTCTCCAGAGCAAATATCTGGATACCGAAGAATCCTCTCGATTTAAGAGCATGGGGCAGAAGAGTCTTTTGGAGAAATAAATAAATCCTGCCACTAGTTCCCTCAAATGAGAGGCTGCAGCTCGCTGAAATAAATTAATCCGGGGCCCGCTGCTGCTCCTCACTGAGCTATGGGGATGTGACACGGGAAGTAAGGGGGGCTGAGTGGGCGCATGGGAGCACAGGGCAGCCAGGGGCTGGCTGGGGAGCTCAGCCCTCTTCCCACCTCAGCACAGGCAATGGGAAACTCAATACCTCCACTGGAGGGTGCCTGAACTTGTTTTTCCCTTGTGTGGAAAGCACATAGGGCATGGTCTGTACTGCGGAAATTAGAGACTGGGAAGACCAATTAAGTCATTCAGTTCGACTCCCTGAGGCCAATTCAAAGACTGTTCTCTCTACTACATACTCTATTGTGGGGCTTTTGCAGTGTAATTTTAAAAGTCCCAAGTGACAGTGCTTTCATTATTTCCCTAGGGAGGCTACTCCACAATCTAATATATTTCACTGTCAAGAAGTTATTCTTGAAATTCCTGTTAAATTTTCACCCCTAATTTCCTTCCATTTACTCAGAGTTATGTGTATTACGCTATTCTAAGTGTAGATTATTAGTTATACTAAAAAATTCATCTCTGTTTCCCAAATGCTGGTAGCATGTCATAATATCCCATCTTTGTCATTGTTTAGCCAGACTGAGTTTTATCATGATTTTTTCTTAGTTCAGGCCCTTTCTGAATTACATTGATCCCCTCTGGGCACCTTTGCCACACACAGTGTATCTGCTGTAATGATGCAATATTCCAGATGATGGTTCTCATACAACCTTGATGCATAAAATATTTTCCCTGCCTCTGCAACACATTGGCTGTTGAAGGTGGTTTTATGTCTCTCATGTCAGCTTGTACTTGAAGTGCATGCCTAATTTCATGGCCCATGCTCACCAGTGAGCTTCTGTCATTAGCATCAGTACCCAGTCCTTTTACTTCTGTGTTTGGAATTATATTTGCTAGTGTCCATCAGATCACATATTTCATAATTCAGTCTCATTTTATTATGTATGTTCATGTTTTTAACAGATCACAATTCATGGGGTTTTTTTTTGGACTTAATTCTCCAGTATGAAGTGATTCATATTTGTAAATCACAATCACACCACATAATTTTCATGCATAGGGTCTTTCTCGATGTCCAGTGGTGTAACGAAGGATGTTAACAATTCACTGATTTGTTATTCAGTGTTATTCTTCACCTATTGTCTCTTACAACTTTTGATATACATTACACTTTTTTGTGTAAAAATATCTCAGTTTGGTTTTAGAAAAAGATTTCAGGAAATACATTATGGAGCATTCAAACAAATCCATGTCTATCCAAATAAAGCAATGAAACTTCTATAGTTAAACTGCTTTTTCTTTTTTTACAAATGTGAAGCATTTACAAGGATCCTTCTTGATTATTATTTTTTTTTTAAATAAGTGTTTTATGTACCTTTCGGCTCAAGATTTTTGTACCTTTTCCCATCCCATGTTTTTTCCAGAAGCAGTTGACCTTTATGTGGTAGCATTATTTGGTAGTTTTATTATTATGCTGAGCCACACTGTCATCTGGACTTGCAGACTTGTTGAGGATAACATTTTCCTAGACTTTTTCTTTCGTCCTTCATAGCAAATGTTATATTGTAAAACTACTTTTTCCCTGCAAGTTTTATAAAGTTCATTCCCACATTCATGCACGGAGTCAATGCTGATCCTGTGAACGTCACGAGAAAAACCATGTGAATAACGCCAGTAGATGCCTGAACGATCCTGATTATTTGCACAAAACAAGGAATCCATATGCCACCGTTTAAGTCCAAATGAAGAAATTGTCAGGAAAAAAATAAAGCCACTCTGATTTGTCAGCCTGTCTTATTCTAACAAAACTCTGCTTTGGCAAAATGTCTTTCTGGACAGTGAGTTCATAATCTCTTTTGACAGTTGCTGGTGATAGGTTGTGTTAATATGAATGACTTTACCTTTTATAAATGCCACCTGTATTATCAACATTGATTTGAAGGTGTCATAGTTTTCTTTCAAAAACCCATTAGGTTTTTATGCTCTTGGCAAGCAGCTCTGCTTTGATGATTAGACATAGTAACTCTTCTTTTAAGCAAGGAACCTTAAATATTTGCCTCAGCTCATATGCACGGGCTGCATAACCAGACATAAAGTAGATGATTTAACTTAAAGTTGTGTTAATGATCTGACACTTCTTTCTTCATTTAGCTATTTAAGCACAACACTTTAATTATGGCTATATAATCATCAATACCTATAATGACACATTGTGGGTGATGCTGTCAAACAGGATAAGCATACTCCTACTCTTTCAAAGCCTTTGTGATCACAGAGTCCTTTTTATACAACATCTTTCATTCAACACTAAATTACACTGAACCCTCTCACTTTGACATCTCTTCTTATCAGACGAACTGCTTGCTCCTCAAAAAAAAGTTTCCAGCTGTCTGTTTCCTGGAAGTTGGATATTTCTGTCTCCTAAATGACAACTGTTACGATGGTCACTTCAATAAATCCCCAAATGATAACCTCAAAGAGACGAAGGCTAAATTTGCAAGGGAACTCAGGTGCCCCAAAGGTTCAATATTTAAGCGTCTAGGTGAGAACATGGAGGTAATGCCATTTCTTGACATATATGTATACAGATTTCAGATGTCTTCAGCTCTAGGCAGCAGCTGTGAGAACATGCTGAGGGCCCGTATTTTAACTCAGTCACTTTAATTTCACTTTAGGTAGCTAGGTTCTTTTACGGCTTTGGCTCTGGTTGACTAATTAGACAAGACGGAGGAAGGAAGTATTACCCTTCTTTTACAAATGAGGAATTCCAGTACAGAGAGATTAAATGCTTTGCCTAAGGAAATGTAAGAAATTTGAGGCAGAGTCAGGAAGGTCCATTTAAGCTGTGCTTCAGATCTAGATCTTCTTGGTCTCTGATTCCAGTGTCTTAACAAAAAGGCCTTTCTTCCTCGCTTCTCTCAGCTATGTCGACCCACAAATGCTGCTGAACTGGAGATGTTGAGACCATAACCCTGTTTGCTTCCCTGCCCGCCCCCCCCCCCTCTTTTTTTTGTGTGCATTTTCTGGTGAAATGATCAATTCTTCTCTTTTATGTAGTTTTTTGTACCATGGCAATCCCCCTGGTTTGCAAGTGCCCTTCAGAAAAGCCTTCAGCAACATAGCTAACATCTGTCACAGGCTGTTTGTATCTTCATTGTCTCCCCAGGGAAGGAGTGTCGTTTTGGTATGATTTTTCCAAACACGTGCTGCCAGGTATTTGTGTTTGAGGAGGAAGGCGAAGGTGAAAGTGCACCTTGCACTGCCAGCCGTGGTGGTGAGGTTATGACAGTCTCTGCTCTCCTGGGGAGTTTGTTGCGGGCAGGGCTGACTCAAGCGTTCACAGCAGCGCGTGCAAAATTGCATGTTGCTTTCCTGGGGCAGTGGTGACAGAGCTGGGATGCTCCGGCTACGGGAAGGGAAGGTGAGGAGAGCGAAGCTGGGAAGCAGAGCCAAAGGAGGCCACAGAGGGCTGGCACACCTCCTTCTGTCACTGCCAGGCAGGCAGAGAGCAACCGCCGCCAATATTGACCTCATGCTCCAGCAGCAACTTTGGCTTCCTGCGGGTCTGGCACAGGCAGAGGAGGCAGTGTGGCCACCGTCACTTTGCTGCCAGTAGAAACCTGCTGCCCTGGGCAATGGCCAGGTTTGCCTTTCTCCTAGCGACCCTGGTTGCAGCCTTTGCCTGCAAGGTAAACTGAAGCTGACCACTTCCAGCACATCAGGAGTGGTGGCACTGCCATCGCCCCTGTGAGACACAGGACTGCAGATCCATGAACCTCAGCAGCAGCCACAGCCTTTTAGCATTTACAGGCTCTCTCATGGAAACCAAGGGATCCAGACCCTGGAGCCGTTGGGCTCCACGTGACTGCTTTGGCTTTTGGGTGGCAAAGTTTAGGAAACATATTTAGGTAGGGCTTGGAGTGTGGACTCTAGCATCCAGTACAACCCACCCAACAGTAGTTCCTTGCAAGCCCACTGCCTGTTCACACAAAGTTTAACCAAACTTGGTCTGTTTTCATAGAACACCTCAGGTTTATTTATAGGGTGCTTTCTAATGAAATATAGCTTTATTTAAAAAATGTCCATCCTCCTCTGTCTTGACCGGACCACTTCTGTGATGTTACCTCTGGCAGCCCTGAAGGTGGCTTTTGCTAGCTTCTGGGTAAACTCAGAGCTATGAGACTGGGTGCCAGCTGGCCAAGAATGGGGTCTACAAGGTAGATTTCCTCAGCACTGGACTGACAGATGGTCAGAGAGAGGAGGGCCCTCTGTTTGAGCACCACACCGGCAGCTGCTCTCAGGAGCAGCACCAGCTGTTGCGGGTTTTCTTTCCCAGGCTGAGGAAGGGCACAGACCACTTCTCAGGGCTCAGGGAGCGGCTCCTTGAGGTTGTCTGTTACTTCCCGATGAGACGAATTAAAGTGCTGAATTCAGGATATATAGGTGGGCTGTTTGTTGGTGGGTGGGAAGGAGCAGGTCAGGAAAACTAGGTCAGGAGCACTTGGAAAGTGCCCTGAATATGCATGATCTTGCTGGCAAAGTAGAAGTGGCCCCTTGGTGGTTTGTCTAGCGTCCAGCTTGGTTATGTGCCACTGTCATAGAAATCCAATGCAGTGTTTTGTCAGGGTGTACAGGGGCAGGATTCGCTAGTTTCTTTAGAGGTTGACAGGAAGTGTCTCTTGGCCTACTCTTTCACATTCACATTACTACTTCCCTTCCTGCCCTTCTGGTTCTCTTCTCCAAATGTGACTTCTGTCAGAGCTTTAAAGTAAGCATGTCAGATGTGTGCAATGATGAGGTACAAGAGAGGCAAAGCTGATCCCAAATTTTCCTTATCGTTTTACTTCTACATAGGAACCGACGTCTTCCAAAGGCCTGTAAGCAAGCTGAAAATGGTAATCTGCACAGACCTAGCTTCTCCATAATTCAAATAGATCGACTGAATCTGGGTAGACTGGTTTTGAACTGAAGCAGGGGTCTACAGTATTAATGCTGTGATACCATACAATTTTTTCTTTCTGCTTGTCAGGAAGATTGTACACCGACGATGTTTATGCACAGGTGTTCTTCCCAATACAAGTTACATCAAAGCTTTGTACAGAAAATATGTGGTCTCTGTGACATGATTTTGAAACAAAAAAGTGTTTTCAGAGGCACAGCAACATTGTCCATCATTCCTCCCTCTGTGACACTTTAAAGATACAGTAGGTGATACTGAGGCTGAACTTGATTGCAACTACCCAGTAGTGAGCGTGATGCTGACTTAGACTGTACCTCAAGAATATTTCTGCAGACCATCATTGCAGAATAGTGGGCTCCTTAGAAGGCCGTGATTCTGGGAGACACTACAGTAAGGGCACTTTTATGTCAAAAACCAGTTATCATTCTTAGAGAAAGACAATAGTTAATTTTCCATATTAGCTCAAATAAAGACAGTTAATTTTTCACTTCTTTCACCATCATCATTTGGAAAATATAAGTAAATTCTAAGTTCCCAGTGATTCAGAAACTGGCCGCTCTGTGAGCGTGGCAGAAATCTATACTATAGGCTCTTGCTTCTCCTTTCCTCTTTATTCCTGTCACCTCTGCCATTGGAATCAGATACTCTCCAAATTGAAAAGAGGCATCTGATCCAGAAGAGTGCATTTCCCATTAAATGCAATGAATGCTGATGTAACCTGACTGGCTACAAATGAACTGCAAAAAATGAAAGAAAAAGGCCAGTTTGCAATGTAGGTGCAGCCTCTTAATACGTCTAACTGAAGATCCAGGTGGCTGGGGAAAAAAGGGCAGTCAACTGTTATTACTGCAAGCGCTCACCAAACCTAAATACCGTCCAGGCTCTTCATCATTAAGTGTTAGGAATCTGGATCAGAATCATTTTTTTACTGGAACTATTGTTTTAATAAGGAGTGGTATCTGTTTAGAAGGGAATTATTACTTTTTGCTTCTTGAAGAACATTTATGCCTTGTATTTTGGGCTTGACCCAGTTACCGCTGATAGTGATAAAAGTCAGCTGCAGCTGCGCTGAAGACCAGAGGTACGCTTGTGCCCAAGAGAAGTAGGTGGGAGTTGAATCAGGCCCCATGCATGTGAAAACAGGCCACAGAAAATCTATTGCTTTAATTGCCTCCTAAAAGATTGACATGGTCTAATTTGCTTATGGTTAAACACCATAATTTATGGTGAAAAGGATGATTACCTTAAGCATTCAGCACCAATTACTAAGCCCTCCCCTCCTTCCCCCCAATATTATTTTACTTAGTTCTGTTCATAGCAACAGCAACAATCTCCACCCCTCAGAACATCTCTCTGCTTGAAAAAAATAATTATTAGCTAAACTAATTCCTGGGCAAACCTCTATATTTCTTCCCACAGATACACTTTATGTTGAAGTACAGTGCTAAACCTCTGGCCATCACAGCAATTTACTGGTTTTTAATGGTTGGAATATTTCACCTCCCTGTTAAATATCCCTTTACCCTTTGTTAAGTTTGTTGCCTATTAAATTGCATGTCTAGCTTTGGAGCTTATGTTGCTGCACCCCTGCTGCTTTAGCTCCTTATCTCCATAGGATTTGCTGTAGCACACACAGCCAGTGGATGAATTTGCACATATTTGCCGTGTGGAGCTTTGACTTTTACTGCTTGCATGTAAATNAAAAAGAAGAAGTCATTTCCTTTTCATGATCAGCAATTCATCATCACTAAAGCACTGGGAGGAAAATAGTTATCAACTTCCCATTTTAGGTTATAACTTCAAAGCAAACCTTTGATTTGAATGCCAGACTCTGAATGCTGGGGAAAAAGGGGGGGAATGGGAGAGGGGAGAGGAGGGAAGGAAGTAGGAGGGACTGGACCGTCACCTTGTGGTGGTGACAGTACCCACCATCAGAGAGAGAAAACTGGCTTGTTAAGGTACCAGAACAGCCACTGTTTTCTCACTTGCCTTGTTTATGCTCGTTCAGGGATTAAGGGAGCCACTGCAGGAGCCCACGTTCAAATCCATCCTTACAGTCAGAACTTACTCTGAATCTTGTGGAAATAATCTGCCTTTAGTATGAAATACTCACCTAATAAGTAAATGAAAAAGCCTACATGTTCATAGACTTCTGGAAGACTGTGTTGTGCCCTCTTGCTTGCTTTTTTGCACTTAGAGCACTTGAATTCAGCATCCGTTCATGGAGGTACATGTTTCTGACATATTTCAGTTAAATCCACAGATAGTCTGTGTCATAAACAGCCCATTTTATCACTGCATGTTTTTACAGTAAGGTAGAGAATTTAGTTCCCTGCAGAGCTTGTTTAAAGGCTTTAAGTGCCTGCCTGAGCCCAGATCCATCTTTCAGGAACCTGTTTTTCTGCTTGTAATAGAGCAACCCCTCATGAGCTCCTCTTCCTCCTTCATTGCCTCTCTCACTCACTCCCCCTCTTTTAAAAATTGTGTTATTCCATAGCCAGCATTTTCAAGGCTGTTTACAGAACTGATACCTTGGTACATTAGTGCTGCATTGATTATGGTTGGAAATAATTGCAGGAAGCCACGCATAGCTCCCACCCCTTGTCCTTTCTGCTGTGTAAGCACATTCTTTTTGGCTGAATGAAAGGAGGATGTTCTGTATACAATTTATTTTCAGGCCTTGAAAATGTTCCATATAGGTGCCTTTGAGGACTTTCTTCAGACTATTTTTGTGTTAGTCTCCTGAAATGATCATATATCAAAAGCCATGTTATTCCTTCATTCAAGTCCATTGTACTACTGTAAATACCGCTTAATCCATTTCCTCTGATGGAGGAAAGTGGGCTGATGGTTTTTGAAATGTGCACGCTATTCTCAGGCATTAGGTTATTCAGTGAAAATTCCTGTTAAAAGATCATCAATATACATGGACTGGAAACACCTTCGCAGACGTCTCCAAGGCTTTTAGAGAGAGCATGGAGACCCTGACTCCAATGAGCATTTTGTCATTCGTCTCTGCCCGAGCACAGCTCAGTGCCAGATTACATTTTACCTCAGTGTTTATTTCTACAGTAAGCAGATATGCCTAATAAGACACTGGCAAGATTTAGATTTTAAAAACACAGCCCATTCCAAACCCTAGGCTGCCTGTTCAGGACCTTCGGTTGTTTCTGCACAATCCCATCTTCAATGGAGCAGCACCTAATCCTCTCCTTTCTCAGCAGAACATATTTTTTTGGCAGGAGGGTGTGAGGGGTAATTAAGAGGCCTGGCCCCCGGTTGTATTGTCGGTAGTCCTTTATTTGCAGCCTGCTGCTGCTGCTTTCAGGGGAAGGAGGGATACTCTGCCGGAGGGATGTTCTGCGCCAGCCAGCGGTGCTCTGGGGCCGGGGCTCGACCCGTTCCACCTGCCACAGAAAGGCAAGAGCTCCCCCTGCACTCTGAGTGCAGACTGTATCCCTCAGAGAGGGTCTCTTCTGCTCTGCCCAAAACCCACGCTGTAATTTTAATCAGGTAGCTCTGTCCATTTAAGGGTGACAACAAGTCATAGCTGGCATAAACAGGGCCTGGAAGTATGTATCTGCAGTTCGCAAACAGGAAAAAAGGAAAGAAGAATTGCTGTTTTGCTAGAGCCATTTGAAATTAGTGGGGTCATTAAAAGCTTTTATTCAAATAAATAAATTCATAAAATTGCCTAGAACTCAATAGCGCAGGATGTCTAATCAATAGTAATTCATTTTCAGAATTGCTGTCTGTTACACAAGCCAGGAATTGCAAGAGGTAAATCATGACAAACACTGCACGCACAGACAGCATCCATTATATCACAGCAGGGGTCACGCTGGAATCGCTTCATCTGTTTTTAAGGTTTGAAAGCCCAGGATGCAGCGGATTTTCAAACAGGCCCATCTGTGTGATATTTCTGGCCACAGCTCTCTGGTTTCCCCACTGATGGTAGTAACTAAATCTCTGTGATGTACTCCATGCCACAGGATGGATTATTTGCATTAGGAGTAATCTTCTGGTGACTCTGCAGGTGTCTGTAGCTGGCGGAATGAATTGCAGGGAGGAGCTTAAGCAACTTTGCTTCTGAACATGATTTAGGCTTGAAAATTATTAAAAGGGTAGCCAAACTTTTGGAGCTGTAGCCTCTGCCCTGTGCTGTGATTATTGCCTAACTTCATCCACAAAAGGGGCAAAGCTGGAGTGGGGCCACTGTTTCTCCAGTATTTCACTGAGCTTTCTGAATAACGGAAAAGAAAAATAAAAAGCCAAAGCCACCCCCTTGCAGGCTTGCTACTGCCTGCTACTCACCTAAGTGGAATTTTTTACAGTAAATTCCAATTCCTTTAAAGTTCTGGTTTTAATTCTGTCCGTAGATGATTGTGAGAAATTAACTTTTATAGTTTGGAGGCATTCCACCTGGAAAAAATTAGCTCTGGAAAATGATATTTCCATCTGTTAAAAAACGGGAGGGAGTGGAGGGGGCAGGGCAGGGAATAGTTGATGGTCTACGTAGATTAGGGCCAACATTTTCAAAAACAGGAACTAAAGTTAGCCTTGTGTATTCATACTCACACAAATAAATATATAGCGCTTTGGCAAATTGTGCTAAGCCTCTGCTAGCTCTGTCTTATTGGTTTTTTTTTAACCTGACCTCATCATTTCAGGCCATAGTCAGCTGTCCAAACGTGGACGAGAGAGAAGCTCGTGCTCATCCTTCTTTGTGACAGTGTTGACCCATGTCCCAGGGAGCAGGGTCCATGTTTCTCTCTTCCTGCGGAGGATTGAAGTGCCAGTGCAGGCTAGAGCCTGCAGATCTGTTCATGGATAAAGGTTAAATACTCCAGCCTGCCATGATGTTGAACTTCTGCCTGGCTACATTTCCTTTAACGGCAGCTTCCACAGGAAAATTACAAACCCACAAATTTCTGCTTAGTGTTTTAATTGTCTACAACACATTGCTGGGAGCTGCAGCGAGTTTTGTAATCGGCATATGTAGCTGGTACTGAAAGACCAAAGTAACAGCAAGCCCAATTGAAGCAAGACCACTTAGCACACAATTACGTTCTGCTAATCCTACTGAAACGACCGCATCCAAAATGTCAAGGGACATGGCTGTGCTTTCATAACCTTATGAACAGAGCACAATTTATTTTAATAAGTTATTTGCCTGCAGCTACCCCTCATTTCTTTGCGTGTTTCTTGTCTAAGAAAGGCATAAGGTATAGTCAATGCTGACTACTTGCTCCCTTTAAATGTGGCATTTCTGGGGGCAGATGTGAAGACCCTTGCCTTCCTTTCATCACCACGCACCATGGCAGATAAGACAAGTGCTTGCACCTCCTTGAAAGGCTTTTCTATCCCTTTAAGGCAGGCCTGCTTTTGCTGTGGCCTCTTTTTCCTTTCTGAACTGATGTTTGATTATTCTTTGCACAGTTTCTTTTGCTATTGTCTTCCTGTGTTTTATGTCGCATTGTATTTACTGGCTCGGGCTTTTCAGGTCTAAAGTGTCAGGGGATTTGATGTAGGTGGACAAAAATTCTTGGATCTACCTAAGCCCACCTCTAGTTTTACCCAGGTTAATAGCTTCACGGAGGACAGCAGGGCAGCGCAGATGAGAAGTGTTCTCACTGAAGTGTGCACAGAGCATGACATCACCTGAGGTGTAACTTCTGGGGAGATGGACTCATACACTGCGGTATGTCCTCCAGCGAAACTTCTACTAAACTAACTTTCCTGAGCGAGGATTGAACTTAATGCCTCTAAAACATACTGCAAATAATTTAACTTTGCACTGATGTCAAGGAAGTGCAACCGCACTCCATGAACACTCATCAGATCAGACTCAGGACGTGTAGGTATGCAGGCACGTTAATTTCCTTGCCTATGCCTCCCTGTTCAGGAAAGCTGCTCTCATTCAGGAAGGATGCTTAAAGCCCTCACAAATTTAAACACGCTTTCTCATCTCTGGCCCTTACAGATGTGGAAACGAGCACACAAGAGGAAATCCTGACCCACAGAAGCTCTTTTCACATACCACTTCTAGCTTGAAGAACAATTAATACAGCCTAATTTATGAGCTTGGGTTTGTAATAACCTTGTGCTATTGAGCCAAGAGAATTAGTCTATCCAGGCATCCTCTGGACTTGCATGAAGCATATGTTCTGCAATTTGGTGGTTTTGCTGCTGTTTGCTTCTAGCTGTACCCATTTGGCTTAATCTAATGGTTTGGCTTTTTCTCCAGATTTCGCCAGATTTCACAAAGAACTTTCAAGTGCTTCCTGACCAACCAAGACCTGCAACTCTGGTGCAGCAGTTTCCTACTGTGGGATGGGACTTTCCCATGGGATCTGCTTCAGCAAGGCCTGGGCTGAAGCGTGTGTTGGTCTGCAAAATGGGAGAGCCACTGCTGCACTCTAAGAAGTTCCTTCTCTCAAGGGTTAGGGCTGCTCTAGTGCTTTGACAAACCAAGGTGTTATGGCTTAAAGTGTCCTTCCTCTCTTTGGAGCTGTAAGGGGCTGGCAAGGAAACAGGTTTAACAGGATGGTGGTGACAGATGTCACAGCAGTCAGGGGAGGATGCGTGTGATCAAGGAGAAAGGAAAAGGGGATGAAGAAAGGGGGAGAAAAGAAGGAGAAAGGGAACCAGAAAGACAGGCATAGATACTACAAATACTGAAGCTCAGTTTGCTTGCAAGTGGGACATAAGGATGTTAGACAGAACAATATCCTCTCAGCCCAAGTTCCTGATAAAAAGATCGTTCTCTGTCATTCCTCCTTTAATACTGTATACCATGGTGAGGATCTAATAGCAGGCAAGCTGTTATTTTACTGCACTGATTGTGTCTAACCTCCTTCTGGTTCAATCTTACTATGATTTGCAGCGCTTTTGTGCTAGTTTTTCTCTGCAATATGATCTCTAAAGACACATCACAAAACAGTTGTGGCTTTAGGTTTTTGCATCATCAGAGCGTCATTGCCTGCCCTGCAGAGATTTAGGTAGAAACCTCTAGTCTCTCGCTTCCCCTGCAGTAGCATCGTTCTGAGCCTTGCAGCAGATGCCAAACAGGCTATCCCACAGACAAAATGTGTGAAGTAGTTTCACCGGTCTAACCTCGCACGGTAAGCAAAGAGCAAGGAGGAGATAGAGTCAAATAACACAGCAGTGCTGAAAGAACTGTGGACAGGCAGGGGAAATAAACCAAACCAAAACGAAACCATTGTCTTTATTTCTACTGTAGCTTGACTAATGCCTTGAACGGAAATACCTCTACACCTTAAGAAAATATCAGTAGCCATATGAACTTTGCAGTCCGAAGCTACTTCTTATTATAAAGGCTGTATTTGCTGGAGTGTCATAAACATAAAGCTAGCTGTTTTGAGTAGGAACAAGCACTGGCCTATGAATACCAAGTGGTCTCAAGATATTTAGTGACTTATGTAGCTGATTGCTAGGGGAATGCGCGGTATTTTCCATTTAAAGAGAGGGAATTAGTGAAATTGAGATCTAGCCGTGCACAGAACAGCCAGTTCAGTAGTCTGAGGTGGAAGGGGACCTCATGTACTAAATCAAGCTCAACCTGGAAAGCTATCAGAGAACCACTGTCTGTTACTTTGGAAGCAGCAGGGCATTTTTGATGATAATAAAGGCTGGACATAAACTGCAACAGAGCCATTGCCACATCCAGCATGAATATAGACACGTTTTACTGGTTCCTGAAATTATTGTCAAATTTTTCAGCGCACTTGTAATTGGGTCATGATGATGAAAACAGTTCTTCATATGAGGGGTCGTTATGGCTGGCATAAAATCAAATATTTAGTTATCTGTCTTCCATTATATACTGAAACATATGATATTTATGATGTAATGAAATATTCAGACGCAAGGCTGAGACACTTATATCTTAGCCTGAGAATTCAGCGAGCTCCTGAAAATGTACTTTGCATACACAAGATGTATATTTCATATAAAAAGATGCGCACTGAAATATTAATAACATTTCCCTGAACTCTCTACATTGTATTCTGCAGAATATGACATATTTAAATGCACTCATTACATCGTGAGCTTTACCAGCTTCCACCAAAATGCGCTGTATCACTTAGCTTACTCACGCCATCCATGGACTGTCATTCTAACTCCAGCCCGTCCCAGGTATCCTGCACCATCCCCAGTTGCCCAAACACATGTGACAGTTTCCAAGAAAAAGCTTTGCAAAACAGGGTTTGTCCTGTGCCTGTCTCTGAAACCTGCTTTTCCCACCATACATGAACAAATCTTGCCTAAAGTGTTTTTTCTTCTGACAGTAATGCTTGCTGTTTGAGTTTCCTGACAAGCGATGAAGATTTTCCTTTTCTCTTCCATTCAGTTCACAACCTCCCCCCATTGTATTAGTTAACAATGAAAGCATATAAAACCAAATAAAATGTTTAAATAGCTCTTAGCCACCACATTGTGGTTAAATGACAATAAACCTCTTTCTAATTTATGCAAAAAATGCTTTGTTATCTCACTGAATGAAAAGAGAAGTGCCCCTTTTGTATATAAAACCATCATGATATGAAGTCCTTGTTTAAGTAAGAAAAGAGAGAGGTCCCACACATCTAAAAATCGTTATAAAATTAAGTAATTTTTGTGGGAGGAAGATATAAAAATGATGCAGGAACCCTAGAATTCTGTCATATATTATCTGAACATACACATTCTGTTTGAATTATTTCTTTGGCAATGAAGTAGGTCTCCATGAGTTGATGCCATGATAGATTTTCAATGAGTGTTTCTTTTGGAGGGAAGTTCCTTTTTTTTTTGCTGCAATTGCTGTCATTACATTGCTAATGCAGAAGTTGTTATTAAATCGCTTTGAAAAATGGGTTTACTCTCTTTCCAAAACAATTTGGGACACTGTTTCAACTTCAGTAAAATGTACTTATTTCAGTCGTTTCTCATTACGTTAGTTGAGTCATGGACAATTACAGTTTTGTCCTGGTGTTTTCTGATTTGCCCACAAGATGTTTGACCAAGACGTTCAGAAGTGGTTATTGACCCTAGCTACTCATCAGGAGGCAATTTAGTAGGATCTAATTTGAACACAATCTAACCACCAGTCCTCTTTGTAACTCAGTTTAGTTGTCTAATTACCCCGGTTATTTTTAAAACTGCTGACCTTCCGGTGTTATTATTTCTTTAGTTTCGTCTTCCTGGCTGTGTTTATAGAATGAAGCAAAAAGACCCATCTTTGTCTTGGGCATCTTAAAATCTATGAACCCCTTTCAGAGGTGAAGGAAATGTCTCAGTAAGTTGTTTATGCAACAGTAGCAAATAATTACCTCCAACTTGTTCTTATTTATGGCAATTTTTAATTCTTAAAGTATTACCAATAGTCTGAGATGAAAAACAGCAATACTCTGAAAAGTTGTTAAGTAACCTGCGATGTCTCTCAGCACAAGAGGCACAGAGGAAGACGGATTTGGAATGAAAATTGACCGCTAAGTGTTACTACACCACCACATACAAGCTTCATTACACAGTGAAGGAAGCCAGCTATATTGCATCGTATTACTTGTATATTGAACTATTTTGACAAAGACATTTCATAATCGGGTACACAGTGGCTTGCAGAATACAATACACCAAATATGTGGCGGCTACATAAATATTTCAGTATGTTCTGCTGCTTTCTATGTGAAGTGCACATTTTCATTAGGTAACGTACTTTTTTTTTCAATGTATAGTACATCAGTTTTGCCTCATAATTCTTCCACTGTAGCAGTTTCCAGATTTTATTATATCATACATATGTTTCAGTACAAAGTGTAAGAACTTACTAAATATTGAGATTCTTATGGAAACCAGATGTATTTTCTGATGACTTTGTATGGATCAGCTGAATGCTTTTTATCAATTCCCCAAGACTCCTAACATTTTTATGCATCTACCATCTTTGAAAAGATCAAGTGTGTTGATTACATCCATCAAAACTCAGACTTGGTCACCTGTTAAAGAAAGAGACCCCCCCCCAAGCCAGGGCTGTAAAACAGAAGCCGCTACACTTTGATTTTATTCTGTTTAAAAGGTCAGTACACAATTAATAGATTCAACCCATTGGGAATTCTCAGACTCACTGTATATCTACTTGCATGTGCTATTTACAGGGACTCCAACGTGGCAGCATGTTTGCAACTCACTGTTTTGAACAGGACTATCCCCATACAACTGCACCCATACAGACGGTAACTGGTATGACAGAGAGAGCTAATGATGTGCCCGTGGCACTGGTGGATTGGAGCAGGGCTTACTCTTTGGAGTTTTTACAGCTCACCACTGGGATATTTACCTTCTTAAGGCACATGGTTTTGGGTACATGCAAGAAGAGGACTGCATCTACTGCAAGGAATATTGCCTTTCATTGATTCTTCCCCCAGCGAGCAAGTAGTGTGTATCATCCTTTAAAAGCAACTGATACTAATCCTTGTTCTCCTAAATTCTACTCTTACATGAATTAGCTATGATAACAAGAACACTAAAGTGCAGTTATGTGTCTCCTTGAGCAAATGTGTGAAAAAAAGAGTTAGGTAGCTGTCAGTCTGCAATAACAGAAGTGCTCTGAGGTGCTTAGAGCCAAATGATTCTATTATGAGTCTTAGCGCTGTATTTCTGACTCCTTCCACAAGCCTCAAGCAAGGAAAGTCTGAAAGCTCATGCAGTGTACATTAAACCACCACTCTGCTTTTTTCTTCTTTCCATGACTTTATTAAAAATGTGCTCCTGTTTGAATTAAAGTAGATGTATATGTCATTGGGGTCTCAATTATCAAACATGAGCAGTCAACAGAACTGCTGAATGCCATAATTTCACCCTCTGATTCAAATACAAGAACGTATTTTCCCATTTTATGTGGCTTTAGGCCAGTGTATACGCACTAACTTAAAGGTCCCACTTAGATGCTGTCCCAGTAAGGTAAGAGCTCTGACCCTGCAGGGTTTTGGAAGAGAGGACTAAGTCAGGTTGCACTGCCTTCCCTTCTGGCTCTCTTTGGAATATTTTCCCTGTTTTCCTCCATTAGAGAGATCCACCTCTTTCTCTCACTTCTTAGCCTGCAAAGTAATGCCCTTCCCTTTGGTGTGGAAAGGGTAGTACCCCTGCAGCCATGGCAACTTGTCAGCCTTACCTCACTTGCCATATCTTGTACATAAAAAGTTCTTTGTCATTATTTTAGGACAGGTTCTCCACTCCCCTTGTAGTTAGTGCTAAGGGTCAAAATCCAGCCAGTTATGCTCAAGCCTATGATGACTTTTCTACTCCTATTTCAGTGGCTCAGAGATACTAGCCAAGGTAAAGATCTTATTTGAATTTTCTATAAGAATCACTGAATTAGCAACGATTCTAATTTTTTCTGTGCCTGTCAATGGGCTGGATCAAAGTAAGCACTTTTGTCTGGACCACTGCCCACTTCTATGTATCTCCTTACAAAACAAATATCATTATTGCTGTGACACATATTTTGCACATTTTTATGTATTATGTTCAGTTGTAAGCAGCCTAAAAAATTGAAAGGACACTTACTTTATTTTTTTTTAAGATGATTTACACTTTAGATGAGTAATATTAATGTTCTCAGTAAAGGACAAAGTAGTGAGCTGCAGACCTAAGCCACCCTCTGGGGATTTGACGACTTGCCTTTTTTCTTTGGTAAAAATCTGTGCACTTTTCAAACTGAAGGTTACATTAACATTACACAGAGAAAGTCAATTAATTTAACAAATTATCAATTTGTGGAGTTTCTTGAACATGCAGTAACATGCACACAAAGCAGCTCTTTGTGATCCCACAGATGTCCTGTCCTCAGTGCACAGCTTCATTAATCATGTGCTATGCATGTTATTGTCTAAATTGCAGTGCCATTTGAGACAGGGAAAACATTGGGAAAGAAATGTTGCTTACCCTTTGTGCACCAGTGAAGATTACAAATAAGCAGAGGATTTTAAAAGACTATCAGGTCAGTGCTGTGAAAATTTTGGTTTATTCTTAAAACTGCTGTGATTCACCCAACCAAAATTTCTTTTTTGTTGGTTTATATATTTCTAGACGAAAACTGAGCATACCCAGCCCTACGTATCCAGTTCACGCAAGAGAAGCAGAAATCTGATGTCGTTACATCCCAAGAGTAGGAAGCCAAAGGTTTCCTCCTATGCTTGGGTTGTGCCTCTGGAAATCTAGAAAATGCTGCTACAGTTAGTGTGATTCTGTTACAACAGTGATGTGCAACACCCTCTCTACCCCTAGTGCAATACTGATACAAGCATTAGACTATATTTGCTTCCTTCCTAAGTGGTGAGTGAAACTCAGCCAGGCCAGATGTACTACTTTACAAAGATTTTTACCATATCTGTATTCTACTGGCCACTGCTGGCTGATAGCTGCGGTCTCCATTTTCTGATGTTAGATAAACATATAAACAGCTGGCTATATATAAAAATCCTATGTGAGCTATACTTTGAGAGAGCCTTGAGTTATTTGATATGAAGCGTGAGGACCCTGTTGGCCTAATCCAAGGATATCTGTTGCTTGAGGCTAGGACCTTCTTTGCAGCACTAAGCTAGATGTCAGCACTTAAATAGCAGAGAGACTGTGGCTTAAAATGCTTCGCTTCCAACTACGTCCCTAGCACTCATCAGTCACTTGACCTGAATACTTCAAAGTGGACTGTTGTCTAATATATCCTGTCAGAAATTCGTCATACAGCCTTTCTCAAAGGTAATTCACATAATCCATGATTTCTTTGCCTAGTTACCTATAACCACTTAATTTAATGATGGACACAACTTGACAAATATAGGAAGGGTCACATTTTTATCTCTAAGAAGGTGATGAGAAGTTTACACTTTGAAGGACAGATGCAATTCAGAGACCTCAAAAGCAAAGTATAGCATGTATTCTGTCAACTTACTGATATATATTTAAATACTCCAAAAACCACCTGCCATTAAAAATGTTTGGATACCTTACACAATAAAGCAAAAAAAATGCACAGATCAACTAATGAAACGGGGATATTGGCAAACAGAAGTCCTAAGCAAAACTAAGAAAAAAGGCTGCTAAGAAGGGGTTAAAGAGAGAAAAGTTGCAGATGTGGACAGAAAGACCTCTCATTCAATGCAACCATAAAATCAGTCTTATAGATATCCTCACAGGGAAGGAATGCTACAATTAGGATCATTGATCTGGGAAGGCCTGCTTGTTACTTCAATCAAGATGAAAAGTAAGGTCAGAAAGCGAAAAAGGTTGTTTGAAATCAACTGTTTTGTTGGGCTAGAGGATGAAGGAGAGTCGTTTAGCCACTTCAGACTAAACTACGGAAGTGACGCTGCACCACCAGTTCAACCCTCACTTCAGTCTGATGCCTTATCAGAAGTTGACACAAATTCACCAACATTTCATGCTGCTTATATTCTTGCCTCT
Source organism: Ibidorhyncha struthersii (assembly GCA_013398815.1). Classification (NCBI taxonomy): domain Eukaryota; kingdom Metazoa; phylum Chordata; class Aves; order Charadriiformes; family Charadriidae; genus Ibidorhyncha; species Ibidorhyncha struthersii. Next base: position 578,680 of record VZSZ01002073.1, read on the forward strand.
GTACTGTACAGAGCGTGAGCAACCAAAGAGTGCAGCTGTAGATCACATCCTTGTAATCTTGCTATAGATTCATGCAATGCCTCAAAATGGAGAGGGGGAGAGTTAAAATGGAGTTGCGATACCTGTTGTGGAGGAGGTGATCATGTACCCTTTAGTCCTCCAAGGCATTCAGAAGAATGCAAACAAAGCCCCTATAAGAAAGCAGGTAGATAGGCAAAGGTACATTTGTAGGAAGCTTCTAGTAAAGTTCTGTGTCTAAAATATAAAAACATCAGGGAATTTTAACACTGCTGCTCCACCTGTACAAGAGGGGTTTGTGCCTATTGCAAGTGCCATGGACTTGTCTCTTCATGCTACCTGTCAGTAGAGGAGAAGCAGCATGAGTTAAAAAGATGTTGCCTGTAAGATGTGTAGACTGCAGTGATCCAGAAAGCTACACACTTCTTCTTTTTCAAGGACTGCTAATGGAATTAGAGCTGAAACCTTTGTTTTCATAAATATGATATTTGTCGAAGAACTCTAGTTTATAGGTTTATTTTACTGCTTACTATATTTGAACATATATTGTATCAAGAAATGAAATCAGTAAATGTGAACTTTTTTGTTATAACATTCAGATCACAGTGATTTTTTGTCTTGAAATGTTTAACATTTTGAATATGAGTTTTGGTTTTTTTTAAGGCTAAAAGATATACATTAGATAACCTGGAAAGCAAATGTATCATGTCAGGTCAAATTAAATTTACGACATTAAATTTTTGACCTGAACAAATAATGCATCTTTCACACAATTGTGAAAGACTTATAATTTGTTTTTTAAAAACTCTTTGTATTGTCTTGTACGGGATTTTTTAAAAGTTTCCAGAAAGGAGACAAAGCTGAAACTTAACAAAAAAAGTTTGTCTGCAGTTGTTTTTCTTAATACGTTGCTCCCATTGTCTCTGTTCTGCTGCTGCACAATAAAACCACCGTGCCACTTATTTGAGTAATAATATGTAAGAAATAGTGAATACGAAATATGTATTTTTTGTAGCGTATATTCTCTCCACAGGTTACATGACAAAATGTCTGAATAAAAAATACACATATAAAAGGGACAAAATGCTTTTCCCTCATATTTTAAAAAACGATAAAGTAAGAATGACTTTTCACAAACAAAATTTCACAAAAATATCTTCATTTCTTAGCTAATGAACTGAATGAAGTCCTCTAAAAATATATTAAAGTACCTTTAACTTCTTAAGATTCATTTGGCAACTTCTATTTGTTTCTGTCCCCAAATTACTTTTCAGCTGTCCTTTTAGCCATGTGGAACACAGGAAATGAATTTCCACATATTTCAAGTCTCAAATAAATGCGTATAAAACACAACAAGCCGGTCTGGAACACTAAACACCTTTTCAACACAGCACCATGCCCACCTCGTACTCACACATCTTTTCTTATGGATTCAGGAGTATAAGACAAAATATTACAGAGCTACAACTCGCGGTAGGGGGGGTGGGGTGGGGAACAAATCATAACCCCAAAAAGCTCTGCATCAAAACCTTTAGTTAAGTAAATGGGCACCCATAAAGTATAATGTTTCTGAGCTAAATCCTACAGGGAAGAAAATGTTAGGCATTGCTTCGCAATTTGCCAGATGTTTCCACATTATTTTTCTCTTTCCATCACAGTCAAGTTAATCCTTTTCAACAGGCCACCCTGCAATGAAAAGTAAAAGTAACTTCCTTAGACAGCTGCTTTGCATAAAGTGTTTGCTCTCAAGGAATATTGTGCAGACAGGAGATACTGAAAAATAATAAGAGAAAAAAAGGGGGAAGGAGAATGTTCTCACCCTCCTCTCCTTAGCATTTCCCTATCCCCCCCAAAAAACAAAAGATAAACATCTTTGTTGAAATGTTAGGGGAAGCTAAACCAAAATCCATCGATGACATCAAAAAGCCAACTTGAGCTAGTGTGAAATATTGTCACCCCATTTTCCTTTACAGCAGTTAATAACTCTCTGAGTAGGGATACTGCCTAAACCAGGCTTTAACACGTGGATAATGACTAAGTGATAGAACAGTTTAGAAACAGGACATGCACTGGAAGTGAGAAAAAAGCACAGTGAGAGGGGGTTAGCTCAGAGTACATGAAAAGACCCAGGTCCGCTTGCTAACCGACTTCTTTTATATTTTCAAATAATTATATTTGTTATCCTCCCACTGCTTGAAAAAATATTGCAGGACCACGGATTACACATGCAAAGATTTGAGAGAACTCAGCTGGCAAACACATTTCTTTCTGGGAAAACCCCCACATACATCAATATAAAAAATGCAGACATAATTCTAGTGTTGAAAACCTCCTCAGTTTTTATTGCATAATTATTGTTTTTAAAGAATCAGATTTTAAAAGACCCCTTGCCAAAAAATATGATTTTATGGTCAAATAATGGGTTTTAAATTAGGCATAGGGAGTCCTTAGTAAAACTGAGATTTTAATGCTCACAATCATCTACTTCTCTAGTGTCTCAGACATCTGCTATATCTTTGGAAAGCTGTCACTGTTATAAGACTTTCATGACTTTATCTACTGAATCCAGCTTCTAAGATCACAGATGTCATATAGTACTCCAACTTATAAATACCAAAGAATGTTTACTACATATACAGTAATTGCCATGCACAAGCAAACACACATGTGCACATGCATATCTGGAGAGACATATGAGAAATATATACATAAGTGTACTTACACATAGATATACTTGTGGGGGGTGGCATTAACTAGTGGATGTACAACACATCGGTTTCAATGATATCTCTGAATTTAATTATAGTCTCTTCTGTAGACAGGTTTTGAATATGATCCCATGACCCTGACTCAAAAGAAAAAATAATTTTGTTAATACAGAGAATGTTGTACGAAATATATTGATATATACCACAAAACTGTGAAGTATTGAGTCAGTAAGGCTCCAGTGGCTACTGCTGGAGGGTAATTTTGTATTAATTTCATATTAATTATTAATGATGTGTTAAATATTACATTAAGTGCATCCTATTGAGGCACAGATATGTGCATTTTTCTTGAAATCAAGATACATACAGAGTCCCAAACAGCTTTTGGGTTTTAGGAAGTTTGGGAATGTGAGCTTCACAGCTAAAGCACAGCTCTAATGTCTTTGATGTGCATCGGTGAATAGTGGCCTTGTTTTCTTACGGACCATTTGGCTGGGCTTTTTTGTTTTTCTATACAGCTCTTGTGCTTCTCTTTTAAAGCTTCAGCTCTCCCCATACCTGTTGCGTTATTAGAGGCATCGCAAAACTGAGATGAGAGTATCAGCTCAGGCCTTCCATCCTTTCTGTCCCTCCCCGTAATGCCACACTCACCTCTACATAAGCAAGTGGTGACAAAACCCCTTTTTACCCAGGGTTCAGCCCAGCTGCCTACATATCGTCATGAAGGTCCGCTTGAGAGAATCTTGCCCATCTCCAGCTGCCTTTGCAAGAGGCGGGCTCTTGTGTTGTGCCCTCTGCCGACACCTGAGACACCCCACCATGTCCCAGACCACATTAGATGCCTACATTGAGGCAACCAAATTGAGCAAACTGCGTCAGCCAGGACTGGGGGGGCACAGAAGCAGCCTCGGAGGGCTGGCCAGCTTTTGCTGCAGCTTGCCCAGCTGCTGCCTTACCAAGCCTGGAAGCAGCAATCTGCCTCTGAGGGATGCAGTGCAGCACCCAGGGAGAGCGTCGGGGGCAAATCTTCAAAAAAGTAATCAAGATTCAGCCCTTGCCACTTGTTTGGGCTTTGCTCCATTTAAATTGCCCACGTTTCTAGTTTTTAATCCCAATGACGTGACTTCAGTGTGTGTGTGTTTGTGTGTGTGTACAGGAGCCTTTCGGTCTTCCTTGGGGCACTGACTCTTGGAGAACATCTGGGCACATCCCCATGGGTCAGCCAGAGCTGTATGAGTTTTCAATCTTTTTATACTTGGGAACTTTGGAACACTGTCCGATGGAAGTGTAGGCCAGTAGGAATGAATATAACCTCCTCATTACTTTCTGCTGGTCTCCTAGAAGGGGAGCATTTGAAAATGACCATGCTTTTTATCCTTTTTATCACACAGCCGCCACGATTTACTTACTCCTTGGCAGAGACTCCAAGCTGTCTGCCACCGTAAATCAGCAGTAGTCGCCTTAGCCTTCTCCCAGCGGGTTCAGGTTGAGGTGCATGCAGGTTGGGATGATTCATGGAAACTTTGACAGCCCCCTTAAGGATTCTTTTATGACTTGATAAATGCACAGATGTGCCATGTTTTTTCTTGGTGAATGATACTTGGAGGTTTGCTGCTGAGAGATTATACTTTGATATAAATGTCCAGTCTGTAAAAAATGTGCATTTTTCAGGACTTATTAACAAATGTAACTCTTGCTTAAGACCACGGTTGTATGGTTTTGCCTTTTTAATCTTAAAAGTAACATATGGACTAAAGCCTAGCATTTGTCAAACTGACGTGGGAACAGACCAGACATTTATAAATCTAGTCCATAAGCACATTTTCTCATGTTTGGTTTAATCTGATTGCAATTATATTGTGTTGGGAGAAGAACAGGAGGAGCAATACCCCAGCACCTAGGCGGGGCTAAGATCTGAGTGGCTCTGGAAATGCGAGATAGAAACCCTTGCATTTGGCAGAGCTATCTGGATGGATTTTACGCCAAACAAANTGCCAGGAGCTACAGAGAAGGGACGGGTGAGAATCCAGACACATCTCTGGGCTGCGACGAGGGAGGCTGTGGCACAGACATCCCGTCGGGCAAGCAATGCAGCGTGAGGCTCGGCAACAATGTGTGGGCTCATCCAGGGTGTTTGGGTGCTTGCTCTGACAACGGCAAAACCCCTAAGTCACAGCGGCTAATTTTAACCTGAAGGTTGCCAGAGACCAGCTTTGCAGCAGGATGGGCTGCTGCCCCACACCGTACCTCTCCCCTTGGCACCCTGGCTTCCCCGGAAAGCCGTGGAGGCTCACGGGCCAGGTGGGACCCCCGCTGTGCTCCTGTCAGCATCTCGGTTTGGTGCAGCCTAATGCGCAGCCACAGGTCAGTGGAGACGCAGGCTCTGGTTCTTTTCAGGAGCATTGAATCCAGTGAGGGAAGAAAAAAGAATCAAAAAGGAGAGGTGAGGATATTGATTTGCTAAAGATCAGTGTTACTCAGAGCCCGAGCTAGGATAATAGAACCGCAGGACACGTCCTTACGCACGGAGCAGCTATTCACAGCCCTCCTTGAGATGTATAGATTTAATGGCAGCTGTATCCCCTTCTAAAACTGCCTTGTGCTACAGTATGTACTGTAAAAATAGAACTCGCCACACAGCGGGTTTCTATTATAGGATTAACCAATTGTGCCCACATTGTAAAAACCTGCTAACCACTAGCAAAGGCAAATCTCCCCAAAGAAGCAAGGCAATGAAAAAAAAAAATCGCAAATGAAATACTAATGACCTAAAAATACAATTCATACCTGATACATCAGAAGATATTGCTTAAAAAGCAAATGGCACAAAACTGTGCCAATTATCTAACTAAACCTGACTAACTAAACTTCCATTCCTTGTTCTGTATGTCCTGTGCTTCTGCATCTGTTCATGCCTATAAGATTGTAAAATGGCAGGGGGAAAGGTTGCATGTAAAGTGTGTTTATTTATGAATTCCATCTTTAATGATTCTTCAGCTAAACCAGAAGAGGCACGGATGATTCTGACTGAAGTGGAAAGGCTATGCTAACGGCATTATGCAATCTCCTGCCAGTCCCTGCAGTGACCAGTTTTACGCAGCCCATTTAAAGTAGATAACTCTGAAATAAATTTATTTATTTCACTTCCAGGGTTGACCAGGTCATTCATTTAATTAAACTTCGGTAAGTATAAAAAAATCTGAGCCTCGCCTTCAGTTCAAATGGTCTCATGATATGTCCTATTTTGGCATATGGTACCAGGCAGATCGCCAGCTCTATATGGAAGGAGAAATTCAACAATACGTTGCAATAAAGCATTCTCCTGGCTCCCCAGTCAAAACTTACCTTCACCTAAAGCATTCTTTCTTGCCCTTCCTTATTTCTAGGATCTTGACATAAAGTCGTCAGCATTCACGCTGTAAGATTAGACTTAATGTGTTTCTAAAGCCTCCCATTAACCTTTCAGAAAGCCTGACATTTCCTGATTCACCAGACAACTAAGTCTTTTTCTATCGGGGTAGAGAGTCTCTTCTCAAATCACTTGCATGTGTCAATAATGACTCCTTTCTTCCCCCGCGAGCCGGAGGAGAGCGGGGCCCCTGCTTCCTTGACTGAGGGGGGTTGCTTTCGCAACGGCTTGTGCACAACTGAAAGGCAGAGATGGAGAAACGGTGTCAAGCAGCCTCACAGTCAAAAGCTTCTGCAGATAGCCTCAAACCCAGACATAGGTGGATTGAGTAGCAGATAATTCTTTATTAAGGCACTGACAGAAATTCAGTCTTTCAGGATGCGTATGAGCCTAAGAAAAAGCCGCTATTATTCTTGAGTTTCCATTCCTGCTGAGCCAGCACCTGTTTGCACTTTTCCCTCATTCTGGACAAGCAAAGATTCTCACTTAGCATGTAATAAAGTGTTGCTTTATTTCCCCTGTAAGCCAAACACATTGACATCATTGGGTGTGTGCCTGGTTTATGGCCTAAGGATTTGGCCATTTATATGTACACNGTCATGTGCTCACAGATCTATTTGATTGTCACAAAATATCAGGGTGCAAGCCATTCTGTATTCTTTAGACATTCATTTTTTTTGGTAAAATTAGAAATCACCTAGTTTTGAATATTTGGGCAACTTTCTTGTTCTGTCCTGCAACTACAAAAATAAAATATTTTCTATGACCTAGATACCATGAAAGGTCTTGACTGAGTTTACATATGTCCACAGAATGATTTATCCCTTGACAATGATGTCCCCTTTTTTTTATACTTTTGAAGAAGGAGAAAAGAAAGCTTGGGCTTTTGTCCTTAATTTCATGTTTCCTTCCCGCAATCCAAGATGGCTCTCAGAAATATAAATGCTTATGATTTTTCCCACAGACATAAAGGACGAGATATACCATCAGGAATTCAATGACAGAAAAGCTGATGCAAAGTAATATCTTTTATACTTGCTTGGAGGCCACACACAGCTTTTTTATGCAACTCATATGTTGGTTATTGCAAAGAAGAATTGCTTCCTTCTTTCCTCAATGTCAACTCTAACTACTAGTTGACAGAAAGTACTGTGTGCTCTGTCTTATGTATATCTATATATCCATATACATCTATATAAAAAATATAAATATACATTGATCTATATCTATCAATATTGGTATCTATATTGGTATCAGTGTATTTAGATATTTATAGGTACAAAGAAATATAAACATATAAATATGTATATATATTGATAACTGTATATTAATAGCTCACAATAGGTATCAGTATCAATCAGTATCCATAGACGTTGATATCTAGTGATAAAGACATATTGATAGGCACTGATGCTTTTTGATCTGCATATCAATATCAATAGGCATCGATACCTATTAAAGTGACACCTAATACTAGCTACAGATATGAATATCTATTGATAGGTATTGATGTCTATTGACAGGAGTTGGCATCAATACCTATTGATAATATTAAGCATCAATAGGCCTATTGATAGGTATCTATATTGATTGATGCCCCTATAATTGATAGGCACTGGTACCTGTCAAAATCTATTTCAAAAACCACTTTAGACATGGAAGTCTTTTGATATCAATACCGATCAATGTCAATATGTATGGATATCTATTGATATTGATAGGCATCAATGGGGATTGTTATCTATCAATATTGACAGGCATTGATACCAACCAATATTGACAGGCATCAATATCTATCAATATTGATACAAACTGGCAGCTATTTATATTGATACCTAACAATAGGGATTGATACCTATTGATAACAAAAGCTATTGTTATCAGTAAGCAAAGATAACTATTGATATAAATAGGAATTTACAGTTATATATAACAATACTTTTCAATTCTGAAGGCATGAAGAGGCATTGACACCTATAAGTGTCTATAGCTTTCAATACTGATCGACATCAAAAACTATCAATATTAATAGACATCTGTACTTGTCAATAGCTATATCAATGGGCAGTGATATCTATCAATATTGATACCTATGTATATTAACGCCTATTCCTAGTCACTGATAATACTGATACGTCTCAATAAGCATTGGTATCTTTTTCTGTCAACAGGCATTGATACCTACCAATATAGATACATTTTCATATCATTATGCATTGATAGGCCTCAATACCAATCGGTTTGGATACCTATAGGTAGGTATTGATATCAAGAGATACTGATACGAATTGATGCCTTTTGTTATCTATACTTATTGATAGACATCGACACCTATTAGTTTTGATACCTGTCAATATTGATAGGCATCTATGTCTATTGTTTTGGATCTTGATAGGCATTAATAAGTATTGAAATCAATACCTTTTGATATGAATACTAATCCAGAAGATTCAAAACAGAGAGCTACTGAAGCTTATCAGTATCTATCAACAATGATAACTATTGATATTGGTAGGCATTGATACTTATCAATAGTGATAGGCATCTTTACCTAACAATTTCAATACCTCTTGAACATCCAATTTTGGTACGTCAATATGTCACACATATTGATGCCTATCAATAGTCGCAATACCTATTGATATTGATGGATATTGATAGCTTGATATCAATACTTATTTTCATGTCAGTATTACTACTACTTTGATAGTCATCAATGTTTACTGACATGGAAAGTATACGTATTAATATATACCAATACTGATATTTTGAATATCAATAAGCATCTATGTCTATCTATTTGGATACCTATTGGTAACCAATAACTATTGACATTAATAGGTACCAGTACCTTTCCATATCAATAGGATAGGAACTTACAGATAGACATCGATGTAGATACCTATTATAGATATGAATACATCTAGATATTGATAGGCATTGAAATGTATCAAGACCCATAAGCCTTAATAGGAATTGATACCTTTTGATATCAATAGACACCAATAAGTATCGATACCTACAAGCATTGATATATATAGATACCTACAGGAATTGATAAGCATCAATAGACATTAATACCCATTGATACCTACTGATATTATAAACTATGGATAGGTATCAATACCCATCTATTTACCCAGCTGTCAATAGATATGGATACCTATCAGTACCCAGCAATATCAATACTTCTTGATAGGCATCTACACCTGTAATTATTGATACCTATTCTCATCAATACTTATCTATATTGATAAGCATCAGTAACTGTCTAATACCTATCAGTTTTGATATTGATTTTTATGTCAATAAGCCTCAATGCCTACCAATATTGATAGCTTTTGCTACTGACAGACACCCATAGACAATCAATGCCTATAAGTTTTGACACCTATCAATTGGTAATGATATGGATAGATACCAGTAGGTATTGGTGCCTATCCGTATCAATAGGCATTGTTAGGCATTCATACTCATTTCAATGCTGATTTCAATATCTGTAGGCATCAGTACGTATCATGGAATCATAGTGTCATAGAACGGTTTAGGTTGGAAAGGACCTTGAAGATCATCTTATTATAACCCCCCTGCCATGGGCAGGGACATCTCCCACTACACCAGGTTGCTCAAAGCCCCATCCAGCCTGGCCTTAAACACCTCCAGGGATGGGGCATCCGCAACTTCTCTGGGCAACCTGTTCCAGTGCCATACCACCCTCAGAGTGAAAAATTTCTTCCTAATATTTAATCTAAATCTAACCTCTTCCAGTTTAAAGCCATCCCACCTCATCCTATCACTACATGCCCTTGTAAAAAGTCCTTCCCCAGCTCTCCTGTAGGCCCCCTTTAGGTACTGGAAGGCTGCTATTAGGTGTCCCCGGAGCCTTCTCTTCTCCAGGCTGAACAACCCCAACTCTCTCAGCCTGTCCTCCCAGCAGAGGGGCTCCAGCCCTCTGATCATCTTCACGGCCCTCCTCTGGACCCCCTCCAACAGGTCCATGTCCTTCTTATGTTGGGGGCTCCAGAACTGGACACAATACTCCAGGTGGGGTCTCACGAGTGTGGAGTAGAGGGGCAGAATCATCTCCCTCAGCCTGCTGGCCACACTTCTTCTGATGTAACCCAGAGTATGGTTGGCCTTCTGGGCTGCAATCGTACATTGCTGGCTCATGTTGAGCACCCCCAGGTCCTTCTCCTCAGGGCTTGAGGATTGGGATCAATATTGATACCTATTGATTTTGATACCTATCAATAACAAAAGGCATACATACCTGTTAGCACCAGTGGAGTTGCTCTTCATAGCACTGTAAAAGCACCCTGCCACAGAGTTACAGCAGGCAGGTGGTTTCTACGGCCTCAGGCTTATGCTAATAGTTGACACTATGTATGTTGCTCAACAACACTCCTCAGAGAACTACAGAGAACTCCTGCTGTTGCAGAATTGACTGGAGGATTTCTACCTAGGGACCACAAAAAGAAGTGGAGACGAGACCATACCTAATTTTTGAAACACTGCTACCTGACATGGCAAACCTCATGAAACATATCGAGTAAGAACATATCAAGAGGCCCTTGAGAAGCAGACCCAGTAGCATTGCGAAATGTGCATACCTTTTTATTTGTTTGACAATCTTGAGCCATCAATCTGAACCACAAGGGCATTGTAATGCTAAAGGTTTACACAGCATTCAAAAACACATGGCATGTTCTGTGCTTCCTACCCTCACAACCCTTCACTATTTCAGATCAAGAACACTGAAATGACACTGAAACAATTCATTCACATCAAGATGCTGAGGTGTCATCTCCTACTCAAACAGAATCACGCAAAAGACCTGTGTAAAATTTGCTAATTGATGTTCTGAATACACAGGAAGAAGTCTCTACAATAATAAACAGTGGAATAAACTAATGTCTCAGGGCTGAATAAACAGTTTGGGGAATCTCTTTAAATTTCTAAAATTCAAAATATTCCTTTATTTATCCCATACTAACTCCTACATTCAATCAATTTGTCTGACATAGAGAAACTTCACACCTTAAGTATTCCTTCTGAGTGCTTCTGTGTGAAGTGAAGGCCTGATTTGCATTAGAATCAAACTATACTTCTTGGAATGCTATGATGATAAGTCGTGATAAAACAAGGAGACCAGGGAACAGTCTCAACTGTCAACATGGACAACTTCTGTGGAGTATGTTGATAATGCAATAGTGTGTTGGAATAAAATGGTCTGATGGTCTGGCTCATATGGTGAAGAATAAATTATTTATATGGACTACTTTTCTAAGACATCTTAATGTAAAGACTTACGTGGCAAGTGCCTCCATGGAGATAACTCATGCATGAGTAGCATATATTTTCATTATTGATTCACTAAAAGGATAATATTGCTACTGCAAATGCAGGAAAATTGTCTCTATGGGTCAAATTCCATTTTAATCTTACTCCAAAGAAGGTAACAAAAATACACTGGGGATTATTTTTAGCCCACTCATCCAGTCCATCAAATGTACTCTAGTCTAGTTGGTGGCTTAACTTTCCCAAAACCATAGGCTAATATGTTGTGAGCTGCACTAAATATCACAAGAAGAGAACAATAAACAGAAAAGAGCCTACTCCAAACAACTTAAGCCTTAACAAGCTGGTGAATCATGAAAGACACTAAGTCTTCCTGGGTCGATGAGCATTTTGATAAAAACAAATGATAAGTACAGAAGATAAACACCAGGAGATGCATTGCATGTCGGTGCTGAGCCTGTGCCAAGAGCAGAAAGTTAAATGCTTCTTGCAAATTTGAATGTTGTTCCAAACTGATTGCAAGGGCCCAGACCCACAGTACCCCAGCGACGGAGTGGGACAAACCCAGAGATCTTAGCCAAGTTCAGCCAAGAGTACAGACCACCAGTCACCTCCCTGGGGCTGGGGACGTTGGCCCACGGATGGGCCTGGATGGATGGGACCCAAGGCTGGGAAGGGCACGGCTGTGGGGATTTGAAGACCAGCACTGCTGTGGCATCATTGGGCAGGGACTTGTGGCCTCAGAGGGGTGAAAAGGGATCCTGGGCCATGGGTAGGGTAGGGGGAGCCCCAGGGGGGCTGGGTAGGGATGGTCAGCACTGGTGGTTCCCTTGGGGCCAACAGAGCAAAGCAGCACTGCAAAAATTGTCTAGATGTGTGTGCACCTGATACGTATCATGTCAAAGTTTCCCTACCAGGCCATAGCAGAGTGTAATATATTGCTTTGGAGAATGCTTCCACACCTCTCTACCCATTCCTACAGAATTTGAACTACATTAAAATAGTGTCAGAGAAGACCACCCCAGCATGTTGGATGCTCTGCAAAATAATCTGAGGGCGGGATTTCTGAAAACTTCTCTAAGATTATGCTCCGGCAGGAGCAGAGTAAGGTCAGTGCTGAGAGCATACAAAAACCCTACAATGGCCTGTCACGTCATTGCTGGAAAGGAATCTGAGATACACACTTCATTTCATTTCAGAATGTGAAGTTTCCCAGTCCTTGAGAGATGTATCTGAAATTCTAATGCTGGACCCGCTATAGTTAAAACAGAGTACGATAATCCAAGCTGGAGTAAGATATATACACTGCATTCAACTTGCAAGTGACAGAGACATGAAGGAAATAAGTGCCATCATATTTAAACTATATTTAGGCTCCTAATTGCCAAATATAAATCTAAATACACCATTCTGAAATCTAACCTATATAATCACATTTGAAAACTGTGTTCAGTATGAAGTAATTATTAACTGTTCATTACCAAATAAAGCAAATTATTATTTCTAAAAAGTGCTTTGCTATCTTATCTATCAAGATTTCTGTTTTGTTCTCATCCCAATAACAACATATTAGAATACATTGAAAGGTCTAAGTAAAATTTTAAGGAACTTATTTTTCTGTGTACCTAGGCCAAGAGTTTTCTACCCTTGGAGGGGCCACTGCTAAGAGTTCAGAAAAAGTATCCAAGAAAATGAGACCTATTTCCAGAAATTTTATATTTGCTATACAGAAGACGTACACCTCACAACTAAGAAGTCCAAAACCAGTAACACAGGTGCAAGGAGAGTTCTTGCCGTTAAAGTCGTGCACTGCTTTCCAAGCATTTCCATATAGAAATAACTATATTTTTCTCCTATGAAAATTTCAGGAGAAATAAGCTGCTTAGTTTACAGGGACATTCTTGTTGCTGTTTAAGTGACCAGTTATGCTGTCCATACTAACAAACTAGCTAACACTAGCATCATTCATCATCTCTCTCTTTGATTACTTCTAGTAGACCCAGTTGTTTATGTGTTTAGATGCTTGGTGCAACCATAGCCTGTGCTGCTATCAGTGAATCTGGGGTTTGCACCTGCACCCCATGATTTGGGTGATGCAAGAGATAACACTGGCGGAGGGCACATGGGTTGCCCCAGCCAGCTCTCCTGTGAGGTCAGCTGAGGGGCAGGACTCCAAGCAGTCACAGCGTACCAACCTCCTGGTCTAGATGAAGCCTTCCTCTTCGAAGGCGAAAGGCAATGAGACATCATTTCTCCCACTTTCTCATGGCAAGAGCAAGTATGTCCTCCCAAAGCCAGGGCCAAAGGGGATGTGACCTACCTAGGACTGGGATGGTTTAATAGCAATATCTCTTAAGCAACTGTGCCAATATCACTAAAAGTGCAGAGACAGACTAGACTAGCTAATCTATACTTTCCCTACATGGAAATGAACATAGACTAGTCAATAAATTGACTTTCTCTAGGTAAGTGATTTAAGAACATATTGTGAAGGATGGCAGATGAACTCTCACAGGAGTTTAAGCTACTAATACAAAAAAACGTGTTTCTCCAGTCTAGGATTTTCATGGGATTTGGGGTAATTTATGTATTAGAAAAGTGAAAGAAAAGTAAGAACTAATGTTTTTTATTAGTTTGTGTAGCTGGCAAGTGCTTTATCCTTTGCAAAGAAAATGCAAGTGACTGAAGGTGAGAAGATGCTATAGGGCAAAAAGATGTTACTGGAGGAAGAAGACAGCAGGTTACCCTGTCAAGGGGGATCTCAGAAGACCCTCTAGTCATTCTGCTATGCTGAGGCAGGCTCAGGGGGACACCTGTCCTTTCAATTCTATTTCTGCATGCAAATTTCCTTCAGTTATAATGTGTGTATATATATATAAAAGCACATACACACATTTCATACAGTCTTTTTTTTTTAAGAAAAGGAAAATACTTCCATGCTAGCAACCAATACACTATGGAATAGCAAATTAAACTATAAAACCTCTTAGGTCTAGATTAATTCTGTCTAATTTTAGGTGCACAAATGAGAGACACAGCCTAGGCACAATGTCACCGTAGGTACCCTATGTTGTCAAGACAGAGACAGGACACCTCCAGAGGGCATTTAAGTATTAAGTGGCTTAAGATCACCCTCAGAAAGTGCCTATCTGTGACAACTGACAGTAAAAGGCAAGTAGATCAACCATACTTTGAACTTAGGTACCTTAATTAGATGCCTGGAGTTAGGTGAGTTGAATCCAGTTTTTTTTTAAGCAGGAAAATTAATAGGGGGCTTGTGAATGCAAAGTATAGTGAAAACAAATCAGTAATACACTCAGTTTTGCTTTCTAGACTCTAAAGGTCAGTTCAAAGCCACAGAGAGGAATAAATAAAATTAATATTTTAAATGGCTGAAAAAAAATCATTGATAACATTCCTTCAAGCTACAACATTTAAAATAAGGATCAGAGAAAATCAGTTCTTGTTTCCTTGCTTCCCTGCTTTGTGTGACATCCTCAAAAGGACACTTGGATGTTCAAAAATAATAATTTTTTATATTGACTGGATGATTAAAGATACTGTAGTGGAATCACAATTTTCCCCTCTCTCTAAAATACTGCAAACTTTTGTTTTACAAGAATCACTTCTGGCATGATGGAAAGCTCACTGAAAGTGATGTTAATTGTTCAAGTTAGTCTCTAGTATTCTATGTATTTCCATAGCTTTTTAGGTAATTATTTTCCTTTTTAAGCTCTGTTATTAAAGAAAATATGTACTACCTTTCAAACACAGCTGGAGTAGTGGCAAGGGACAGGGGTTCTCCATAGCATTCATTTTTAATAAGTCTTTTCACTCTTAAGTTTTGACCTTACATTTATCAGATAAAAGTACATTTGAGACAAGGAGTGTCCCTGAGTTATTAACAGTTTACTTAATTATTATTCTTTCCTCCACGCGAATACTTTAGAAGGTATTCAGAGGAATTAACATGAACACACTGTGCAGTACACAGAGCGTGCGTACCTTCATTACGTTTGTCCATTTCTCTTGATATACCAACCTATTTTAAATGCAATTTCCAAACTCTACTGTTGTCATTCATTTTGTGGTATAGAGGTGCAAAGATTACACATCATCCCCTGAGGCTAGCAGCGACAGAAATTATTCAGGGTCACGTTTCCAAAGCTAAAGTTAAACCTAGCAGAGCTTCTCTCTCGATCTCTCCAATTCGGGGTGCTTTTTGGAGGTTCCCAGCACTCGCAGCCGTGGCTGCACGGCGCTAGAGCAGCAGCACTTCTGACCTAACCTGCTGCCAAAGCAGGAGCCCTGTGCCCGCGAGCGCAGTCCAGACCTCAAGCACCAGCTCTTTCTCCTGACAATGTCTGGTCTGGTGCTGAGGAAGCCGGGGAGGAGGTGGTGGTGCCAGCTGCCAAGCCCCAAAGCTGCCAGATCTTCTGGGATGCGGGAGGAGGGCACCTCCTCAGAGGCCACACGTAACGGCATATTCACTTGCTGTCTGGCATCTTAAAAGCCAGTTCTACTGAACAGGGCCAAACCACTTCCTCCACAGTTTTAGGTGTAGGTTAGGTTGGTATAAAGAGAGGGGTGGCAGCGAAAAAAAAAAAAAAAAAGCTGTTATGGCTACTGTTGTGGCAAGCAAATAAATTTGCCTTACAATATTTGCATTTATTATGAGAAACTAATGGGTGGAGAGGAAAAAAACAAAACCAGCTTTTAATTATTAGTCCTTTGAAAAGGCACATTAGGAACTCATGCTGGAATCATTTGGAATAATGCTGGCAGTAATAGCTCTGCCTTTAAAAGATCCCCTAACATTTGTTCCAACAGCTCAGTTTATTTTCCTAGTAAACTCCTTTAGCTACAGCCCAATGAAGTGCCATTACACTCAGGCTCCTAAATCCATGGAAGTATTTTAGAGGCATACAGCTCAAAATGCAGCAGACATCATCTGTGGAGCTCAGGAAAAGCAGCTTTAACAGCGAAATTTGTTTCTAGGAGTGCACAAAGGCTTCTCTTGTAGCTAAACAGGCAGATACATTATCATCATTGCTTTCAGAGCAGCAGGAAAGTTTCACTGGGTTAAACCTGTACATACCAAAACATTACTACGTTCTCTCAATTAACTAATTCAATCTGATGGAAAGAGAAACCAAATTGGTTCAAATTACAGTTGGTTTGAAAATTCTTCTAGTTCCTGTGCAAACCTCAGACTTTCTTGACTGCTATTCAGGACAGATATCACACTGAGATACCTAATGAGGCTCAGATGCAGATTATTGAAATAACATAGAGTGATCAGGTGGGAATTGGAAATTCAGATTCATTCTGTGTTTCTTAAGAAGTCATTATTTAAGAAAAAAAAAAATCAATCATTTCCACTGGGTTACTTGGAGACATTAAGCGCCACATGACAGAGATTGTTCGTGTTTCACTAGCATCTAGCAGCGCCAGCCTCTGTAGTAAGAAATACCCTCCCTAACAGATGCATCTAAAGAAAGGGGAACTTGAGGCACGTTTAGATAAAGCGCCCTAATAGAGGACAAAAAAAAACCCAGAAAGTGGGGAAACAAAAGCTGATCAACCCACACCTTCCAAAATTTCAGTCCAAGATTTCTTCCAAATCACAAGATCGACTCTCCGCCATGCTATGGCTGTACCCTCAGGCTGAATCATACCGATCACACAATCTCTCCTCTTGACAGAGAGCAGCAACTTTTGCTGTGTTGGTTTTCTCTCCATTGTACTCCAGCGGGTGTGTGCATGTATTTGTTAGCCTCTCTCCTTTGAGGCTGCTTCCCCTTTCAGTTGTTCACCTCCCTCCCTGTTGGTTTTAAAAATCATATATTTAAACATTTATATTGTGGTGCTTGTCTGAAGGCCTTGATCCTAAGCGCTGGGAAAGCCAGACTGGGAAGACTGCCCAAGGGAAGCTAACGTGGTCTCTTCTTCCAAGAAGCTGAGTAACATCTAGTTTTGTTGCTTTCGGAGAAGGGGACTTTGTATATTCCCAAGCTGCTCCACCCCTGGCAGGATCAAGCTCATATACAATATGCTGTCCCTGCTGCAAGAGGTCAAGGTTGGCGATCTATTATTTTTTTGAAACGTGAGCCCAAGAGATGCAAGAAGCTAACAGTGGTGAGACTTGTAATTTATATCCCACTCTCAACTCACTGCAGAAAAACCAGTCCAACAGTGCAGAGCAGTTTGAGACTTCAAAATGAAACCTGGGCACTGGGATTTATTTTTCTGTGGTGGTTTTAAGAGACCAAAAGAGTCTGCAATAGGTGTAGGCCAAATACTGAGGCTGTCTCTGCTCAAATTTTGACTGCAGTGAGACTGGGCTTGGATAAAAACCACGGGAGGACTTCAGGATCTGGCCCCATGTGGGGTGTTTAGGGGAGGCTGGTTGTCAGCAATTGGGTCAAGCCAACAACTTCTGTCTACTTAAAATAAAGTCATTATTCTCAAACCCACAGCAGCGCCTGCTCCTGATGACTGCTGCAGTCACTGATTGAAACCAGAATTAGGCAAAGCCTTTCTTGGTCCCTGCTTCTAATTTAACTTCCCAGCCTTGTTATTTCTGGCTGTAAACATTTTTATTTTTTGCTCTGAGAGACAGTTCAAAGTTTTCAGCTGATTGTGCCCGAGTCAGTCTTCTATCCAGGAGCCTGTACTGCCTCTTGAACTAGCAAATAGTTGGTCCAGCCAGGGATTTCTTCATTATTGAGGAACACTGGAGGAAATGCTCTGTAGGCATTTCAGGGGTAATCATCGGCTAACCTGTCCCAAGATATTTAATCTGTTAGACTGTATTTAATATTTATATCATGACAGTATCCAGAGTCCCCAGCAAGACCCCCAGTGAAACAGAAATTGTAGAAATGCAGATGTTTACGTGGTCTCTTTCCCAATAGCTAACAATCTAAAAGCAGCCTATAAAATGCATATTTAGACAAAAACAATAAACCTGGTAAAGCCGTCACTGTAATCAATAATCTTATTTGCTTGTATTAAACTTATTTTATTCATTTGTCTAACCAGCAGTATCCAGTTTGTGTCCAATCAGCTAGCACAGAAATGGATATTTCTGTGCAAAACTCACAGGAAATCTTGCAAGATCACTTTTTTTTTGCTATACTTTTGGATAGCTGCAGTTATTCCCTGTTAAAATGATTAGTACTTTAAATGAATGAGATCACCTACTGAATAAAAGCACAGCCAAGCCACACTCATAACATGATCTCATGCAGGCTTGGCTTCAAGAATGCCCCCCTGAGAGTTTTCTACAATTGTTCATCCAATTGTTGTATGTAACCTCTGTTCAGAAAGGAAATGTGGCTGACAAAATCAACTGAAAAAGAGCCTGCTGGTGCCAAAAAAAATATTAAAAAGTATTTGTGCCGGGGTATTTTAATATATATTCTTTTCTCATCACCAAAAAAGAATCCACTCATTTTAAACAAATATACATAATGCTAATTTTCACATACAAGGGCCATTCAGTTATTTCAGAGGGGGCTCATGAGACTGGGCTTTAAATAAGCTACTCATGAGTGTCTCCATGCCCTAAAGCCAAATAAGAGCAGGACATTTTCTCTTGTTATGGCACCCATATACTGCAGCACTGTCTGCACAGCCCCACCGCCAACAGTGTTTTTGTCTCATCTACAAGGCGAGAAATCACTGTTTTACAGAATGGAATGGAGGCACTGGGAGAAGAAAACATCCACCAGTTGAAGAGTATTTTGATGCTAAAGAAGGTAGATGATTCCCTGTCAGACTTTCAGAATTCGTCATACATTTGTGAAAAGTCCCACATCTGCATAGATGTCCAAAAATCCAGCAGGCTGTAAGGGACTTGTTGAGACTCACAGAGGAAGTGTGCAGCAAAGAGGGGGACATGAACCAGGTCACCAGATCCCCAGACTAGCTTCATAATCACGAGCTCATCCTTCTTCCCATTTCACTGCCGAGGAGGTCACCGGGAACTCAGACATTACACAACATTGACTTTCTGTCTCTTTGAAGAAGAACTTTGATCTTTGCAGTCGGACATTTGCTACCCCAGACAGCTCATTGCGTTAGGTTGTCCCCTTGCCAGCTCTGGGCAGAGGCTAGAGAAACTTCTCTGCACAAGACAGAGTGAAACATGAAGACGTGGTTAGAATGGGAAAGCATAAGCACTCAGAAAAAAGAAAATAAAATATGCGGGGGAAAGGGAAAAGAAGAAAACAGGGGATGGATGTGAGCCAGGAAGAAAGAAACAGCTACTAGTTTTGTGGCGTGCGTTTCAAAGACCTTTCTGCGAGGACTAAATATAAGGTATTACTTACATCTAGCAGTTAGCACTCAGAAATGACATTACAGTTGGTGCACACCTTCGACTGGGACAGCCGGCAGACACGATGCTTCAGCTAACATGCAAAATACCTAATTTACCAATGGGTTTTTAGCAAGTCCATTTAATGATCTTTTATTGTATGAGTCACACATCACATTGACAAACTAGTACGAAGTCAGTGGTAGTGTGAGCTACCAGCTTGTTGCACAAAGTACCGTCCAATGATTCTGCACCTCTAAAGCATACAAATGAGTTTTTCATTCTGTTCAACGTTTTTCTAGACAAAGTTAGTCTCACCACACTCTCTCAAATGCAGATTTTCAGGATATCACACTCTCTCCCAAACTGCATCTTGGTTTCTTGACAGCGTCACTGGCTTTTTGAAGATCTCTTTTGTCTTTCTTTCAGTTATTGGCCGATAATGTCAACCAGTGTCCCTACAGTTTTTTGTTTCTGCTATGTAGAGGTTACCTGATACACACCCAGATAATCTGACCCCCAAATTGAAGAACCGTGTAAAGGTACATGTACAAAACAGTGATACAGGAGGACCGCCATGCTGCAGGTCTCCACGGCCGTGCTTGTTTGCCGGGCACAGTCCCGGCACAGGTGACAGAAGGGTAAATGCGCACCCTTGGTGCGCTTACCCAAGCAAGGACATCTCCTAACAGTGACAATGAATGGGTCCGGGTGATTTTTATTCTCTACCAGATGGTGTGAAAGGAACTTCTCGTGTGCAATTTCAGCAGATTTGTATGTGTGAGAGAGAAAGAGTCTGAATTTATATTTAACTTCGTTTGAGCAGGACTGACTGCCATTTTCACTTCTCTTTTCCTCACTGGAAAACCTGGGCCTGGTTCTCAGCTGATGTAATCTGGCGCAGTTCCACTCAAAGCAATGAAGTGCATGGGCACAGGGGAAAGAAGACAGTTTGGCCAGGGACCCTTGAGAAATCTTTGCTTTTAAGTGCTACCACAGACTGACATCCATACAAAGCAAACAGGATGTCCAATTTTAAATCACTAACAAGCCACATCCTGTAAACTGCATTCTACTCAGCTGACCCAGGAGATAAAACGTGTTGGGACTGATCCTCGGCCACGATAACACTGGTTTGCTTAAAGTTACAGCTGAAACACCCTCCTGAATGAAACTTTATTCTGTCCCACCTGCCTCCCACCCCACACAGTCATACAAGGGATGACAAGGGGAGAGCAGAAGTGGGAGTCTGTTGTCCCAGTGTAGCTTAGAGCAGCTCAGATGTTCCCTGCAGTGGTGCCCAGGACTGCAGAAGCCCCATGGAAATCAGCGTAAACATAAAGTGTGCCTTTTACCCTTCGCTGAACCTGATCTTCAGACAGATGAAAATCAAGGGGTTGTCCTCCTAGAAAAAAAAAAATCACTTAATTGCAAATGGATTTAAGAAGATTGCAAAGACCTGCTGGCTCAGAGATGTTTAAAGAGGCAGTTTGTTGGTCTTTCACTAGTGTTCTGCTCTTCATTCATGGCACATCTTCTATTAAGAGGCTTATAAAGCCCATCCAGGTTGTCTGAACCAATCCTGGCTAACAAATACACAAAAACTACTTGGGAACATTTGTTGTATTCATGTTTAGAAATCTACACTGGTAATGCCACAGTACTCTCAGGACTGGTTTTATTCTTAATTTTTGTTCACTATTTCCAAGTATGGAAATATGAAAAGCTGTTAATCAGTGTCCACAAAGGCCAAATAATTTTGTGAGTTTATACATGTGTGGCTGTGCATTGTGGACTAACATCCATATACTTTAATGCTGTAAAGGCTATATGTTAATACATACTTTGCATATTCTTTATATTAGGATGGAGGAAAGCTGGTGTTAATCCAAACATGACTAAAACTGAGCAAGGTGCAGCCTTTGGGCTATTCCCCTAGACATAATTTTATCACAGCACTGCAAGCACATGCTTTATTGTTCACTCGCTTGCAGGACTGGCAGCACAGGTTAAAGGTTAATACTCTAACTCAGGCTGAAAGCCATCCACTCAGCAACGAGCATGCTGGCAGAAATACTTGGTTGCTGACTGCCCTCCACTATCCTTATCAATGAAGGGACTGTCCTGATGGGAACAATGGCAGAACAACCCAGCACAGACTCCTGACATCTCCTCCCTGAGATATGCAGGCAAAGCAGAATAGGGAAGATGCAAGAACAGGTGGAATTTTGCTGAGGAAATGCTTATACTTGGCTACAGCCGATCCAAGTCCTCAGACCAGGTGCCGCTCCCCAAGACTGACTCCGGAGCTTTACCTGCAAGTATACTTTAACTGTACAGTGACTTGGGTACAGTGACTCGGGACTTATCTAGGGCAGGTAACGCAGGCCTAGAGCAAAGCCATGCTGCTGGATTAGTCTTAAGCCAGGGTGGGTTTCAGCAGGTTGGCTGATGGTTTGTCACGCTGCATTACTCTGTGTACTGCTCTATGAATCCATTTGTGGCAGACTGTGGGAGAATATGCCTGTTCCTAAGTCCTTGTGTGCAAGTGCTCTCAGCTTGCCAGCACAGTGAATTAAACTGCTGGGGGAAAGACACAGCTCCTACTCTAGAAGATGAACTCTTCCAGTTGTTAATGCAAGTCAGATTTTGGGACAGGGAGCAAAAAGTTAAAAAAAAAGAGGCAGATGCAGGGTATGAGACTTGGTGGAAGGAATTTTGGCAGTGGGTTTTGCCCTGACAAGCAGCAGGGTGCCTTGCTAAGGAGATCACGCAGGCTGCATGCAGGCCTGGGGTTGTAGAGACAGCTGACGAGAGCTTAGGCTTTGCCAGACAATAGCATTGTAGTACAGACACTGAGGAAAACCCACCAGAGACGAACGGAAAAGTAACTTTCTGGAGAATTCCCTTACGGAGTAGTTTCTTACCCTTCCCAGAGTGTGCTTGCACATGTGCAGACACTCTGCACATGGTCAGAGATTTCTCTTGCTGTGAGCGATGCCACCAGGTACCCTCTGCTGTAACATATTCCAGAGTGTCCACCACAAAGTATCTCATGGACACCTTAGCTCACTAGCTGCTCTAGCATTCCACAAAACCACACCCTGCAGAGCTTTTCCCAGGAAGTGCAAACAGTTCTACCCATAAACTTCTTGCCCAGTTATTCCCAAGGAACAGATACTTAATCCTTAGTGATGTTAACTACCATGATAGCAACAATAATCACGGAACTGGACTAAGGCAACAGGAGTACCCTATGTAGGAGGAATTGAGCACAGTCCAGAGATGGGCCCCCAATGCTATCAAATAGCATTCGTATGAGGGGTTTATACATTGCTCTCCACAGCTTTTAAGTATGCACCACCAAAAGCATCCTAGCCTGCTTTAGGAAAAGCATCACCAGCAGGTCAAGGGAGTAGGTCCTTCCCCTCTGCTCAGCCCTAGTGAAACATATCTGAGGTGCCCCTCTTCTGGGCTGGAAGAGAGACGTGGATGTACTGGACTGGGTCCAGCAAAAAAAAAAAACAAACAAAAATATAGTTAAGGGACTGGAGCATCTGACATACAAAGAGAGGCTAAGGGAGCTGGGACTGTTCAGCCTGGAGAAGAAAAGGCTCAAGGGGGGATTTTATCAAATTGTATAAATACCTGAAGGGGAGGGGAGGCAGTAAAGAAGACAGAGCCAGGCTCCTCTCAGTAGGGTCCATTGACAGGACAAGAGGTAATGGGCACAAACTGATATACAAGGAAGTCCATTTAAATGTAAGAAAAAAAATTTGTTCACTGTGAAGATGGTCAAACACTGGAAGAGGCAACCCGGAGAGGTTGTGGAGTGTCCATCCTTGGAGATACTCAAAGTCCAATGGATCACGTCCCTGAGCAACCTGCTCTTTTTGTCCCTGCTCTGTGCAGCAGGGTTGGACTAGATGACCTCCAGAGGTCTCTTTCTTCTTCAGCCGTTCTGTGATATGCTGTCATTTGAAATAAGAACAACAGTGCTAAGCCAGCCTGTCTTTGCACAAGGCTATTGGAATGCAGGTAAAAAGTCTGTAAGTGTACAAGTTTTTTCCTCAACACCTCTTGAAGTTGCAGTCTAAGAAACCTGGTGTCTTATACTTGGATGTTAGTGAGATACATACCACCTTGGCTATCTTTACTAACTGTCCTTCAACACTAAAACCAGCATGCTTTATATCCACTGATGTTACCAAATCTGTACTAAGGAAAAAGACACAATTGCAAAGTATTTCCAGTCGCAGGCCAGAGGCAGGATGTCCAAGACTGAATCTGTCTGAAAAGTAATTTCCTTCTGATGTAAAAGACATTCTCTTTTTAATTCTCCCTCCTGCAAATACCATTGCTTTCTTATTCACAAAATGGGTCCAAATATAAGCCAGCAGAAAGAGAGTCTAATGTGTCCCAAGGTAAGTATCAACTTCTAGCCATTATGGAAAGCTTTATGCAAGTCTGTAGAAAATAAGTGGCCCTTAAGTGAATGTTTTCTAGAAACAAAATAAATGCTAGGTTTCAGAAATGTCTCAACATTTTCTATGGAGGGGAAAAAGAAAAGAAAAAAATCTGTGTCTATAATATCTCAGCTGAAAGCGTGCATAAGGCTCTGCTACAGCAAAGACTGACCTCTCTCTCCTTGTTCCTTTCCTGTGCTTTCACATCTACCCTTAGCACGGTGCTGCAGGTTGTTTATTTCTCCAGAGAAACTGCTGCCAAATACTTGTTGTGACTGGGCAAAGAAGATTAATAGAAGAATAGAGAAATGAACATTCTCAGTAAAAAGCCTGTTTCCCTCCGGTGGTGTCTTAGCTGGTATTTAGTTATGGGTACCCGAACCATGCATAAGGAGTGATGCAGGAACATTCCTTACATAAAGGGATGAGGGAAATCCATCCCCATATTCCCTCCCTGCTCCCATAAACAGACGATCTGGCCCAAAGCATCCACCTCTAGGTCTGCCAGCCAGAGTGCCTCAACAGAGGGATGGGTACCTGGCCCCATAATTCTTTCAGGGTGGCCTAAGCTCAGCCCAGTTTTTCCTGAAAAGATGCTTCTCCTTCAGCTATTTTGCTCTGCAAGCTGCTGGCAGGGTGCTCGCGCAAAGCCCAAGGATAACACCACCTTGTGCCCTCCTTGCTTCAAAAAGCATTTGTCACAGGGGGCTCTGAGAAGCCTCCAATCCTCCAGCAGGACTGACTGCAAGTTGTAGTAATCATAGCGTCTGCACTTCTCTTTGTGCAGGCAGCAAAGGAGGAAGATACAAATGCAAATGGGGATGTCTTCTGTGACAAAGGAGACTAACAGCACCCAATGTCTGTTTTTTACAAGTGATTATTAGCATTTTTTTTTGTGCACTTCCAAGTGCAGAATAGTTGCTGTTCACACAAATGAATGACAATAAGGTTTACTGCTTATGATTATATCATTCATTTCTAATACAAAGTATGGAATATATGATATAGGGAAATATTATGGAAAACATTGCAAGATTACCAGAAAAGCAGATGAGCATTTCTCATATAGGAATATAGAATAACGGCAACCATAATGAGTTCAAAAAGCCCCAGGTAGTGCACAAACAACAATAAAATGCTCTGAAAGTAATAAATCCACAAGGTTATTAGTACAAGAACAATGATGTGGATGGTTTCAAGTCCCATTTGGCTTGGAGCATTTCCTTCTAGGTCAGTGGTTCGAATAAGAGGTAGGCAAATACTGCAGAAGATTTTGTGTAAATGTTTGTTTAATGTTTTTAATGAATTCACTTAGCTTGTGTTTATTTTCCACTAATATTGTAGCACAGTGGTTCCCAGTCTGCTTCATATTATAGAAAGCCTGATGCCATAAACGGGGAGGATGGATCAATCCCAGGCCATACACCCCTGTTGCAGTGAACGTGCTTTGTGGCAAGAAAGTTCATGAATATCACTCATTTTAAACAAATATTGGCAACTGGTCAAAGAAATTCAATGCTGTATTTGTTCACATTTGTACCATATGCTTTGAATCTAGGAATGGCACTTATTCTGTCCAGAAACAGGCTTGTACACCAAATCATCACTAAGCCTGGGAATTAGAATTTCAATTTCAGATATTCAGAAAAATAATATGATTCACAGGTATCTGTTCTGATTGTAAGCGATTTCAAATAAATGTAAGGACACTGGTATTTTCACCGACTATTAGCAACTACAAAAAGAAGCAAAATACATGTCACAGCTGAGGTATTACTGCTACCCACACATTGTATTACATTTTACTTTTAATAGGCTTTGTTCAAAGATCGTTCCTAATATGCAATGCCTGATGGCTATTCACAGGAGTCTACAGAAAGAGATCAGCCCAGCTTCTACAGGAATAGTCTCGCAAAAACATCACTGCAAACACAATCTGCACTTCCTGGCAATATAGCGAGGAAACCAAGGAGAGGCAACAAATCTTACTTAAGTGTTTACTCCCCCCTTTCACATCACTGTTAGATAACACAATGCTAAAATATCATCAGTGTTAAGTATGACTTGGGAAGGAAGGGAACATTGGTAGTGGTGTTCCAGCAGACTGGCAATACACCTCCTTTAAATATATATGTTGCTCATAAAGGCTATTGCCAGGCTGCAATATAATAAATTCTTCCCTTTTCCTGAGGCGGGACCATCCAATTTCATTTCAGGTTTAGCAGTGTCCAAATTCGTTACCCAGCTTCATCCTACCACCTGTCCCGTGGATTCTTGCCCAACTAATTTCCTTTTGGAATTCCAGCGTTTCACGGCTCAGTGTGGTTAAGTTGTTGCTGGGAGGGGGATGTTTCCATGGCTGGAAAGAAAATGGCAGTGAAGCTCCTGCTAAAGTAAATCTTGCTGAAGCCAAGGGTACTGGAAAATGAACGACTAATGTCTAACCTACTATGTTGGCCGAGAGCCTGGGTAAAAGAGCTACAGAAATATCCAGAAAGCAATAACCTAGATGATACAAATCCAATCAGGATTTTGGATGTAGAAACAGCAATAAAACTCACCCTTCCCATAATCACATGCAATCTGTTTACCACAGTGGCTAAAGAAAACCTTTTGTTTCTGGTGGTGTTATAAGAACTGCTTGTGGTATAAACATGTATTTTAAAAGGCCATTAGTTCCTGCTAGAACACTGGTTTCTCAAAAGTCTACAAATACAGCAATCCATCTCCCAGTATATGAAATAATAACTACAGGAATTTCCCAAGTTTGAAGAATATTTTCACAGACTAATAACGACCTGATGATTGCCAAGGCAAGACAGCTCAGTCTATTTGGAGACTAGCAATTAAGAAACAGACGACAATATCAGGAACTAAGTACCGTATCCATATCATAACTAACATGCTTACCACTCTTTACAGAAAAATCCTGTGTCCTGTAATTTAACTTCACCAGAAAAATTCCTAGACCTTACTTCATTCTAATGTAAAGCCATGAACAAATCAGGTATGGACACAAATCAATATGGTTTTCCTGATACGCAGCACTTTGGAACTGATATATGCTCTGACTTGTATTTAGGCTTGTAACTAGGAACGCTCACACACTTGTGTACCTGCATAAAACCAACATTTCAGACCATCAGGCTGCAAAATTTGGGAAATGTCAGATTCAAGCTAATTTGGGAAATACCAGATATAAACTTTCCTGTCAGGTGAGCAGGTGAAACACCAGATGACTGTAACATTTCAGAAATTCCATTCTCTGGGAGGCAAGTACATGTACCTATACATATATAAATATATATGTGTGTGTATTATTTCTATTTGGGGGGAAAAAAAGTTACGTTTTGAATCAAAAATGCTGCATTTTCTTCCTAACCTCACGGGCTGTGAAGGGAAGCATGTTACAGCATGAACAAACCCTTCCAGCCAGCCCTTCCCTCTTCTGGCCCCCACCAATTCCTACTCAGCTGGTAAAGTCCCTCCCTCCCACACACTGTCTCTCCTGCTCTGTCTTCATCTTTGAAACGGTTTTCCCACTGCCTGCCTTCTCATCCCTGTTCCCCCTCTGGGACCTGGCCAGGATAATTGTCTGTTCTTCAGGCATCCCGGTCCCACGGTCCTTGCTCACCAGCTTTCTTTCCCTTCCTTTTTACACCCCATTTTCTGTACTATTTATCCATCCCTTTCAGGGCTATCCTTTTAAGTCCTAGCTCTACTTTTCTCCCTGTCAAAATTTATGGAGTATTCTGCGCTGTCCTCTTCCTGCTTTGTCTCCTTGCATGCTTTTCATACCTCATAGTCCAAGACCCTCTCAGATCTGCACCTCCCATCAGACACTTGTCCCTTAGCCTCTGGCTTCAGTGCCCATCTCTTTTCCCAGGAGACCCACATACTACAGTTCCAAATCCTAGATGTTCTTCCTTGCTAGACCTTTCCCTTACCCCACCTCCCAGCTTCTGCCCACTCCAGTATGTCTAGCACATTGCAGCGCTATGATCACTAGATATATGCCAGTCATCCACAACTACGACTGGACTATAATTAATGTGGGTGGAAATTTCAAAAGATTTAATTTGCAATAAGTACTCAGAAAAGCCAATTTCAGTTTTACCCACTAAATTTCCAAAGACATTGTGAGATTCAGGATGGCTTTACACGGAGGTGTGAAACGGCAGTGTAGCTCAAAACCCTGCTCCATACCATAACAATTGTCAAAAGGAATACATGCCAAAATTCTCATGGGCGAAGCAGGCAACACAATGGATTTTACCCTATCCTTGTTCTGGGAAATGCCTGAACATATTGTTTTTAGAACAATAATAATAATAAGTGATAATAATAGCCTTTAGGAGCCACTGAACACAGAACATTTCAGCCCACAAAGTGAAAATTTGAAAAAGTTACAAAAAATGACTGTTTTGCCATGGGAAGTGTTTGGCTTACCAGCTTGGACAATGATCATTTTGTGTTTGTGAGTGTGGGGTTTTTTTATGCCTTTTTCACATTTTGTTTTATTTGTTTTAACCAGTGTTTCTTATTATTATATATCACAATGCTATTGGCATGATGGTAGCATGTTTAAAAGCTCTGCAGATTTCGACGTTCTTGACAAGCCCGACGTTCTTTACAAGCCCACCGTTCTTCAGCTTGTGGGACACTGTCCCGGCTCCCTCAGAATCACGAGGAACTATGTCACTGCCTCCTCACGGGGCCATAGTTTCTGCACTGGGGCTCAAATACAGCAGGAACCAGACAGTTTTGCTGTCATTGAAGAAGTTGCTCTCTGCTACTGAGACCGGAGGGTCTTTCCTCTACATTAATTAAGTTTGTACTGATGTTCTTCATGACTCACTCTTGGTATCTAGAGCTTTCTTCAGAATACGCACTACTATACGTAGTACCCACATAGCCTGTAAAGCCACAGATTATGTTTCTTTGCTCTGCCAAGGACAACTAGTTGCCCATTTCTCCACAAAGATGATAAAACTGTAATTATAATGACTGATACAGAGAACTGTTCGGCTTTGAGGAGAATCGTGCAGATTTTTGATGGAAAGAGTCAAGAAGAATTTTGTCTAGACATGCTGCTTGATTAAGCAACTGATTATGAGATCAATTATCAGTTATGACTGAGGCTCAATTCTACCATTTCAGATATAATCACCAGCAGTCAGACCTGGCAGCTGCGGTGCATTCCTTTGCAACAATATAGCTATGTATAAAATAATGATATTTTGGATTACCCAAGCAGCTGGACTACAGCTCATAGCTGGAAATGAAGAAAGTAATACACATTTAATTTAGAGAAAATCTGGCATTTCAAAGTATACAAAGACCTAAACTCTAGCAGAGGTAACAAACATCTTGTTCCAGTATCACTTCTTTTTCTCCTAAAGAAATAATTTCTGGGATGCAGAAAAGTAGGTCATAACAACTTTTTCAAGTGTGCCCAAGAGACTTTGCAGCCAAAGTCTTATTGAAAAAGCAATGAGGCTGATATTTATTCACCACAAGTGAGGCCTTCCTACAGGAAATTCTGTAAGTTTCCCCATCTCTATTTCTTCACAAACCACGGCCAAAGAATGTCCTGTAGCTAAGAGCCTTGTAGATAGAATTGATTAGTCCAATGCTTGGCAGCTGTATCTACATGGATCAGTTTGTNTTTTTGACATATGGAAACTCTAGGTGTTAGAAATCTTTTGGGCTAGCCTCAACTGAAGCATTAATTATGTTTAAGAACTGATTAGGTCATTTTTAAAGTTATTTTTTATGGAGCATCTGGGATGCTACAGGATATAATGAACTTAATAAAGCATGGTTGAACACTGCTAATTTTAGAAGGTCATAATCAAGAAGTCAACTTGTTTAAATGCTAAAGCCAGTACCTCGTGGGAGATGTCTGCTTACACCAGTTATATGTAACAGGCACAGTAACAGGGTAATTGTGGAAAAAGCAAAAGGCCTCAAATTGATTTGCAGCTGCTTGGATTCAGCATTCCTGGTGCAAAGCCAGTGGATCCAGCTTCTCCTCCAGCCACTTCAATGCAGTGCCTTTGATAGGTGAGGAATGAAGCTATGCCACGGGCACAGCTGCTTTCTCTTAGCAAAGACCAAAGCAACTGCGGCATCAGAGTGGGGGAACCACAGGGGACCAGATCTGTCCCATCATTATTTAAGTCCCAGGAAGAATGGCAAAAGTGGTGAGAGTAAAATATCCTAAAGAAAGAGAGCAACATGTTTCATAATGTTGACTAAGCACTGGCAAGAAGCCATGCTGTCATACTGCATGGAGAACTCCCGCAAATGAGATGGGATGACAGTTCTGTCTCTACAGCCCATTCATCCTGGCAGCGCATGTGCATCTCTTATACGTACAGGAATTTTTACTGCAGCAGTTGTAAGGAGGATTACATAGGTGTCTAACTCTGAGGTACATAGAAAGGACATCACAAGGTATAACGGTATAAAGTTATACCGTAAACTTAGGGCAGCAATGTGAAAGGGGTGAGAAAGGAATGGGGAAAATACCACACAGCTCTGCAGGTCCTCTTTACCTCTGAGTTTAAAAGAAATTATTCTGAGTTGGAGTTAATGCTTGACAATGAAAAAGAGATAAGAAATAAAAACATTCATGGATACCCAGCTAAAGACTCGGCATTTCCGCTTTCTTGTAGGACTTCAGACATTTTCATAGTGGTACAGATATGCCATGTGTTTTCATCTGTGCTTTTCCTATTGTATTTCAACTTCATTACAAACTGAATTAAGCTCAAATGGAATTTAAAGCAATGGAAATGGGTCTAGACAGGATTTAACGAAACGTATTAACTCAATGGGACTTTCAGATAGTGAAACAGCATTTTGTGAGCTCCCACAAAGAAACAGGAACAGCATTTTTTTATTGGGGTTCACCACTTCTCTATTTCAATAAATAGTGAACAGACAGAACGCCTTTGTAAGTGAATGCTGTTAGTCAGAAAACACAAGGTTTTTTCCTCCCTCCTTATAGAGGAAATCTTGATATGGAATTAAAAATTTTATTCTTCTTTACATATTTATATTTTTTGCAACAACCATCCCCCCTTTTTTATTTTCAGACAATTGGAAAAACTTTTGAAAATGACTCAGAATAGTTTGATCGCCTGCTTGGGTATTGTATAACTTTTCTAAACAACAGAACTAAAGTTGCAATAAACCTGTGAGATTTGTCTTCTGGGCCACAGGAATCTTCACCCCTTCTTCACAAATGTTTAAGATCTTTCTCAGAAGGGCTTTTCAAACTCTCTTTGTATCTGGAATTATATATCTATATATGTATGAATTAGAACCAGTGTGACTGAAATATTTGCATAACCACAAAGGTTTTGACAAAGTAATCAGGAAAAATGGAATTTGTGTAAGTGGAAAAATCTAAGAAACTGCATACTTAAAGAAATGATACATGCAGAAAACGAGATAAATTGAAGAACCGGCTCTGAAGGGAAGCGACTTACTTGAAGGCACAGAGCTTCTGTTTATTTTTCCTTACTTCTCTAAAGCAAAGTTCACGGGATAGGATTTCCTTTGGATTTACCTGAAGCTGGACCTTGATACGACCTAATGGGATGAGTACACTCTCTGCATCAAGGATGAAAACATAGTGTAGATCACAGGCTAGACTATGGCATAGCAGACTACGTTTCCAACATACCTCCACACACATGTCGTGGACAGGGAAAGACAAAGACCAAGAAGCCATTGCTGAAATGTCCCTGTAAGTGAAAGTGCTTTGGAGTTTTCTGCTGCCATCGCAGGAGGGGTGGCTGTGTGTATCTCCTCTACAAATTGGGAATCACCAGGCTGGCTCCTCCGCTCACTATCCACTCTGCGACCTCGGCAGGCAGCACCTGGCTGCAGGGGGTAGCATACTTTGTGTGTGCAACTCTGCGATCATTTCCATTCTTAAAATAGTGCTTCAAAGCGAGTCTGCACACCTCTGACAAGTAGCTCCACAGATTCGTTTAGTATCTGCCCTTGACTTTCCTTCCCTCTGCTACCCCAGGTTGCCCGAGTTGTGCTAAATATTGTTAAATTATTTCTGTCTTTGTTATGCTTAATTATATAGTTGTCAATCTTAAAACACTCAAAAGAGGGAAATTTGAAAACATTCTGGGATTTGTATTATACTGTTGAATGAACTGTTTTTTTTCCTATTGCACAGGAGAGACAGCTTTAAACGAACTTTTCACAGACAAAAAGTGGGTGAGTCTTTAAAAAAGAAATTAGCAGCAGTATAATTATTTTACTGCTTCTACTTTTGTTACTTTCCTTCCTTACTGTCAGCCTCTCCCCAACCTGGTTAATAATAATAATAATAATAGTAATAATACTAATAATAGTAATAATAATAATAATAATAATAATAATAATAATAATATTCAACCACCTTCTTTTTNATAATCTTCAACCACCTTCTTTTTATGCTAACTTTATGGGAAGGACTGGGACATGGTGGCTCCACTTTACCAGCCAATGCAGCACATCTGCCTGGGCCGAGAACAGTAGAAGCGTTGCTTCAAGGTGTCCATTAGAGACTCAGAGGCCTCTGCCAAAACTATGGCATCAACATACATATACAAAGAGATCCTTCCTTTGAACAGAGTTACCTGCTGTTAACCACACGTCCCTGGACACTCACACTGGAATTGAGGACTCCGCCACATGACTGAGTTATAACTCAGTTACAGCAGCTTAACAAGGTTTGGTCTGTCAACACACCTGGCAAAACTGTCCAGCCCATACAGTTCACCTGCCTCCACTGCAAGGTAAAACGCATTAGCTTAAGTCATCATGAAGTGGATGTAGGGCCCATTACGACAGCTCAGCTGACAAATGGTAACTGTTTACTCCTCCGTAACTTAAGACTTTTGCTCCAATTAATCAAGGGGAAAGAGACTGTCAGGTATGCAACAGCAGAACAGAGAAGAATAGCCTTCTGTTACTGCTGATGAGCAAAGAGACAACTGAAGAAAAAAGAAAAATCTTATTTAGCCTGTTCTGCTGAAATCAGATCTGCGCAGTATCTGCAGGCTTGGAGGCTTGGATAGTGCCATGAAGAATACAATCTGACAGTGAAAGAGCACATGAATAAGAATGTACACAGCAGGACGACAAAGAAACTAAGCTAAAACCAGTCATGCCATCGGATCAACGTCATTGCTCAGTGCACAAAGCTGCAACAACTAATGGCATGTGGCTTTGAAAAGAGAGGAAGTACAACGTGATGGAGGGGCAGTACGGAGCCCTACAGCATCAGTGATTTGTGGAGAAACTGGCAAAATGAGCAGATATGCTATTTCTAACATTTGTATTAGCATTGCCAATGTCTAAGAGCTGATCCATTTAGAAACAAATCTCTTATAAGAACAAATTTCCTAAGTCCAGTCAGAAAAAGATCAATGTGAATAGCTTTCATCCCTGTAGACACAAGTTTTCATTGTCTAAATGCTGTTAATATGGAACACCTTAACATCTAATCAGGTGTTCATGTGCACTGTGCTTTAGACACGCCGGAGATACAGCATTTCATGTTGCATTAACAAAATGCGCGAGAGGGAAGGTGCACACGAAAACCTTAACCTCTAGGATCAAATACTCTCTTGTGGTTTTAGGCTGGAGGACTAAACACTTTAGCCAGTTTTCCCTGCAGCCCCTTCCCCCAGGGTCATCTGCATGTGTGAAGGGAACTGAACATAGAACACAAATGCTCAAACCTAGTGACCTTTACAATGATGTTGTGAGGTCTCAGAGTCCACAAAAAACAGGCCTTCATTTAGGAAAACATTTCATGTGATGATTTGGTACTTCCCCTCAGCAAATCCTTTCTCTATGACTTGGACAGGCTTTAAGCTGCATCTTAGCTTTCAAAAGGTTAAACTGCTTTCTGACAGCTGCTAATGTCTTCCTCAAAGAACTACTGCAATGCCCATTCTTAAGACGTTGATTTGTTGCAATTAAGAAATACCAAGTGCGTGTTTGTTGTGGGATAGGCAGTCTGTTTAAAACCATTCCCTCTCTCAAGAGTGGTTGTAAATAAAGTGTGATTCTTGTGAGGGAGCTGTCATCCAGAAATCTTGCGCTGAGCCTTTCCAGATTATAAAAATAACATTTCTGACATTAAGGACAAAAATGCCTTACAAGAAATATATACAGTCCTGTGAGTGACTCAGAGAAGGCAGAACCAGGGCCCAGAAGCAGACAGCACTGGCAGTGGTTTGTACTTTGTACCTCGGCCATGAAAAGACAACTTCCCAGGCTTTATACCCCACTTCTGCAGCTATTCTGGCCTCCTTCAAGCAGGCAAGAACTGACATGTCACCCCTCCTGGCCCAAGTGCCTAACCCAGATATTGGTTCTGGAACTTATTCCAGCCATGAATTGACAACAGCAACAGCATCATTATGGTTACCCACTGCTTTCTGTTTACAAGGCTGTCTTCAGTCATTACTTTCTGGAACTAAGGATTCCCAGTTTACATATTTCAAGCTTGGCCAGAAGCCTATCCTCCAGATGTCCCGAGGCACCCCGAAACCACTGCTACTTAAGCAATACTAAAGCTCCCTTTTCTCCCCTTCCAGGATGCTGTATTCCCCACATCAGCGGTTTCATTCATCCACACAACATCCCTTCTCAAATAACATCCAGGCAAATTTGGAGCGTGGTGTTGAGCCACACTGCATGTGCCTTTGCTTTGGCAGAATTACATGCTTCACTGTCTCTTGCAGCTCACTTAAACGGCAGCTGCGATGGGACAACCAAACCAGTTATCAAAGTCTGTCGCCAGGTATTTTTGTACCCCTGCAGAGAGCTTCACAGGGTCATTCACAAAAGGTAGTTTAGTCAAGGTTTGTCTGATCCAGCCTGGGATTTTTTGTGAGGCACTGGGCTGTGCATTTATGTTTTGTTTTAGCTAACAGCTTTCAAGCCAGAAACCACTCTAGAATCCCGGCTTTGCTCAGTTACCTCAGTTAATATAGATATACATATATGTGTATACATACATATAGTATAGCACAGTGTGTATATATAGTATATATACATAGTATACGTATATGTCATGTTCCCTTACAATTTACTGTAACGGACACTTGGTTCTTCTGTATCTCTGAGACAGATTAAGCTTCTAGGGTTTTTGTGTAAAGGAAGGGGAATAGCTGTGTATCTAGCCACATTTCTGCTGTCCACCAAGTTATTGCTGATAGCCTTTTAGCACATAATGCTGTATTACCTAGAAAAAACACAGCAAACACAGACTTTGGAAAACAGGGGTGAATAGTCCACTCATCTACACGGGAGATAAAAGTTGTCTCTACAAAATCATAGTAAGTGTATAGAGGGAAACAAATCAGATTTACACCGTTTTGTATTCTCCTAGTGGAAATACCGAGCTGATTGAGCATGAACTTCTAAAAATAAAACCGAGCAAATCCCACCAGTATTGTTACAGACAGACTCCAACTTCTGTAAATAAACTGCTGGCTTTTCAGTCCGCCATATTTCATAATCTCTCTTCCAGTGGGTGAGACACCCCATGCTTACACTGACGCCTCCCATACTATAGCAAAGCTGCCAGCTGTCTCAATGTATGCAAATGAAACAATGTACTGAAGCTTACAGAGCTCTTTGCGGCGGGCAGCTCTTTGGCTGTAAATGGCCATATCGCCTGATTTCTACTGACAGCGCAGTCAGAAAGCTTTGCAAATTTGCCAGCAGCCCTATCCAGTCACTTTAAATTAGAGAATACCCAGATCTACCAAAACCTTACTCCCACCTGAAACCTGTCTGATGTATCATTTCACCTTTGCAATGCAGATGGGGCTACCATGTGGGAAACTCATCTTGCTTAAGAGAAATTTATCATTTAGTAGCACTTTGACATGGAAATAAGGAGGCTTGCTCTCATACTAGTTACAGAGGTAGAACTGAGGCGCAACTATTTGACACAACTAGCCAAGGACCAACCTAGAGAGGGCAAAACTGGATTTAGAACGAAGCTATTCTATGTCTCTCCTGTACTTCATAGAATAAGGCATGCAGCCTCGGAAAGTTAAACTTACTCCTTTCTCCCCAGACTTTTTCCCACTGTTTATTGATTCCACAGAGGAATAAGTAGGTGATGACTGCATTTTACTTGTACTCGTTAATTCCAGTCATAGCTCTGCCAAAAATGGTTTTATCTTACTGAAAACCAGGTGCAGTAGCAAAGAAACTTTGGGGAAGTTTTAAGATGTCTTGCTGCCCAGATTAGAAAGTCATCTTCAGCTTATAGATTTACCACTCTCATGCCCTTTTGAAAATTGATGTTTGCTTATAAACAACCCATTAGGCAGAATATTAATAGACTTACAAGATTAGACATGCAGAAAATAGCTTCAAAATTAGATTTGTCAAGAAATACTTGGAGAACAAGAATAGGGATTTGGTGATAAGTTGTCCTGGTGGACATTAGTCACATTTCTATCCACAGATGAAGGATAACGAAAGTCACTGTCAAATGCATCAATTCAAAATTAAGGACTTTGTTAAATCTACAGCCTGTAATGATAAAGGAAATAAGCCTTCCAACGATCTCTATTGCAGCCCAGTGTCACTGATGGCAAGGGATCTGCTCTCAGCACCATGACCCCTCTCAAGGGCAGGCCAAACTCTCAAGAAAGAACCCACCGTGCCGCCATCTCTGGCTACATGTCAGAGTGTGCAGAGGCCCTCTTTTCAAACCCCACATGGGGTAAAAGACAAACCTTTCACACGCAGAGGCTATGACAGGAGCTGAGGGATGTTGTGCAAAGCCAGCTTCCTCAAAGCTGCCCACCCGGGCAGCCCAGAGGAGACCCAGGCTTGCTTTCACCTCAGTGCACCAGGAAAGAACACAAATAATGCAACAGTTCAGCATTTGCATTCAAGTCTTTCTTTTCCACATTGTTCAGACTGTTTTGCCACTGCCTTTGGAGATGCAGACGTCCACCTTTACGGCCATAAACAAGATATTGTGTGTGTTACAGTGCTCATTAAATAGACCTGTGTGCTGTCGCTTTTGCACAGGCCCTCTAACAACCACTATGGACTTAAATCCAAGAGCAAGCATCCTGTGTTAAATCCATAGGCACACAGTGCATACATTAAAAAAGAAACAAACAAAAACCACACGGGGTTGAGAAGCACTCGCTAGGGACATTTTCTTCTCTGTACCTCCTGA
The DNA here is from genome assembly GCA_013398815.1 of Ibidorhyncha struthersii. Lineage (NCBI taxonomy): Eukaryota > Metazoa > Chordata > Aves > Charadriiformes > Charadriidae > Ibidorhyncha > Ibidorhyncha struthersii. The sequence continues at coordinate 616,142 of VZSZ01002073.1, forward strand.
TAAGCAACTACTTTTCCCCCAGAAGTGACTAGCAATAAACTTTGCAATATTTGGCAGGCCTTAGAATCAAATTTCCCGAAATATTTAGTAAAATTCTCAAAAAATATTTGCCCTTGCTGCAGCATTATTCATACACCGAGCATGAGTTTGAGTAACAGATGGGATGGCTCTACTCACACTAACATGAGTTGCCTGTACTTTTGCCTCCTTCAGGTTATAAAACCATGGTCTTCACACCCTAGCTTCTATGCAAGTCTTAGGAGCTCCATTTTTCAAAATAGGCCTCTAACTTTTAAATATTTGCTTTTGTATTAAAGCTAAATAAATCAAGTCATAAAGTAAGTCGAATGCAACAATTTGCCTCTCTTGTGTCAACAGAGTATATAGGAGCTAAAAGCCTATGCTCAAAGAGGAGGATGAATTTTTAGTGCTCTTCCCCAATGACAGAGAAATGGCTCTCTATATTCTGTCAGGAAAGTCTCCCCAAGTCTCACCTCATTTAAAATGATCTGGACTGTGAAACTGAAATTGCCTGCCCAAGAGAAGTGGTAAAGCCTGGATAATAAGAGAAGTCCTCAGAGCTCCCAAGGAAAGCTTCAAATATTTGGAAAATAAAATCAAACCAAAAGATAAAGACTCATGGTAGACCCCTGAGTAGGAATTATCTGAGGCCTTTTACCCTACAGGGCTTTTCCTTGGCATCAACCATAGGTACCTGGCAAGAACTGTGCAAGCCCTTCAGAAAACACATGGAGGGCCATGATGTCCATGGGATGAACTTATTTCTGTTTGAACCCAGGGTTGTCACATCTAATGCTTGTTCTCCTCTGCGATGATTTAGCACATCCACAGCTACAGCAATTGCTGCCTGCAAGCAAATGAAATGAAAAATTGATCCCAATATAGGCAAGGTCCCTGATATCCAAATTTGGAGAGCAATGTCTGTCACTCATTGAGGTAATTATCTTTCATGTAAGAAAAAATACTGAAGGGTTCTCACAGTCCGTTCTAAGACAAATCTCTATCCTAAGATTATTAGAAATTTTAACCAAGAGGTGATTTGACTTGCCAAATACAGGCAACATACAATGAATCACCACTTCAAGCCCTGATGAAATATATTTGCCTCCACTGAGTTCCATTTTTGTTTCCGTTGAATTCACAGATCTTAATGATACTTTCCATACATTGCTTTTTACAAGACTGACAGATCTTGCCATGAGTAAGAAGGAGTTTAATTTAAAGCAATATAAACAGTGCTGCAGAGCTGAGCTAAAAGAAGTGGCAATTAAAATGCATCTGCTATGATGGAATGAACTTTAATAAAGATCTTAATGATGATATTAGAAGTCATGCATGAAGTTTTATTTCTTATGCATGGAGTAACAGCAAAAATAATAAAAAACCCTTGACAAAAATATGAAACGTGGCATTTGTAAGCCTGATGGAACTGTGGCATTGCAGACATTTTATTACAACGACAAGAAGAAAGAAAGATATCCCTCCTTGATTGCCTGTGTGTCAATTTAGCCTAAATTTGCTTTTTCTTCTGTTAAAGGTCGTTCTTTTGTAAAGTGATTTTTATAATTGTTGTCATTCTAGATCATTTATGTCAAATTTTGGCTAGATTAATTTTGAGACAATCACTCTAATAGATGATTAGCTAATAGATTCATGTAACAATTCAGGCACAACACTCAGTCAGATGACTGTCTACAGGAGAACATACAAATTAGGCAGAACTTCCTGTCCTTAGGTGTGCAGATATCTATATTGATCTTTACTCCAAGGTCTTTAATTCGAGTGAGTGCTGTCACACTACTGAATCATTCCATCCACAAATTATCCTCCACAGATTTTTAACTTTGGTTGTGCGTACCAGAAACAAGGCCTTCTTTGAATTGTTCTGGGAAGCAGGCAAGGACAAATGTTTCCACAAGGTTGAAATGGTCAGCCGGTCCTCTGAGCTGATTTCCTGTTTAAGTACTTAACCCACAACACAGCAAATAGGAACTCCAGGAAGGCACATTGAAAAGCCAAACAAAATTAAATCAGTATACTCTGCCTGCCAGCTCTATTCCTGACCTGTGTGTATTTGGCTGAGTCTACTAAGTACAGTAACTGAGCGTTCAGTATGAAACATAAAATTGTGGTCTGACAAAATTCTTGCTGGATCTGAGAATGAAAGGTGCCATGATGCTATTCTCAGCTCTGCTGTCGGCTCACCACAACTCCCAGAAAGGCGTTCAGTCATTCTGGGGCTCAATCACTGAATGTCATTTTTTACCATGTGAGTGTCTGTCTGTGCCCAGAGTTATCTGTGCTAAGCCCTCAAAATCTCAGTTCCTGCAAGGTTTCATATCTAGATTAACTCCTCTCATAGTTGGTCGCCATCTGGTAATCTGCCCCCTGCTCTAATTGCGCTGCAGTCAAGCTTCCGAGGTGAATACAGTGGGAAATCTCTTCAGAATTAGCATTTCTTTTCCATATGAAAAATCTGGAAATTATATCTACTCCATTTTGAAACTTCACAGAGAGATTTGCCAGTTTTCACCTGATTTCAGAGACAAACCCATTGGAATAGAAAGATTTAAAATAACATGTCATGGTTCTTTGGGTATTAGTGTGTTAATTACTGGCAACACGTGGAGTCCTTGTGGTGGCCATTAATACGGTATTCCTTAGTGTGATCCATATCTACCTTAAAAGGTGAATCGAGTGCTAGCTGAAGCAGTTTAATGTTTGTGTTTTTTTTTAAAAATGTTGTTTAGTAACAACATTGACCCGATTTTGAGAGTTTTGCCATCAAACTGCACTGGGCACTGGATTAGTTCTTAAGCAAGTTAAGAGCTCAGTTCAGTGAATGACTTGAGCTGTAAATCAGCAAATAATCTCACCGAAGTGAACAACACCATTTTGTGCTCATGGCTATGCACTAAGCCAGGCACTTAATTCCACCCCTATCAGAGTACACAGTGACATGCCTGGCTTTCTGTCCTGGGTCCAGGCTTCCTGTCAGCAATATGCCGTTGTCAATCAGACCACTTCGACATATGACTAAGCTAACCTTACAAGATGTGTTTTTTGGTTTTCTAGTTTAAATTTTGTTATTCTTCCCGCTCTGCCTTTTGGGTTTCGAACATTGTGAGAGCATTTCACTCATGTTTTTTGACTTTTCCCAGTAACCGCAAGGGTTCAAAGCTTGCTATTTTTGGTGGTGATGGTGGTTAAGTGAAAGCTGGGGTTCCCATGCAGTTGCCCAGTTTCAAAACCTGCAGCTTTTAAGAAAAACAATAAATGCCAAAAAGCTTGTGATGAGATCATGCGAGCTGACAATACAGGGTGTGATAGTTCTGAAACAAGAGTTATGCCCCGTGAAACTGGTTTGAGATCAAACCCCAGTAATGCATTAGGGACTGTGTATTTTGTTGCTCAGTATTTCTGGTGTAGCTACCACAAAACTACCCTCTAGTTAGGGGTGGGCGGTTTCTGACCCTTTGGTCAGCCATATTTTCTAATTTATTTTTCACTTTCCTTCCCTCCCATACCTACTTTGCCTGTTTCCCACATTTACATTAAGATTGAAGAGTTATCAAAAGTTCGCCTTCCTGCCTGTCTGTAACCACATAAATTCATCAAGCCCATAAATTCAAGGCAGCAGTGTGTACATCCTGCCGGAATGTAAAGAGCAGCTTTCTGGAACATGCAGATTGCATTCATTTTCTCTCTCTTTTTGCTGGACTGAACGATGTTAAAATGCTGCCACCTTCCGTTAGACACTTGTGCTTTTAATAGGCTGCAGAAGCACATTCCCCCATTTCCTCCAGACTTGTAAGTTGATTTATACTGATCCTCAACTACATTGCTGCAATATATAACATGACAAGTTAAACGCAGTGCCTGCCAAAAAATCTTGATAGGCTCAGCTTTTGTGCAGCGGCACTTGAAAAGACCATTACTACTGCCATCCGACTAAAGTATGCTCAATATTTTTGACAGTGAATTATCCGAACAGCAGTTTATCTCAATGTTCGCTTGGTGTTATAACAATTAAAGGATTAAAGAGATGAGAGATAAAAAAAAGGGAAACCTGCTTTTGTTCAAACTACAGAAAGTTGAAATTACTTTTTCTGTGAATTTTAAATCCATTCTGTATTTATTCCCAAATGCATTTCAGAGTCCACCAAAGGGCTGATAATTAACATAGGTGAAGATCGCGTTCAGTTTTTGTCATTTGTCGTAAAGCTCTTTCGAGTCTTCAGAAAACCAACTATGGGTTGTATTCTTCTCAGAGATGGCTTGTGTACTGTCTTCAAGGCAGGGGCTTCAAAACTGAGACGGTGAGGAAAACCTCTGCTGAGTCTCCCATCTGCCTCTCTGGTAGGCCTGTGTCCTGCTCACTGAGTCACTTTAGAAGATAGGAAATCAATAGTTGTGTGACTGTTGTGGTGACAGGACACAGAGCCCCCCTCTCAAGAAAGCATCGTTCTCACAAACTCATTGTTTGCAGCTTTGTGCTCAGGGGAGCAGAAAACGTTTTCCACCACTCTTTCTGTAGACCAGAAATCACCTCTGGGTGCAATGCCAAGACAGTCCTAAGAGCATTCTCAAATCTGAGTCTTCCTTGATGACAAGAAGATCCTTCTGCTTATATATACGATCAAGTACTTGCAGCTAAGTAAACTTTTCTGACTGAAATGTATTCATTAAGAGATAAGGATTTGAGTCAACTAAGACATTTTGCAAACTCCTGTAAATTTCAGCAAATCATTTTGGCTGCATAAAAAGGAATTAAAATAATTATTGAAATAACCAGAATATTTTCGACATTTTTCTAAACCTAGGGTTTTGATTTGCAGATCCACAATTATTTGCTGCAATCTTAGTTATAAAACATTGTTAAAACCTTGGAAAGGAAATGTTTCCTTTTCAGTTAAACTGAACTCTGTGTTTAGGCCCACACTATTTCTGTTTTCTGAAACTCCAGCTGAACCAAAAAACCCTGTTGTTTCCCACTGAGCACTGAAAAGTACCTCAGCCAGGGACTACCAGCAATTAGTGGCTTCAAAAAACCAACCAAAACCAAAAGCTCCTGAGCAAGTAATGTGATACTAGCAATACCATACTGTGCTCTCTCTGGTTGGTATGCCACAGACAAGCATAACGTTAGGAGGTGCCACAGACAGCATGCTGCCTGAAAGCCATGTGCCAGGGACAATGGTCTAAACCAGAAACTGGTCTGTGGACTTGCAGTGTTCCCTAAGCCGCTTCTAAGAGGTTTGTAAAACCCAAATAGGAAAGCAAGCCCCATGTCAGTTGGCTTAAGTTACTTAGATGGGATCTGCACCTCTATATTTAGGGGGCTGTAAATCAAAAGTAGTTGGAGATTGCTGGCCTGAGCTATCTATTATGTTTAGATAGATGCCAATCCCTTTGAAATTTAAGCCAAGAAAGTTCAGCCTCATTTCATGTTGGAAAGTGTTTCTTGTGGAAGGAAAGTATTTCATGCGAGTGAAACAAAGCCCACTACACCAAACTCTGCCAGAGTTTCTTTACACATTCATTTCATTCCTCCAGCAACTGACCACTTTCTTTCCTCTACCATAAACATTATTCAGTGATGTTATAATTCATTTCACTATTGTACTGGATAAAGCTGATCCTTTCTTCAAGTGACTTTGGGTTTATTTTCCTATGTAGAGAGGTATTAACAATTTCATTAGTGAAACAAGACAATGAGATTTCATGTATTGGTGGTACTTCTGTGTGCACACTGAAAGTACACCACAGTGACCGAAACACCATGCTTTATGGCAGCACAACACAGAATTATTTTCCTACTTGCGAGGCATCTGAATTAGACTCCATATTCTGGCCTGGAGGAAATCTTTCATCATGAGCTGAGCATAAGACCTGACAGCAGCTACAGACAACTCAAGAGGAAGCAAAATCCTCTGATGCATTTTAGGATGTTGCAGCACCAGAGATGAAGGGGCCTGTTTGAGTCCAGGAAAAAAAGAAAAAAGAAAAGAAAGTGAGGCATATTTACTTAGCCTTCAAAAAGGTTGATCTCATCCTGGTATGAGGACTGGGAAAGGCAGCGGCTTCTGTTATTCTGATCCAATTCACTAGATTGTGTACGCACGTGTTAAAAAAAAAAAGTCAGTGATTACTGTTTTATGGATGTAAAAAACCATCTTGACAGCAATGAGTAGGCATGATAAAGTAGGTCAAACTTTCTCCTGCTGTCTGCAGGCAGTGGCAATTCCCTTGGGGGTCAGTGGAGAAGGAGAGACTCTGTGTCAATACTCACAAAGTCATTTCCGAATTACACTTCAGTTACACATACAGTGCATTGTAGAAGAAACAGCGGATACTCCACCAGAAACCATTTTAAAAATGTTGTCTGACATGAGTCTTTCTTTTAAGAGCAAGTTCGTACTTCTGCTAATGGCTGGGAGAAATTCCCACCTGTGTCACTAAGTATTATCATATCAGCTCCACCTTCCAGACTCTTAGCCATCTTGTTACTTCTGGCAGTGATGTATGCTACTGTGACCTACAGAGCCGCTCCAACACCAGTGTAAAAGTCACGTAAGAAGTACCCCTGGTTTTTAGAGAAACATTTTAACTAGCTGCAGTCAAAAGAATCACAGTCTTTCTCTTTCCTAATCTAATCATGATATAAATTATTCTCCACCTTACCAGTGATCAGGTTAGGCGAGTCGAAGCGAAAGGTGTCCCCAGGGCTTTGCATTCATTTTGAGCACAGATGCCAGCCTGTGGCTGCCTCGGGGATGCTCTTTCCCCCATTGCAGCAAGCCTGTGCAGAGGGGCTCACATCCTGCAGGCAGCTCCTCCCCTCACAGCCTGCAGATGCAAACATCTTCTCCTGTTCCCCAGGTAGTTCAGATCAATGTTTTGTCACTTCATTCTTCTGCTGCTGCTTTAGCCTGCAGTGAACTGAGTTTTCGGTGTTTGCTGTGCTTTCCTCTCTTTTTTATTTTCTTTTTTCTTTTTTTTTTTTTTTCAAGTGGGATTTGTGGTTCATTCCTTCACCTTTCTTGCACAAGGTTTTTCTTGCTGACACAGCAGCCATTAGCTACAGTTTAGCTCTCCTAACTCCATATATCACTTCATTACAAGAGACTTCTTAGAAATCGACCTTAGCACTCTGAATAAAAACACAACCTGGCCTTTGATTTCTGGAAAGTGTTGGGCTATGGGATGTCAGAGGATCACAGCAATGAGCTGCTGCGTGATCTACAGCTGGCCTTTGCTGGGTGCCATAAGCAATATTAGCTCTGTTTTTTGATTCCCCGCTTGGACCCACTTTGAGTACTGCATTTCTCAGATGCTGGAACATGTTGCTGGAGTGTAAACATTGTAATATCAAAATCAGCTGCTCCTCCATCTGTAACTAGCATTTAAACATCCCATTCTCGATATGCAGGAGGAAGAAACATTAAGAGATTTGAGGGGCATCAGCAGCAGTGCGCTGCTAATCAGAACCTCTTGCCTACTTCAGCTAGAGGCAGGAGAGCGCCGCTCCAGCGAAAGCTCCCTTCCCACAGTGACAGCTTTTGCTGGTGTAAGCCCACAAAGTTATCATTTCAGGTCTGGTCTTGTTTTAATTAGGACACACTGTGCTGAGAATTGATACTCAGCAAGAATGTAAAACAAAGCCACTGTGGCTTCTAGAAAGTAACTACACAGTCACCACTGCTTGGCTGTTAGTGGACTTACGTGAACCTTTCCTGGAGCTACCATCTAAGGTTTGTGTGCAGAGCGACAGTGGTTTCATGGGCAGAGTCAAACTGTGACCCGGGTGGTTCCCAACCCTAAGAGGTTGCTTTCAGAAATCAAGGTAGTCATTAACCCCTTGATCCTCAGTGCCTTCTCTGCACATGGGGTGTATCAGTCCCTTACTATCCTTACTTTAAGAGGAAGGTTATAATTATTCGAAGTGGTGAAGCATCAGACGTTATGCTAAGGAAAGCGATACAAGTAGGTAGACAGATAATGTCTAGAAGCCAGCTTTCTATCAGAAAATGGATTATGAGGAAATGAAAATGCCACTCAGGACAAAATGCTGTCTGTTTTGACAGAAAAGACCTTTGAAAAAAAAAAATGTTATAAAGATTATTTTAAACTTCATTTTTGTTTTAGATGTGTATGGAAAGAAGAGAGAGATATTTGTCTTTCTCTGTTTGAAAAAAAAAGATTATATTGAGAAGCCCTTACAGTATTTCCCAAATCAAATATTTTAACCCTTTCATTTGGGCAAATTTTACAAAACAGTAGAATATCCCGCAAGATGTTTTCTGTAAAGCTCGCTATTATTTTTTTTATTTATCAGTGTTTTTCTATTTAATAAAACTGAAGAGGCTCTACTGAATTTTAAATGGAACAAATAAAATTTTTGCTTGAAAACTTGGGGAAAAAATATACTTGAAAGAACCATTCATCCATGCCTGGGCAAACCTTCACTCTGTCCATACTAACAAGCAAGAGGAGGCAAATGTAGAAACACATGCTCTAAGCTGACTGAAACCAGGAGAACGAGTGGTTTCTGCGAGGAGAAGACTGCTCGTGAGGGATTTCTGTAGTACAAAGGCCAGTGACTACTAGGTTGAACAGCAAGCATCTGAGCTGCTTATTTGAACAGCAGTAAGGTAAATATGAAAGCAATAAGATAAAATACTGTTAGTTTTCCCCTGCTTTCCCCCCTCTCTTATTGAACTGCACTTTTCATTTTCTATTAAGGTCAACCAGGCAGGCTTTTTTGAAACTCCTATATGTTGAAATGTAAATAAAATAAAACAAGCAGGAGGGAGATGAAAAGAAATGACTGGTCCTAATGAGTGTAAGTTTATACTCTGTACTACAGAGCTGACAGGAACGTCCCACAGGCAGGGTCAAATACTGAGGGGGTTTTTGCAGCTCCACAGACATCAGCCAAGGACTCGGCCCTGGGTGTTTAGCTTGGTTTCTAGCACGGCAGCAAGCGTCGGCGCCCTGCCTTTTGGTGTCTCTTTGGCAGCTGCCGAGCAGAGACCTGCTGCTGCGCAGAGGTGACTCCAACGCTTTCCCTCCTCCGCCCCTCCCGTGATGCAACACCCGAAAGGCTCAAGTGGAGAAGATGCGTGCGGCTGCCCCTTTCCTCCATCAGGCAGCAAGGGGAAAGGGGGAGAAAGGAGGGGAAAAACCATTCAGCCCCTTGCGTTTCTCTTTCTCCCGGCAGCTGACAGGGAGCTGCCGCCAGCCTTCCCATTAGAAGTTTACAGAAAAGGTGAGCTCATCTCATTTGATTAGGACTGTCACCATCAGACAGTGTTTGCAATTAGTCCACGCCAACCTTATTCAGGCTTTGGATGCCTTTCAGCGGCGAAAAAGGGAACACTTGAGCTCCATTGAATTGGAGCGTGGCATCTGCTGCACGCTGGGGGGAGAGGTTGGGGGTCAGCGCTTGATTTTGATAAAGCGTGCCAGATTAATTGTCTTCGGTAATCCTGTTTGTCATGGTAGATGTGCAGAGAAGTCTTTGTGGCACAGCCTGACATATGGGCTAGCCGGCTGCTTGCCTATTCAGTCCCTCCCAGCACATGCTCTTCACAGTTGGCCTAGTTCCCAGCGCCTTGTTTTCCCGGGGAGCCAGCCTCCTGCGCCTATTCAGCTGGCCCCCCGCTCCACAAACAGGCTCCCTAATCTTCAGGCCTGTCTGGGCTATTCAAAGCCATTGCATTATTCAAAGAGATCAAGAAAGAGATCAGCGCGGGCGGGGGAAGCGCGAGAGGGGGAAAGAGAGCGGTGCAATTTGGAAAAGAAATAAGCAGCCATGTACTTCAGGCAGAGCTCTTCAGGAGGCTGATTATAGTCCCTCTCCAAATCTGAATCTATCGCGAAATTATACCCTGCCTCTTTTGTAAAATAAATGCTAATAAGAGGTAATTTGGACCCTGCTGATTATTAACTTCAATGGAGACGCTCTTTCTCTCCTGTGTTTTTGTTATGAATTCTTGGATTTGTACCCCTGCTAGAACTCACGCTCAACAGTAAAAGAAGAAACAAGAGCGTTAAAGAGCCTCTTTAAGTGCCGCAGGAACAGGACCAATGTGGCACGACAGAGGATCGGTGAGCATCTAGCTGGGCAACGCAGTCTGGAGTTACCAGTGGACCAAGAGTGGCGGCAGTGTTCTGAGCGCAGGCTGGAGGGTGACCCAGCACACCCCAGGCTCCCATGGCTGGAACGCAGACCCTGTCCTGCAGCTGCACAGCCACCTCACGACAGCCTGCTTCCCTGGGGAGGGGTAGAGTGGGAAGGAGATGGGTCTAAGCCGATGGGAAAAGGAAACAGAAAGAAGTAGTGAGAATCATCCTTTCCTGGGTTTCTTAAGAGCCATTTGATTATGCGTTTAACTACATGGCCATAAACATTACTTTACAAGACCTCTTAGGATACAAAGTCTTCATGCGTGAAATGGGAACAGCTTTGAAGAAATGTTGATAATTCCGTATGTCAGCCAAGACCTCGACTTCTATGGGCCATAACCTGGGCTATTTCAAACCCTATGTTGACTTGGCTAGAGCCACATTTTCAGCCACAGAAGGACCATCTAGGTGTATGTGTACCAAGACCATAGCAAAAATAATAATAAAATAATGATAATTAAAAAAAGGTGCACACAATTCCCCTCACTACATTTTGCCTTTTTACTGTTCAGAGAAGCAGCAGAAACAAACAAATGCTGCTGAAAGACATGTCCTGTAAGAAAGTGCAGAGAACAGACTGTGCCCCATTCATAAATTTGCCTGAACCAGACTACATATACACCAGTTACTCCCTGTACCAAAACTGTGGTGGCATGAAGCCTGGTTCACATGTGCGGTATGGTCATCTAAAACATCTTTACAGTCATCTGATTGTGTTCACATTTAAGCCCATTTTTGAAGGACTATCCAAACCTCCTCCTCCTGCAGGCAGGAACTAGAGGATTAAAATTTGGAATAGCGTCCTGTAAAGAAACCACATCATATAGCAGCCTAACAGTATGTCAAAAACCAGGCATAGCTCACAGGGTGATATCACACTTACAGGCTTAGCATTGAAGAATAACAAGGAGAATCTCACACAGGTTCAAAGATCTTCCTTTGGTATTTGTTTTTTTAAGCCTTCTTACTCCAACTTTACCTCTTCATGCCACTAGCTGAAGGGCAGAGCTCAAAGGGTTGTGGTTAATGGGGCTACATCTGGCTGACGACCAGTCACCAGTGGTGTTCATCAGGGTTCAATTCTAGGGCCAGTTCTGTTCAATATATTTATTAATAGTCTGCATCCAGGATTTGAACGCACCATTAGCAAGTTTGCAGATGATACCAAACTGGGAGATGCTGTTGACTGTCTTGAGAGACAGGAGGCCTTGCAGAGGGATTGAGATAGATTGGAGCATTGAGCTATGATTAACGGGATGAAGTTTAACAGGTCGAAATGCCAGATTCTGCACCTAGGATGAAGTAGTGCCGGGCACAAATATAAATTGGGAGAGGAGTGGCGGGAGAGCAGCCCTGCAGAAAGGGATTGGGGGGGTGTTGGTTGCCAGCAGGCTCAGTAGGAGTCAGCAGCGTGCCCTGGCAGCCAAGAAGGCAAACCGCATCCTGGAGTGCATCAAACACAGCATAACCAGCTGGTCGAAACAGGCCATTATCCCACTGTATTTAGTGTTGATGCGGCCTCACCTTGAGTACTGTGTGCAGTTCTGGGCCAGTTTAAGAAGGATGTGAAGATCCTTGAATGTGTCCAGAGGAGGGGAACAAAACTGGTGAAAGGGCTGGAGGACATCTCCTATGAGGAACGGCTAAGGACTTTGAGTTTGCCTAGTTTGGAGAGAAAGAGGCTGAGGGGTGACCTCATGGCTTTTTACAGCTTCCTGAGGAGAGGAATTGGAGAGGGAGGTGCTGGTCTCTTCTCCCTGGTACCCAGTGATAGGACGTGTGGGAATAGTTCAAAGTGGCATCAGGGGAAATTTAGACTGGACATTAGGAAACATTTCCTTACCAAGAGGCTGGTCAAACACTGCTACAAGCTTGCTAGAAAGGTGGTCAATGCCCCATGCTGGTCAGTGTTGAAGAAGCTTTTGCACAATGCCCTTAACAATGTGCTTTAACTTTTGGTCAGCCCTAAATTGGTCTGGCAATTGGACTAGATGATCGTTGTAGGTACCTTCCAACTGAAATAGTCTATTCATAATGTCTTCAGCGTCATCTTTGATCCTTATCCATAAGTTTCTGGGTAACAATCTGCCACATTGGTCCCTGGCTTCTCCTGAGTCCCAGCACTTCCTCTCAACAAGCCACCTGCTGTCATCTGCAAAGGCTCAGCACCACCCAGTTTAAATTCAGGTTAACATCAAGGAGGTCGGAGTATTTCCCCCATCATCATCATGCTTAACACTAAGTTACCTATGCTTATGCCAGTTGTCAAAGTACTGTTTTACTATTGTTTTCATATCTGCCCCAGAGATCAAGTTTCATACTGTGTTTTAAATATAGTATCCATGTGCTTTTTAAGAGGTAAAATTGCCTGGTTTGGAAATTAATGAGGAGGAAGGCTACTCCCAAGGCAAACCCTGATAAAATGCCTTCTCTCTAACAAAGGTATTGTGTATATATGTTTGAATATTGCCTCTGCTATTTCTGCTGCTGCTGCTCTCCCTGAGTTTCATTTCCCCTACTCCCGCACATAATGAAATATATATTGTATTGTAAGTACAATGGAAGAAATGTAGCTTCCTTAGGTGTCCTCTTCCAGGTTGGTGTGTAGCCTGAAAGAGTTTCAAAACAGAATTACCATCCTCTGTTCAGGCAGGAGTTTTCCTACCATTTCTGTTAGATGACTGAGTTCTCAGACTAATCAAAAAGTTAATTCCTGAGGCTACTGTTCTTCCAGTAGGGACCAGAATAGACAAGCGCTCTAACACTGCAAACTGGAATTTCCATGGGGCTGGCAAGCCAGGAGCAGGTATCTGTTACGATTACATGAAGCCTTTGAGGCCATTAGGCTGTTGTTGGCTGTGGGCTGAAGGAGAACTGTGGCACACTCAAGTCAGTAATCTCATTTTTAAACAGAGCTTTGTCCTTGCAGGGGAAGAATGGCTGAGTTTATTTTTGCAACAATGTTGGTATGTCTCTTACAAACATAGAAATCTTCATCTTTGAAGAGTGCCATTTTTATGGTGAAACAAAAAATTATGCTTTTATAAATATGTATTTGATCGATAAAGATATCTGCACTGATACATTTTTTTCCCCCCAAAACAAAGCCAAAGGGTTTCTATTTGTTGAAGCCAGGTCTAATGGCAGGAGGATAAACTTCATAGATTTTAAAAATCACCTCAATTATTTTCTAATTGCCTGAGAAGATGAAAGTTTCATCTATACTTGGAAAAATGTCCTGGTCTAAGATATACATGAAGGCAGAGTGGGAACATGAAAAAGTTCTTTCAGAACCCTCAAACAGCTGAGAAATTAATAGAGGCCTAAAATTTAGTTTTAATACTTCACACTAACAAGTCCATTCAGGAGATAGAGTTTTACATGACTCATATCATTTCTCCTTAAAGTTTGAGAAGAATTAGAAAAACTTATTTAGCAATAAAAAATCCAAACTGAATCACTTTCATTCAGTGAACTGCTTCAAGGAATTTTAGCTATTCAGATTATCCCAGCTGAGTTTTAAAGAGAAGCAAATAATTTAAGGAATACGTTAAGACTATCTTAAGAAAGGAGGAAGCTTCTTTCCTCCAGTGTCTCTGTAAGTCAGCCACGGACAGGTGCCAGCCATGAATAGGAGCTTCCAATATCAGCTATGCCTGGTTCACTTCCATCTCTCCTTTCCCCTTGGTTTAACTCGCTGTTGACTAAGATTTCTGAGGAAGGAAACACCTTCTCGCTTTAGGGATAGTTTGAAGGATTTCAGTGTTTGTTAAGAACTTAATGTATCGGGAGAGACCTTTCAAAGATTAAAATAAAATAAAAATTGGGTCATTTCAGATGAATTTAATAAATTCCTTTAACATGTTTTTAATAATGTTTGCCATGTACTTTGATGGAAACCAGGGGCAAAATCTTGAGTTAGTGTGTGGCCTAGTACAGCCCGTATAGAAAATTGCAGAGAAGAAAAAGGATGTTACTAAAACCATCAAAAAAATTATAGTTCAGCAGAACTAGGTAACACATGCATGTATTTGTGCTGTATGACACAGTCACACCTGTAGTAAATTAAAAACTGTAAGATATATGCAGTGACAGGTCACTGACAAAACCAGAGCACTATGTTACTAAAGGTACAGCTATTGTTTTCCAATTTTCTCAGTACATGTCTACAATTCTGTGCCTTCGGTATCTTTGATAAAGCCAAAGATAAAAACAGGAATTGAAATTAATAAGGTTGTTACATATTACACTGCATCTTTTACTTTTTGAAGTTAATACTTAAGTATTGCATTGAAGAAAAACCAAAATAATACTCTAGCCTTATGACAACTACAACAGTTGCCTCTCATCAGTGAAGGCGACAACTAGTCATTTGCATCCTAAAGTCCCCAATGAAGACACCCCCTCTATTAAAAATAGACTACACCTTTTATATCTTCATGAAGGAATCATAAGGGTATACATTAGTTATATATATTGTACATATTTTCACAAGAAGGAATAAATGTGGCTCAATTAGTGTGAATCTATACCCCTTTGAGTAGCCAAGAGATGTGCTACTGTCTTGATTTAGAAGCACTCACCACCACATTCCTACTTTGAAGACTGAATATTTTTCTGTCTCTTATTGTCCTGTACTCTTAAGGTCTTGCATTGAGTTGGATAATGAAATGGAGAAAGCTAAAGGAGGACAATCCGGAGAACAAGAGAAGTTTTTGCTGAGCAGGGAACGTCCTTTCGCTTGTACCACTCCTAATATTATTGAGTTACAGAGGAGCAAATTAATCTCATCTCACTGTTTTACATTCTTGTTAATGCCTCCATTTTAGGGTCAAAAAGTCCCAGTTTTCTCAGTGAATTTATCAGGAACGAGACCACGCCCCGGACTGTAAGGACACATACCTTTGACAAGTAACAGAGTTGCTCTCGCTGAGCCTCCCACCTTCTGCTCTACTCCCTGTGACTGGCAGCGGCCCCTGATAACTGCAGAGAAAGCCTCGTCATTACAGCACTTGAAATACAGACATCAGCAAGCTTTACACAATATGCAGGATAATGTAAAGACCAAAAAAATGATGACACACACAGAGAGTAAATGTCAGCCTAATGTTCCACCATGCCTTTCTTTTAATAATAATAGGACGGAAGTGGGTGTTTTGGATTGGAATTCACCTCATTTAAGTTCAGTAAACTAAAAGTCAAGCACCTAACTCCATCTCAATTTTAGAGCATACAGCATACCCAAAAGGAGCGATCATCTTCTCCAGAGGGAAATTTGTCCTATTCCAAGATGCCTGATCTCAAGATAAACCTCTGGAATAACACTTTCTCCATTAGATACAGGGGAAGCAAAATGAGTGGTGTAGTTCAGATGACTAAGTTTCAGATCAATAAAAACCTCCTTTAGCTGTACCAATGGATTTTTTTTCAGGCAAAAACCTTTAGGATTTTATCCAACTGTTATTATTACATATTTCTGTAATGCTGTGGGAGCATAATGGTCTTCATACTTTATAGAATAGAACGTTATTCTGCTCAGTAAGGACTTAATATTTTGTATGGACGATGTAGCTTTTATCATTGATGCTTTAAAATAAAGTATCAAAGTAAATTTCCGTGCACTTTTGTTACTTGCTAGAAAATAAAATTATTCTCCAAAGAAATGGCTTAACATTTTTAGAATGTTCTGGTTTATTAAGACAATTTGCACCATTCAAACAAGTATTTCAGATAAACTGACCAGCCATTGCAGCTGCTGTCCAATGGAAAGAAGTGAGAACAGAGGGGCCCCACAACTCAGAGAATAACCCTAAGTCCTCTGTGTGAGAATCTGCATCACCATAAAGTCCGAAGTGCAATTGATGTGACTGAACCAGGAGACATATGCAATCGAATATTTTTTTTCCTGATACCCGTCCTAGTATTGGAGTAGGCAATACAGTCCTCACTGAGTCAGAAGAGACAGTTCTTCATTTATTGCCAAATTATGCTGATGCAAGAAACATGTGGAGTGCATGTAGATTCTGCCCGAGCGAAGAGAGAATCATGCGTAGAACAAACCCTACCAGTGACAAAGGAATCTGAAAAGATGGATGTAACAGACTTTTCTGGGCAGGGTCTCTTTTAGCCCCTAATCCTTTTCTTTGTGGTTTCTCTATTTCCCCTTCCCCCAGTCCCTCCAAAGCTTCCAACCACTGTTATCATTTCCCACGTT
>VZSZ01002073.1:638521-715560 GCA_013398815.1 Ibidorhyncha struthersii
AGTGAGGGGCCCAGAACTGAACACAGTACTTGAGATAGGGTCTCACCAGTGCCGAGTACAGGGGAATGATCACTTCCCAAGTCCTGCTCACCACACTATTCCTGATATACTACAAATAATAGAAAAAAAGTGTAGGGGACAGAAGGAAAAGGCAGGAAAGGACAGCATGGAGCAGGGGCAAAAACTAAAAGGAAAATGGAATATTAGCAATCATTCCAGAGTTAAAACAATCCCTGAGACATAGCTCACACATGAATTGCTAGTCTCTGGAAAAACACAGGGACACACTATAGTCACTTGTCTTCTAAGGACCACATTTATTATATCCAAGCCACTAACATGCTATCTATAGCTGCAAATTTCCCATGAGCAGAGGGCAGCCACCCATGAGGCCACCCTGGTCTGTGGTGCCCCGGTTGCACTAGCTGGAGAAAGGGTATAGCCCCACCAACGGAGGGGCTGCATCGGGTCAGCCACGGGGGCTCGAGCCGAGATCACAGCAGCTCTGCAAGTAACAGCTGTTCTGGCTGATTGAAATTCCCTCACGGTATAGATTAAAGAAATGCTGACGTGTATGTTAAGGAGAAATGTTCACCCCTGCTCAGAAAGCCCTTGGCATATCTAGGATTTGTCAGATTTAACTGTCTTGCGGATTTGCCTTTCAACTTTATTCTCAAGTCTTTTATACATGGGGCAAGGCTTCCTGCTCTAAGTCAAAGAGGAGGCATATTCCCCAAATCTTTCTCAGATGTGTTTGTGTCCTGGCTCAGTGTTTCTACAGATAAGGGGAAAAAAAAGTAAAGCACATTGGAGCAATCTATGTGGATGTAATTTTCTTTACACATAATATGCCTATTTTCCGGGCATCTAACCAGATTTTAGATAAATCATCCTCCTTCCCTCCTCCTCCAGGTCCTACTCCAGCTGTAAACACACTTCACATGGGGAAGCATGGCTGGAACCAGGTCTAACCAGATCGCAAAACAATTTATATAAAAGCTTGGACCTGAGCAGTCTCATGGAGAGAACTCTACTTAATCATTACAGAGACCAGAACTGAAACAAAATTTCCTGGCCCACAGTTTTGGAGGTTACTCTAGGTCTCTGGCTAAAAGTTAGTCATTAATTTGTTGAATGCATGGCCAGCGTACCAGGGAGAGCTTTCTGGATAACAACAAGTTTCAGCACGGAGGAGATTTTTCAGTGTTTTCTTTTGTAGCATAATCTAAAAATGACACTAGAAAAGTAATACAGGATCAGATCCACTTTCTCTGGCAAATAGGCTGTTAACCCATGAACAATTCTCTGTCAATCGAGACCTCCACCCCACCACAGTGAGAAGAACAACCTCTCTAAGGAGAAAGTTTTTACCTTCTCCCTGTTTCCTCCTTCCCTCCCTGTTCTCCTTTTGAGCAGCTTACAAAACAAAGAGGGAGACTTCTGGAGTTGTCTCCAGCTCCTGCAGAGTTTCCATGGACACTTGCTGCCTAAATATCTTTTTGTGTCTTAAGGGGGAAAAAGTATCTCCTGATCTAACTCAGGGGGTTCACTCCTTTGAACGAAAGCCCTGTAGAGCCTTGCAGAAAAGGCTGCTGGAGCATACCAGGAAGGTAATAAAATTGAGAACTGGTTTACTTGTCCCAAGTAGCAGGAGCAAACTGCTTGACTGGAAGACAGAAAGCTCCGTGAATTGACCAGGACAATCTTGAAAATGTTAATAAATAAATTATGGTTTTGGTTTGTTTGGGGTTTTTTGTTGTTTTTGTTTGGGGTTTTTTATACACTGTAGATATACTGTGCAAGGCAGATACGCATTTTTTAACAGCACCTTATGTTAGGGCAGATTGTGTACTGTTTTGCTGTTACTATACATTGCATGAACAGCAATAGGTTGTAGGGATGGCAACCAAATCAAGAGCTGTATAGACACAAAATCAACATAATTCCTGGACAGAGATAGCTTATAGTCTATGTTTCTACACATTTTAGTACTAAATTTGGTCACTGACGTCTCACCGTTTATCAATTATTACTCATTGCTAATAATTTGTAAATTTTTATTGATTGGAGGTGTGTAAATCGAGGTAGCTTTTGAACAAGCACATTAGAGTCTGGCAAATTTTGCCAGCAATTACTCTACCTTCAAATTAGATGCATGGATATGTTCCACTTTAACTATATTTGACATCTGTTGAGTGCTTTGGCAGTACTGGCGATGGGAAGAGAGGCATAAAGTTAGGGTCATTGCTTAAGGGCAGCTCTAGTGCATGTTATTTCTTTGATCACATATTTATGCTTTGAAAGAACATAAAGGAGTCTGCTGTCCACTTGATATACATATCTGTCATTGATGCCAGAGGACTCAGATTACTAGTTTGCACCACAGTCCTTTTTGTATATTAATTAGCTTGAGCATCGCATAAGGCTACTTTGATAGGGACACTTAAAAAGTGTAGTCTACATTACAACCAAACACCTGTCTCCTTCCATGAGAGCTCTGCCTTCTGTCAATGTTCTGCCTGAGGATGGACTAAAAGACTTTCTCCCCTCACCCCCTACACAGCATCCATCGCCTCCATTTTGTGTTTAAAAATCAACCCAGACTCTTGGCAACGTGAGATGAAAAGCCAGGTGAGGCAGACTAATACAGAGCTTGTATTAACATTTGGACTCAGTCTAGGTTTTTACAATGATAAATGCTCCGAGGAAGGTTCCTGAAGAAAAGCAGGAGAAAACACCACTGAGTTGTAAACAGAAAAACGACACACAAGTCTCAGAATTTGCTTTACAGACTTTACCTTATCTGTTAAGTAAGCAGGAAATTATGTTATACGTGCAAACAGAAAGGCAAGATTTCTTCCTGGAATGATGGGCTGTGGAATATTCATACAGAGTTGTTGCCTGTGGGACTGCCAGATCGATGCACATTTTCGCCCTCCACCACACCCGGGCAGAAATTTTCCCGATGATTTCTCTACTGCATATATATATTTTTGCAGAGAGCTTTTTACTTCTGAAGGTTTTTAAGATTGGTAATAAATGCACAACTGTCATAACATACATGTCTAATATCATAAAAGCATTAAATTTACCTATCTGGCCTCTGGGTTCATTTCAGCCCTTTTCACTCCTGTTTACCCTCTCGGTGCTATTTCTTGGCCCAGCCCAGTTAAAGGACAAATTCATCCCTGTGCGTGTCCTAGGGGCCCTAATGAAGTCAGCTGTCAAACTCCCATCATGCAGCTGCCCGGCTGCAGTATCTGATGGCCACTTGTCAGCTGCTTCACCCAGTCAAACCCAGACAAAGGCCCCTTTGATGGGCTGCCTTTCTCCAATCAATCTACACCTTCTTCTCTTGGACTTCAACATCTGCTTCAGTGTAATTTGATTTTATATTCAGTGCAGCCTGACCCTATTGATAAATTAAATCTATCTGAACCTGATATCCTCGTGCCACCACGGGGTAAACGACTTGCTGTTTAATTTTGGCTTTTGCCAGACGTGACATAGTATCAATACTGACTCTTTTTTTGTGTGTGTTTGGGTCATTACTTGAATAATTTAGGCTCCACATCACAATTAGGCTGAAGGGGAAGGAGGAAAGAGCCTTTCCAGAAGTATATACAAAAAAGTAAATCAGAACAATTCCTTCTAGGATTTTAGCATCGTGTTCCATAATCATAGTTTTTCTTGATAATCATGTTTGATTGCTCTGCCTTCCAGACCTATTTGATACACACACACAAAAATCCAGCCTTAAAAAAAAAAAAGTAAGCAACATTAATTTATAAAATCTTTAGAATAAATACCCACTACAGACTGTTTTCAGTGTAGATCAAAATGGAGATTCTTCTTGTCTGCACACAATTTCTTTTTGTAAAAAAATAAAACAGACACACACACACCAAATGAGAAAATTCTTGGAACTGTATATACCTTATTTGATAAAAACTTTAAACGCTTCAAAATTAAAATAAATACAAAACTTTAGCCCCACAACATCCAATTCTATGCGGGAAAAAACTTAGGAGTCCATCTTTCTAAGCACTGAAGTACTTCTCCCTCAAACTATTGACATTTTATATAGAGTTACTTACTTTTTTTTCTTTCAAAGTAGCCTGCAAACACTGTGAGATCTCCTGCCTCCGTACAAACCTGCCTCCTTCACCAAAGACCTGTTGATCCCACCTTCTCCTCTTAACCTGCTTCCACCTTCTCTTTTGCCAGGTCAGGAGGGCCACCTGCAATCATGACCCTGCTCAGGGCCAGGGGAAGTAGCTCCAGGCCAGTGGGAAACAGAGCTTGTAAATAAATGTATGCACAGAGAGCACCCTGAGATTCTTTTGATGAAGAAGAAAAGTATTTTCTTCTATTTTCACTATTTTCAGCTAGGTGGGTTTTCAGAAAAAGACCTCACTATTCAGGAGCCTTTCCGTAGTTTTTAGGGTGTCCTGAGGAATGTAGGAGTGGGCAGAGCAGAGACCCTTGGAGGGTGCCTGGGTGGTGATGCTGAGAGGAAGGCTTCCAGAGCTGCAAGTGCTGGGTTTTACTGGCATTGTGGGACTGGCTTGGGCCATGGCATGACCATTTGCCAACACAGTAAGCAGTCGCCCCAGGGGCAGTACAGCTGCAGATCATCAGTTTGTCTCTCAGCTGCCCTTTGTGGTCACATGTTGCCCCTCAGGCTGCTGTTTGAAGACACCTGGTGCACACTGAGCTCTCCTGGGATGGGAGCTGTGGGAGGAATGAATTGAAATTCTTAGCAGGCTGTCTGGCAACAAAACAAAAAAAGCCCCCAAAAAATCAATGACAACAAACCCCCCCCAAAAAAGAAAACAACAACAAAATGAAAAAAAAAGAAAAAAAAATCAGGAAGGGAAAAAAGTCTTCATGCTACGTATGGACTGAGAACATCTGAGAGTAGGCCCCAATTTATCACTACACAATGAGCTGGGATCCAAAATCATTAAAACCATTGCTCAGCATCTCCTGTTATAAAACCCTTTTCCCCAGGAACTAGCAAATATTGTAAAATCTTCCTCAAGTGGGATAAAATTTTCCATGTGGTGTTAGCTGCTCTGGGGTTTCTCTTTTTAAAACTGTTTAAGTTAAAGGATGGAGTGTCCACTGATACCTCAACTTCCTCACCCAATGTAGAAATAACTTCTCTGCTTAACTGTCTTCTCCTGAGCAACCAGGGCACCCTGGCTCCATTATCACATGAGGACATCTTGCTGAGCCACTTATACACGCTGAATCTCCTGATTTTCTTGAAATCAGAGCACCTCTTTCTGAGGGTGCATTTTGCAAGGGTGGTTTACAAGAGGTTTCTCACCCCTCTGCTCTCTACATGTGCCTGCAGTCTGTTTGCAGATACGGTTCCTGGGGCAGCTCTACCCGCTGTCGACTTTCTGGTCTGCTGCCTGACTCAGGCACCAGAGCATCTGCATTTCTGGTGATGGCAGAGCTGCCGTTTTTAAACTTCAATCTAAACCTAACAGCTTAGTTTGGATTGATTTTTATTTTTCACTTGGGTAGCTGAAATGTAAACTTTTATCCACTTTAACCGAAGGGAAAATGTCAAAGTAATGGTGTAACCATGAAGAAAAACACCTTTATTTGTGTTTGAGATCTAATTACTCAAAGACTTTTCTCAGCTGTTGTGTGCTAGCTCGACAGTGCCTTGAGAGTGGCTTGAAAGTGTAGTTGCTTTTCAAGAAGGAAAAGACTCTAGACTACAATCTGTTCCAATCACTGATGTTTCTCAGTCCTTTGTAAAGGACTCAGTCCTTTACAAAAAACAGAAAACAATCAGTGACCACTATCAGCATTACTCTATTTCAAAGAAGTGCCGGTAGACATATTTAAAACAGAGCACCAAAGTGGCAAAACATGCACTTATTATTATTCCAATTACATTTAGTCCTTCCTTACAGTGGTCTAAAGTGGAATAAAGTGAACAGATTCACTAGTCTAGAAGAAAAATGCTGTCATCCATCTTCCACTGTGCTGAGTTTTGTCTACATTCCTCCCACTCTAAGAAACCCTGAAAGTTTGCAGTAGAAAAGCTCAGAAGGCAAAGCCAGGTCCCAATTTGCCAAGTAGAGTCGCCTAAGACCACCACTCCTGTGGGGAATAAGCTATGTTAATTGAGAGGACATGGGTATATCCCCACCCATGAACGCATCTGCACACAATCTGTGAACCTCCTTAAACAAATAAGCTACTCAGCTTTGACTGCATCCCAAGAAGTGTGACCTTAGGAGCTGATATTAGATGTCTCAGTTGTGCCTGCTGACCAATATTTTGGAAACACAGTAGTTTTGGTCCAACGTTCGAGTAATTTCCTAGGACTGTGCCCATGAAAGGGCTGCCTCACAGTGGCAGCCTCACTGCAGCCAGCCTGAGGGATGGGTCGTTAGCACAGTGGAAGATGTTTCCTCTGCCACTGTAAGAGCTGTTTTCAGAGGTTATAATCACTATGCTTTGGCTTGTGTGGGTATTTTTTGTTTCAGAATGGGAAGAAAACTCAGCAAGCCAGCATAAGCTACCCCATGTAGCTTATGATTAGCTCAGTCTTTCCATGCAAACCTCATCTTTGCTGTGACCCAGTGCAACTTTTAGTAAGTCTGAAGAGTAACAAGCTGCTCCCAAGAAACTCTGCAGCTCCCAGACTTGCCCAGAATGAGGACAAAACTAAAGAGCCAACAGGTACTGCCCACTTGGAGTGTTGCAAAGGCATAGTGCATGTTGAAAGGGCAGTGCAGCAGTCCCACGTCCATCAGCAGCTGTGGTTAGAAAGAAACTGTTAGAAACACCACAGAACTATCCCATCCTTCCTAAACCCCTCTACTGGTCCTTAATTGGATGGAGGTTTTGGGAGGGAGAGTAGCTCTCACAATATTTGGTTTAAATATGTAGATAGACATATATATGAAATATAGTTGAATAGAAATAATTTTATAAAAAACTTAGGTATTATTTCAGTGAAAACACTGGAAGAGAGAAACTGCTTCATTTTGGGTGCAAATATAATTTCTGTAAAGCTGCTGATATTAAATAATTTTTGACAGCTGTCAGAACTGACAGCCAGTGGTACTTCCACTATTGCCTTTGTAAATTTATAGGAGCTTTTAAAAATTGAAGTATCCTCTTCCAACTGTTGTAGTTAGGAGGATAAATGTACAGCTTGTACAATTCTTCAGCTCTTGGTTCTGCCAGTTAATCTGCATATTCCTGGAGGTATTGCAATGTGACAAAATTGCTTAGAAAACGAATGAGATAACAACTTCTGTCCATTGGTAGTTACTCTGAAGGTCCACTGACTTCATGAGAGGTAATTTCAAGTTGACCTCAGTTCTTCCATTTAAAGGAAGAAAAACCTTTATAAAAAACTCATATTCTTGCCCAGAATTCTATTATTAAGATGACTCCTAACATCATAGAATGGTTTGGGTTGGAAGGGACATTAAGCGTCATCCAGTTCCAACCCCTCTGCCCCCCTGCCACACCTTTCCACCAGACCAGGTTACTCAAAGCCCCATCCAGCCTGGCCTTGAACATTTCCAGGGATGAGGCATCCACAGCTTCTCTGGGCAATCTGTTCCAGTGTCTCACCACCCTCACAGTAAAGAATTTCTTCCTAATATCTAGTCTAAATCTACTCTCTTTCAGTTTAAAACCATTACCCCACATTCTATCGCTACACTCCCTGATAAAGAGTTCCTCCCCATCTTTCCTGTAGGCCCCCTTTAAGTACTGGAAGGCCACTATAAGGTACCCCTGGAGCCTTCTCTTCCCCTGGCTACACAACCCCAACTTTCTCAGCCTGTCCTCATAGGGGAGGTGCTCCAGCCCCCCTCTGAACCCAGTTAAGCAAGTTGTTATGATTTGAGAAACCCATAAAAATTTATTGTCATTTAGACAATCATTCGATCACCCGATGATCCCTCCCCAACTGGGAAAGGGAATTGGGAAAACCAAGGAAACCCGGGAGCTGAAGTATAAACAGATTTAATAGAGTAAGATTAGATAATTAACATTAATAGCACCAAAGAACCAGTATTGATCCCAATACCAATACAGAATATGCAAAGATTATACTCAGCCAATTATACCAGTAGGAAGCCGTGAACTCCTAGCAGTGGACGGCAAACGTTGGTGGTGAGTGGTACGGCTTCAGGAGGAAGGAAAGGCCTCAGGGAACTGGCACCAGGGAAAGAAGTTCTCAGGATGGCAGCCATCAAGGGAGAAAGAGAACTTCAAGGGAGAAACAGACCTTCACAGCAAACTTTCTAATTTATAGTGAATGTGATGTGGATGGTATGAAATAATCCTGTTGGCCAGCTTGGGTCAAGTGCCCAGGTCTCGCTCCTCCTCATCCCTGCACCTGGCAAGATCTAGAACACTGAGACCTTGAAATCCACACACTACAGCTGGCTATAAAGTAAATACTTTCGTTAATTCAGACACTAGAGTCTTCTAAAAGTGTAGTCTTCCCAAGTATTAGAAAATAAATTAGTCCTGTGTCTCTCAAACCAGGACACAGGTCCATGTCTTTCTTATGCTGAGGGCCCCAGAGCTGAACAGTACTTCAGGTCGGGTCTCATGAGAGTGGAACAGAGGGAGAGAATCACCTCCCTTGACCTGATGGCCATACACCTTTTAATGCAGCACAGGATATGACTGGCTTTCTGGGCTGCAAGTGCACATTGCCAGCTTATATTCAGATTTCATCCACCAATACCCTCAAGACCTTCTCCTCAGGGATGTTCTCAATCCACTCATTGCTTGGCCTGTATCCATGTTTGGGACTGCCCCAACCCAGATGCAGAACCTTATACTTCACCTTGTTGAACTTCATGAGCTTCACACGGACCTACCTCTCTAGCCTGTCAATGTCCTTCTGGTTGGCAATCCTTCCCTCTAGAGTATCAACCACACCACTCAGCTCAGTGTCATCTACCAACTTGCTGCACTCAATCCCACTGTCCATGTCCCTGACAAAGGTGTTAAACAATACTGGTTCCAACATAGACCATGAGGGACACCAGTCGTCACTGGTCTCCACCTGGACATAGAGGCATTGACCGCAACACTTTGAATGCAACCATCCAGCCAATTCCTTGCTTCTGAGTGGTCCACACATCAAATCCACATCTCTCTGTTTTAGAGACAAGAATGTTGTGCAGAACACTACCAATTGCTACAAAAGTACATCTGTCACTCTTCTCTTATCCACCAGTGCTGCAACCCTGTTGTAGCAGGTCACCAAATTTGTCAGGCACAATTTGCCCTTAGTGAAGCATGCTGGCTGTCACCAATCACCTCTCTGTTTTCTGTGTGTGTTAGCCTAGTTTCCAGGAGGATCTGCTCCATGATCTTGCTGGGTACAAAGGGGAGACTGACTCGCCTGTGGTTCCACGGGTCTTCCTTTTTTCCCTTTTTGAAAAAGGGGGTTATGTTTCCTGTTTTCTATTCACTGGGAACTTCACCAGTCTGCCACAACTTTTCAAAATATGACGGAGAATGGCTTAGCAACTTTGTCTGCCAGTTCCCTCAGGACCCTCAGATGCATTTCATCAGGTCCCATGGTCTCGTGCCCATTCAGGTTCTTTAGATGGCCTTGAACCTGATCTTCTCCAATCATGGGCAGTACTTCATTGTGAACACAGCACACAGATCTCAAGGTTAAGTGTTATCCCTGCACAGGACAAGCCACTTTTGCTGAATATTCAATTGCAAGATGGCTTTGTTTTCTGCAGTATGGTATCTAGAAGGCAGTGTTCTCCTGCAGCAAGGAAAAGTAGAAATGTCTGTGGAAAATGTTTTACTTCTTTTCCAAGAGGGGAAAAAATCCATATCAAAAAACAGCCAACCAGAACTACTTTAATAAGTCAGTGGTTGAGTGTACACAACTTAAAAGGAAATCAATGATAATCTCACTTCTGAAAATCTGTCCTTATTCAGTGTAGCATGGTTAAATTGTATCAACCTCACCTAACCCAGCCATCCTTATATATATGGCCATATCATTGGAACTAAGCAAATAGTTAAAGACAAAGATACACTTTTGCATCTTTTTAATAAAGATGGTTATCTGCCCTTAGTGTAAACAGTAGTTTATTTTATACCTGCTGATAATTATCCATGCACTCAGATGTTATACTGAGAACATGCCTAATCTAGACTAAAAGTTGGCTGCTTGGCGTAATAGTTCATAATACATCTTTTACATTAAAAAAGGAAAAAAATGTGCTAATTATTTTCAAGACATTGCAGAGGAAAACCAAGACCTTCATTGTGCTCTTACACTGGGACAAATAATCCGTTCCTTTTTTGTTTCACTGGGTTTACTTATTTACTGTCATCTCTCTTGCTATTTCTGTTTTAAGATGGCCAGTATTTCCAAGTATTTCATTTGGCAGCGTGAAAGTGAGTGTGGGAATGAGTGACAATGAGAAGCACCCTCCAAAGCTGAGCTATTTCTCTATTATGACATGAGGCATGTATTTTATGACTGCCTCGTCTTTCCCATAATAGCCCTCCTCACTCCACCCAAACATCTCTAACATGTCTCCTCTTTCTCTAATAAGATGTAACTTAGACAATCTGTCTCGATTTAGTATTTAGCAGATAAATGGTGCTGAGATTAAAACTAAGAGGTTTAAGACAAAGAAGTATCATGGCTCAAGAGGCTAGAAAAGCTTGGACATGCAATTACCTAGAATTATAATATGAAAACATTAAATACAAAATAACTAATTTTCTGTTTTCATTACATTCGTGTTTGCTGCTGTTTTTCCTTACAGATAATCTCCATTTGGTTTTATTTATTTAGCCCAAGAGGTACTCCTCATATATACCATTCAGTGGCATAATGTCAGTGGCCACCAGTTTTTTTCATAGCTCTTTTATCTGATAAAGGCTACCAAATTGGTGCCATCTAGAATCACTAGTCAAACTCCTCTTTAACCAGAGAGGAATCCAAACACCACTCATGCAGGCTGTGCCACCTTGGTGCAAGTGTACCTCAATTAAAGAGAGTACAAAGTTGATCTAGCTTTGAAAGAGAGGCATTGAATCACTGGACCCCTTCCTGGCAGTTCTAAATGATGCTCTTTTAGACAGAAATACACAACAACAGTCAAGGCTTGCCTTTTTCATGAATTCTCTTCAGACAACTGTTAACTCGGAACAACTTAAGACTCTGTGAGAGGAGAAGAAGGTTTACTAGAAAGTATTTACGTAAGGAACATAACAGTCATTTCATTTATGAGTCAGTTCGTTGATGCAGTCAAGCTAGTTTGTCACATACTCTGTCAAGCAGAAAATCAAAGAAGATGGGAAAACTTCCTTCTCTATAGCTAGCTGGGTTCCCCTGCCTAACACAACTGGTTTTCTAGAAATGTGCCCCTCAGTTCTAATGGTAAGAGAAGGTTTAAGTGCAATGAACAGAGGAGGCAACTTACTAGTTTGTTTTCTTTTACTATATATACATTTTCTTTTAAAACCTTACTGTTTATTATGAATAGATCAGGTTATTCTGCACCTCCTTTATTACATTTCCTCTCTAATCTGAAGTTTCCTACTAAAATTCTGATGTTTCCTACTAAAATTACTTAAGGTCTCTCAGAATTTATGTGATAGTGTAAGAGCCACAATTATAGAACAAAACTGCAAACTAAAGAAAGGGTGGAAAGTCAACTTCTGAAAAGAAAGGAGAAAAAAAAGTCAGTGCAATCATGGTATAGACCACTTTCTACATAAATTTATTTGCAATTCATTTGGGAACAATTTGTTCATTACCCAAAGTCATTAATCTACACTAAGATTTGGACTCTGTTGTGACTGCTCATGGAGGTCATTGGGTTTGACTGACCCATCATCATTAAAGTTTCTTGCCGTGTAGCGCTCATCCCACAAGTATTCTGAAATGCTGCTTCACAGCTGATGGCTTTATCAAACATTCTTGCTAGAAAAATACATTTTTTTCATAAATTTCAGGGGAAAAAAACATCATAAAAGCTTACAGACCATGAAATCAATTTTTCTTTTTTTTTTTTTTAGCACTATGTAGCTGATTTAGAAAGAGGCTTGCAACATTAATCCAACTCTACATGGGACATACACTTCCCCAGCCTACAAACAACATTTCCATCATTTTCTGTTTCTGGCATCCTCAAATCTTAAAAAAAACAACCCAAAAAATAAATCTCCCATGAATTTATGGCCTATTTTAACTAGACCTACAGCAGTCACAGCATGCTATGATCAAACTAGTCAAACTAGTTTTTGCTAATGCTTGTCCAACAGCAGAATATCATACAATAGCAATGTAGTGGTTTGTTATGCAAATCAATGGAATACGACATATAAAAGCATAGCTGGTGTTGACAAAGGGAACCACCATTAAAAATAAAATTTAAAAAAATCAACACCTCATATGACTATAAAAGCATAGCTGGTGTTGGCAAAGGGAACCACCATTAAAAATAAAATTAAAAAAAATCAACACCTCATATGACTATTTCATACTCATATGAAATATTCATTTTATATTCCTTCACCCCCTTAAATCAAGACCATTGATAGGGTAATTGTCAGTGTTAAGAGCTAAGTCAGGTCATTGGTCTCAATTACATTTTTTTTTTAATTAGGCAAATTTCTTATTCATAGACTAGCATATACAAGGCATTCTACTGGACACACTTAAACAGGTGCTCAGCTGCGATGTTATACATGAAGGGAGAAGAGAGCAAAGGAGAGATAGTGAAAGCATCTTGCCTGGGAGATGGCTTACCTCAAAACAGCCTGGAAAGGAGCACATGTCAGGGTGTGGGACCAGAGCAGAGGTGTGAAGTCAATCATCATAGCCCATAGCCATGGCTTAATTGATGCATATTCATTAAGAGATTTAATGGTTGTTGCTGTACAGGTTCATGGAAAGTACAGTAAACCAAGTTCATACTTGACTCTCATGCTGCCGTTTGCTCAGTTCTGACTTCCAACAGAAATTTAAACAAACCTCAGACTTGCTGCTGGGTGAAAAAGAATCATCTGCAAGCATATTATGTTTGACTAGCCCCAGGAAATCTACCACAACAGATGAGGTAACTCTGAAAGTACTTGCTAGAGGAACTTGCTATGATTTACATTTAAAACAAGGAATGTTTCAGCAAGTGGACAAGAACTTGTTGGATTAAAGAAGTTCAAGGTTCCCTCTGCCTTTATCTAATTCCCTCTTCATTTTTGCAGTGGAATGTTAATCGATGGAATTGATTCTGAACATGATTTTGTAATGTCTATTTTTGCCTAAACATTCTCAACTCTGTGGCTTTGCATCAGATTCTTAAGTCCATGTATCTTTTTTCTCCTCTTCATCCTGAAAGTTATGCCATCAAGATTTTAAGATGGCAAATCCCAGGAGAATAAAACACAGGCTTAATTAAATTTGTTAATAACAAATATTTTTCCTACAGGAATTTTCACCACAGCTTGCAAAAATGAGAAGGTACCAGCCATGTATCATAAGATCAACAAAAGCAGGATTAAACGCACCAATGTATAGACAAGAGTATAATGCAAATTCATTATATGCACAGATAGAAACCCAAAGGCATGTCATCAGCACTGTATTTTATGTGTAATTTAACAGTTGGAGTCCTACCCAGTTTGAACTCTAATAAAACTGGTTTAAGGGGAGGGGGGTTGAATATCAACTTTGCTAAATAGGGTTTTGAGAGAGCAAATCTTACTTGCAAACGTGTCAAGTTTGTAGTATGGTTCCTACCAATGAAGATAAGCGTAACATGCATTAAGGGAGCTGAAACCTTCTCCTTGACATTTTGAGCAAAATGTTTCATGCTAGACATATGACTTCTTTGTAAAAGCGTTGATTTTTAATTTTAAACCAATAATTCATTTTAAAAGGACCTGTAGAAATACAATTAAGCAAAAGGTTACTAAAAGCTGAAACAAACATTTTCCTGGTTTGGAAAGGAAAAATCTGAATTGATGTGAAGTTATATTTTTCATTTCACTCAAAACCCTCCAAAAATTCTGGTTTTGTTTGACCTTAACCACAATATTTTCTTGAACTTTTTTGCTCTATTATTTATCCAGGATTTTGATTTATGTATTTTAACTGAGTACTATACTATATACGACAAAGTTTGTAAGAAGATGTAGTGCCTCTTATTAGACTGATGGACAACCTGACATATGCCCAGGATCTTCCTCAGACCATATTTCATAAAGCTCATGTATTCCCCGCTCTCCCCCCCATCCCACCCCATGTATGTCATCTGTATGTCATAAAACCCTTTGCTTCTTATATCTTTTGATAATCCCAGCTTCAACAAGATCACCACCACAAATCGTCATACATAATAGAACTTTAGAAAATTAGAAGATTTGGGGGTTGAAGTTCTGAGATGTCTTCTTTCCAATGATCCACATTTTTACTTACTGTACTTTGTCCTCTATATACCTATCCCCATTGCAGTGATATCCTGGGAAGCTGCATTAATAGAACAAAAATATATTAAATTCCTTATTTTTCAAATCTGGAGACTTTAAGATCCCTGGGATTTATCATTTCCTGCCCACAGGACCTGCAGGGTGGTGTCAACCCTGTTATTACTGATGTGACTATTCTCTTAGTGACGTTACAGCTTAATGAAACAATACTGATTCCATTCTACAGATGGGACACTGAGGTACAAATAGATCTCATGATCTGGGCTACAGGACACATCTATGGCAGTGTAAGAAATCAAGTTGGGCTGTGATAATTTTCTGCTTTTATAATACAGTGTTAGGTCCATCAAAATTATTTGTAGGCTGAAGCTCGATTAGATAAATGGTTTCTGCCCCCTGTATCCAACTTCCTTTGCATTTGTACATGGCAGTGATAGATGTCAAACGTTTTGATACCTTTTACAAAAACATTGTGAATCTGTGTTCTATTTCCACCTCCAGAAAGGATGGTTTATTCTTTTTTTTTATTAAATGCCATAATGTTAACTATACTAAAACAATACTATTTTATCTCAAGGTGAACTGTTTGCATCTACTTGACCTATAAAGGAAGTGGTCAGTCATTTGCACTGCCATTGACACGAGCTTAGGATTTGGGAGATGGGTGTTAATGTCTCAGCCACCAAGCCTTCTTGGCTTCCATTAAATGGAGCAGCTCTTCCAAGATGGGCAGGTGGAGCCGTTGGGGAGAAATCTTACTTCCAAATCTCATGGGAAAACCTGAGAAGTTGTGCTGTCACATTAAATCGCTCACATTTAAAAAAAGAGTGTTTCCAAGTATTTTTCCATTAGCAGAAAACTGGTGGGGGAGGACATTTGAATCTGGCTCCTCTAAAAAAAAAAAAAAAAAAAAAAAAAAAAAAAAAGAAAAGGCAGTCAGAAAGAAAAAAAAAAAGAAAAACGGGAAAAAAGGATAGGATTTTTCTTGCCATGAAACTAATTGCAAGTGTGAAAAAGAACAGTAATCACTATCAGAGTTGCAAAGATAATGCATTCTTCTGTGGGACTAAGTCGATGGGGCACCTGAAATTAGAGAACAGATCAGATCTTTGGGTACCAGTTGGTTTTTTGTATACAGAAGGAGTCACCTGCAACTATTCTTCATCAGTGACAGTCTGTGGGGCCACGGGGTCCTACACAGCACTGCCAGGCAGGAAGGCAAAGCCTTCTGTTACGTCTTTGCTCCTCCTGAGTAGTCCAGGACACTGAATAACAAACTGAGGACTTCAGGACCTTTTTCTCTATCCTCTTTTGCCACCATCTCTGCTTCTGGTCATATCTTTGTTCGTACACACATAACTTCAAAAACAGAGAAAAAAAGAAATAAAAAAGAAAACGGGCTTAGTCAATCTATGCTTACATTTAACCTTTTATGCAACTCTGCTATCCACATCGTTCAACATCTGAAATGAGCTTGTGCTTCAGATGGTGCCTCCTATTGTTTCAGATATCCTACTCCAAAAGGGGCTTAATTGCTTCTTCTGTTTATTTGAATAAAAAGTAGCATCCCATCTGCATACCAGATGCAACAGGACTGAACCCAACTTTTCAACAATATTTTAAATGAAGTGCTCGTGTGCTGGTAGCTGACAGTCTGTAGCGGCAAACTCAAGTTCTGGGAAGATAAATGAAATAATTNTCCTCAAACTGAGTGCAAATTCAAGATCTAATTAAGAGCATCGGTTTCCTGGTGTGGGTGTTTCCTTCATGTTCTTAGCTTGATTTTAAGCAAAACAACATTTTTAAAAAGTCATTGCAACCCCAGAGGTTTGCTTTCCCAGTAAATCATTTCAGAATAACTCTTCTTACGAAAGTTGTCTGTCTTTCCTTCTATATTTTTGTGTATAGATTGCATCATTGTACAGACTGGCCAGTAAATATTGTCTTTTGGCAGTAAATCTGAGTAGGAGAAAACGTCTCCCTCCTGCAACTTCATCATAAAGAAGTATGCCTTTTCTGCATCAACGTATAACCCAAATCTTTCAACGTTTCTATCAGGTACACTAGAGAAATGTACCTAGTCACTTTGGCGGGCAAGGCTTTTCACTGTGAAAAACTCAAATCTAACAGACTCAGCCTAGGAAGAGTACATCTATTTTAGTCTTATCTGCCCGAGCCGAGAGCTACTACAGGGCTCTATTGTAGCAACTGATGCTGGTCTAGCAGCTAAAACGCAGAACTTTCCAAATTAAAAATTTTAATAAAAACCAGCAGGCTATGATGACACTTTCAATTTTGGTGAACAGGCATTTTCTAAGGAAAATGTCATCTTAACCCATTCTGTTTGGAGTTTCGTGTCTCTTACAGCTCAAACTACAACAGTTACTTGCTATGAACTGAGTTTACAGCATATACTCAGAAATGTGGGGTTTTTTTCCATGAAAGTAGTCACACTGACGGCTGTAAATAAAAGCATTAGGAGCTGACCTGTTGCTCCCAAACAAGAAAAAAAACACACCCAAACTGTCCCAGCAGATGGACTTGAGTCTCATTTAGAATCATATTCCAGGACATAATTAGAACAAATAACATTAGTAAATGTTTTGTTAAGCAATTTCTGTTTTAATAAGCTAACCAGACCAGTGTCTTCTATGAGGCATGGAAAGTCAAGGTTTTTTTACTGCTTCAGGCTACAAAATGGAAACACGCTAAGAAATCTTTTTATGCTTTGTCAACAAAAAAAGAATTCAAAATAAAAGGAAATATAAATAAGACATCTTAAACACTCATGACAAATATGGTAAGCCAAAAATTACCTTAGTCCCAGCACATGGATAAATTTACCCTAGTCCTGCGTAAGTAGGTAGACTCTGCAGGGTTTGTACACTTTTCCTAAACACAAGTCATGCTGCTTATGTGACAGGAACGCCAGTAACCATACTTAACTCTCTAATTGGGAACTGGAGAAGGGACCATTTTTTTTGCATAAGAATTCTGCTCCAGTCAGGAACAATTTACAGACACCTCTACTTTCCATAAGATGCCACCTTATCTATATTTGTAACATTTCTAGTTACAATCCCCTTACCAATAGGAATTCCTCAAACCAAGAAAATCTGGAGTACCTTAGACAGAAGCTGCACAGAGAACAGTCTATTTTAATCTGCGACTTTTGATTTAAATCTGTTTCCTAAAAATGTTATTTAACTCCTGTAATGCTGGATCAGCTAGCCTAAAGGATTAACAAAACGTGTTTCCTCAGTTTGGCATGAAACGCTGCTGCTGGAGACGCTGCACATTTTCTGGCAGAGCTTCTTCACTGGAAAGCGTCAGATTATTAAAATTGGAACTTTGATTGGGGTGGAAAAAAAATAAGACAAGAAGGTGCCATTTACATTAAACTTTCAATTTCTTACAGAAACAGCAGGAGAGAGGAAAGAGTCAGATGAAGGTGCACACAACTCAGTTTAGGGGCCTAAGCTGTTCACAAATCCCCATCTCCTGACCCCCTTACAATCACAGGGAGGAGATATATTCTTATATTGGTTACTCCCNGCGAATATCCACAGCGTAGCCCCCGGAGTCGCAGCCAAGAATTACCCCCTGCTCTCCCAGACCCCTGGTAAACACATAACCATTGCAGTATTTGCTATTCTAACAGGACAAAAGAAAATAAGGATACATAGAAATTTCTCATCCTAGTGCAAAGTCAGCTCCCTGCCTAGATTTTGCATACACCTTTGTAAAACTCCAGAAGCTTTCCAGCTCCTGGGTAGATGCTTTTCCATAATAGAGATCCAACAGACACGCAGGACATCTCTGTTGCCTGACATGCTATGGACGTTCTGAAACTTGTTTCTGGGCCAGTATCTTCATCATCTTTGCAAAGTATGATATTTAATGGATTTACTTATTGCCATAGCACATTTCAGAGTTTTGGTTTTAATTTTATTGCAATATATGCCCTCCACTCACATGCTGAAGGATGATAAAAGCAGCAGGAAGGTATGATATTCAGGCTAGCACTGACTTTGCCGTACTGAAGCCAGACAGATACTCTTTAGGAAGTGTTCATAACGATGAGAAAAGGCTGTGTGAGAAGGACCTCATCACTGTTTCTGGATGCAATTTTCTTTCTCCTCTTCCCATTCAAATTAAGACTCAAACAGTAGGGGCCTAAGTTCCTTCCCCGTTTTAAAATGTGAACATTTCCAAGTCCACAAAGGTGCAAAACACTTGGAAAAGGAGATGAATAGAGATTAGATCTTTCACCTGTATGTAAATTAAGGAACAGCCTTGCAACACGAAGCAACATCTGCTGGGTGAACAATTTATTTTTGCCATTTAACAACATTAGATCTGTCCGTACAGGCACAGAACCCCTCTCGTCATCATGATCAGATTGCACTGCAGTTAGACCCAAGCTAGAAAAACAGTTGTTAATTACATTAAAGAGAACACGTGGAGTCAAAGTACGCAGTGCAGTCATTCATCACTTGGACTCAAGGAAAAAGATGCTCGGAGCTGTTATAAAACATGTTGCAACCTGGTGATTAACTCCCATGTCAGAACCTTGACAGATGCTTTCTGAGCACCTGATTCTAGGGCAGCAGCAATCATCTGTTGGAGCTTCAAATCCCGTCCTGAGCCTCCCTCAGAAGACCTACTAAAAAATTAATTTCTCAAATAGAGTATACCTCATTATTATTTCCTTTTTTTCCTTTTTTTTTTTTTTTAACAAACTGTAAATCTACAGGCAGCAGGACAGATTACAGTTTTGTTTGCCTGCAGTGTTCAGCAGGGCTCTGCAAGCTTCATTAACTGTTTTGAATAGTTATATTTCAATGTCTGATTGCATGTTCAGAATACCTAATGGCTGCAAAGTAATTTTTCACTGTAATGCTAGATTCATCAAGAACTCAATCACCAGCTAGATGGGATGTCTTATGCACATAGAGAAGAGAATGTGGATTTGCAATTTTATTCAGGAAGTGTTAACACAGAAATGACAAAAAAATTAGCGACCCCTAAACTAGGAGTAATTAGTGAGCAAGCAAATACCAGGGACATTGAAGACATTGCACTTCCATGTGACTTTATCACCTTGTAAATCTCATTTTGCAGTGCCAGGTCAGAGGAAGCTTGTGGCTTGCTTTTGTAAAACAGCTCCGATACTTCCTTGTTAAGGCTCCATCATTTTGAATACAATTATAGAAGAAGAGAAACAGACCCAGCAGCTCCACTAATTCTTCTCCCCCTTCTGGGTGCTCAGAAGTAATTTGCCTTTGTTTGCCTTTTCCCCCTTGATGGTGGCCTTGAAGATGACCCTCCCAACCCTTTGCACAATTCACTGTGTGCCACATTAAGCAAGACCAGGGGCAGAGCAGTGAGCAGAAATGCTCCATTCCATTTTTCTCAGAAACACTCCACCAGACAGAGGGCTACTGAATCATTTATCAGTTTGCCTCTTTCCGTTTGCTCTTCTTAACGTCTTTAGCAGAGAGCTTGCAATACTACACATCAAGTGATTTTTTTTCTGTAACTGTTTCTGATACAAGTCCCCCAAATATTGCATCCTAATTAGAATACAATTACACCATAGCAAATGACAGCTAGATGTGGCTGCTATTATTAACAATAAACATTAGCAAGCTTTTCTGAAGATAAAAGGCAAATGGATATGGAATCAGGAAGAGTGGAGGATAATTCACCTAGTAGCTTGGACACTGTTACAAAATCTAATGGGATTTATCTAAATAATCCCAGAATGTGTTGTGCTTACACAATCACAATAAAAAGACCACATTCAGATATGATTTTAAAAGTACAAAATATTACACAATAATAAAACATCAGTATTTGAATTCCGACCGACTGAGGGACACAATAAAGAAAAAAAGAAAAAGCTCATGGCTTAACCAGCAAATCAATTCTGAGGATAGCTCCAATCCACAGTCCCTTTTTGGTTTACTAACAGGACTTTCTTAAACGTATGTAGGTGCCAAAGATTAAATAAACTTCTCTGTGTGTAGACATTTTAAAATTTCAGCTTATGTTAGTACACTTCCTTTTTGCAGCCCAGAATAATTATACCGATCTGCAGAATAACTTTAAAATCCAACTGAATAAACATATGTGTAATGCACCATTAGAGTACACTCCATCACATAATAGCATAATGCAGTTTTTGAAATGGATCTGTAGAAAGGATTCATTAAGATAAAGTCCCAGCATCCCACCTGAGGCCAATAAAAATTCTGTGCAAACCTCTTCAAATTAAATTTTCTTCTTGAACATATCCTGTCTAATTATGTTTAGTATTATCCTCCTTAAGGAATTCTGATTCATCAGTGCTATTAAGGGAGGGAAAAGGAAAAACAGATGCTGTGGACCGGATACCCAGCTGGTAAGAAATCAGTATAGTTTCACAGAAGCCAAAAGAGCCACAGTGATTTGTATCAGCTACGGGTTTGGTATATACATAGGAACACACATGTGGACAGATGTACAGAGAATTATATAAATATCTGAAGTTACACCAGCAGAAATGTAAGCCCGTGGAGTTACACCACCAGAGAATTTGACCCAAAAGCTGTAATAAGCTGAAGTTTATAAAAGAGCCACAGCTGTGTTGAGGTTTCTTGTCTTTCACTCTCTAGAACTGAAAATAAATGTAAGAAACAGAAGTGCTCTAATTAGACATTTGGCTTTAAAAATCAGGAAGATAGCCAGCTAATGTCTAGGCACTTTTTTGTTCTTGGGAGTTAGACTAACAAAGATATCATAATTACAATCATACTACATACAGATGAAGTGCACAGCATATACAGGCAAACCAAGTTGAGGGATTGAATTCTATTCCAGCTAAGTTGTTTCAATTTTAGTCTTTAATGAATACCCTTTTTTTTCTTTATTGTAATCCACAGAGTAAGTACAACTTTAGACTGAGATTTCCAAATGCATCTAACCAAGCTGCAATCTGAACACTAAATTTCTGGGCAGGGCCCGTGTTCTTCTGTTC
The DNA here is from genome assembly GCA_013398815.1 of Ibidorhyncha struthersii. Lineage (NCBI taxonomy): Eukaryota > Metazoa > Chordata > Aves > Charadriiformes > Charadriidae > Ibidorhyncha > Ibidorhyncha struthersii. The sequence continues at coordinate 660,024 of VZSZ01002073.1, forward strand.
CACTGAAATTCATGTTATCCCCCATCCACAGCCACACAGGTGCCTACAACATGGACATAAAAGGTACCAGTCAGCACATTTACCAGCTGTCTCAGTTTCCATGAGCCATGCCAGTCACCCTGCAAGCTCTTGATACACCTTCTGGGTCTTCTCACCCCCTCCCATCTGCAACCCAAACACCTCTGCACCCCACCTCACCTCCCCATTTGTGAGACCTTGCTGACTTCAGGCGGGAAGAGAAGAGGGAAGAGAACGTATGGCTACAAGGCGCCCACTTTTTTTTGCTCTTGCCATGTAACAGTATATGTGAAGGTGTAGTATAAAACATATTCTGCAGCACCTTTCCCTCTCCAGCACCTATCCTGTGTTCTGAAGGGTGCTTTATCTTTCCCCAGACTTTTAACCTGGGACTGCAGTCAGCCTTCTGAAAGCTGAATGGCTCCTCTTCAGGCATTACCGTTGGGTACCATAGCCTGAGCCCTGCTCTGTCAGATGGGGAGTACCTTAAAACAAAACCAAAGTGGAGCAGGGTTTCTTTCCTCTTTCAGATAACAAATACTTCATCCAGCAGCTCAAGTCAGCACAACAGGCGCACAGGAGGCAGCAAACCCAGGTTTGCTCTCCGTAGAGGGAAAGCAATTGCCTGTCCCACTGCTGGCAGCTGTGCGCTGCCTCTGTGCTGCTGAAGGTGCCCTACCTTGTGCAGAGCACTTCAAGGCTTGCTAGTGCACAGAGAGACAGACCCGAGCGAGCACAACCACCTTGTTTGGAGGGACAAGGCTGCACTTCAATTCCTCTGCCAGGGAGTGGTCTCCTTACAGGAATCAATCCTTAAGTGAAAGAGCTAATTAAGCCTCAAGGCAAGGACTCCAGGCTGCTCAAGTCTTTCACACGTAGAAGCACCTAACAGCAGGGACAGAGAGTCCCTCCATTTCACTGACTGTTTATCGCAATAATTAGGCCATTTCTTATGAGAGATACAGATTTGATGCCCTGCCGCGTAAGTGACAGGTCTCCAGCTCCCACGTTCTGGACATGTGCTCTAAACACTGATTTATCAGACAAGCAGAGAAGGCAGCAATACCAAGCACTCCACATCAGGGTTTGAAAACAAGACGGATACTGTCTTGGAATCTGACCAGAAGCTTGATGCAGTAGAAGCATCCAGAAAATGCTCATTATACTGAGCTCCTCTAACAAAACAGCCCATTTTGTGGATTCCTGCAGGGCGCAATCCTGAATGATGTTTCAGCCTACCAAGAGCAAGCAACGTATGTGGTTACTCAGAAGCAGAACGTAATGTGCCTCAAATCTTTGTTGACTCAATCTGTCTTCTCATCTAGGTCATCCTGGAGTTAGCTGGCAGCTGGGAAAGTTTTGAGGCTTCGACTTCAGGTGCCTGACCCCTCCCTGACTCCAACTGATTTCTGGTTTTACATCTTACAGTATGCCTTCACATATACTGTTATTTTGTAGGTGTATCTCATATGTGCAATAGAAATTTTAGCCCCCAAATTACTTCACTTTCAGATCCAAATTCTCTTCAAGACCTTTCAAGAGCTTCTAATTACTCTGCATATAGCTTTTAACCTCTAATGTACTTACAATTATTATTATTATTTAAGTATAAATAATTTGAAAAGAAAAGCCCAGAGTAAATGGTGCTGGTTTTGCAAGAGGTATAATTTTACTTGGAGGTAGGAATTGGAATTACTTGATAAGTGCATTAAAACATAACTGTAATTCATTTCCTTGGCTCTGGAGATACTCCTGTAGCTACTACTAAAACTTTATTGACAGGTCACAGTCGACATCCTTATATATCTTATAGAACTTATTCTTGCGTGATAATTTAGGCTCCCTCTCTGGTAGCTAAAGCATTTGTTTGCATGGTAGGATGTGTTATTTGGTATTTGAGTTCACTGTACAAGTATTCAAGAAATATACATCTCCAAATACAGGTGTAATTTCCTGAATTAATGTCTACAGGGAAGATGGCTTGTTCCATACCATACCATCAACTACATTGATTGATGTATTTATTGATGTGAACAAAAACATATTGGGTCTTTTCCACTAGTTCATTCATCCTTAGAAAGAAAGCCCAGGCACAACTGTGTCCTGGGCTTTTGCTGAAAACACAGCACATCTCTGAAAGATAATAGCAGCAGTGTTAGCGGACATTAAGGTGGAAGTGTTTCTAGGGTATTTTGGAGGAAGATGATATTGCTATGCCTTCAAAGGGAAAGCGTACAGCAGCAGCTTCACAGCGTCAGATGCAATTTGGGACGAAAAGAAATTATCTCTTAGTCTTCCTTCTTTTTCCACCTCATAGTTTTCCTTCATCCTTAGATGTTTTCTCATCAGACTGGCAACCTGTCTCCACATGGACCTGCCCTCTTCTTCTCCAGTGCCCTGCAGTGACTGACTTTAAGCAATTAAAGGGTTTTGGACCAGATGGTCTTTTCTTACCACTGCCCTCATAGCCATAGGGCTCCTGAAATGGGACACCCATGGCAGCACCCGTGCAACTGATGCCTCACATCCTCCTGGCAGAGAAGATTTCATTTAAGATTTTTCTCCAGAACAGCTTGTACAACAAATAGCTTTTAGCATATACAATTTGCAAAGTTGCCAGTTTATCATGAATAGAGCTATTTGTAGTCTAGTCATATCATAAAATCTTGTTAAAAGAAACAACACAAAGAGACTGCTCACTTTTCAGTTATGGTGCTTTTGAATTAATTTGAATCCAGATTGCCTCATGAGTATTGTTTGTTCCAATATGAAACAGTTTATGGTGATAAATTGCAGCAGCATCACTTGAGAGATGCCTGGTACAGTATACTGCGGCAGAAGTTGAGTCAGCTTTCATACTAAGTATATACTGTAGTTAGAGCGCACACAGATTTTGTGGTTTGAAGGACAGTTAACTGGGAAAGTCAGTGCAACCAGAGTATTTTATGGCACGTGCAGGTGTTGGGTAATGTTAGGGCTCGTAGGGGTGAAACCAACAAAAGCAAATAGTGAAAATCTAGTAACCTGCCTCCCATCTGAGCCCTCCTGTCACCCTCAGCCAGGTATTTACTTCGGAGTGTTGAATAATGATCTACAGAGACTGACACCGGGTTGCTCTAGCTACACTTTCAGTGCTGAGCCATTTAACACATATGAATTTTTCATCTAGCTCTAAATTTACTGCTACAGCAGATGTTAGAGTCAAATCTCATTAGTAAGATTTCATTAATCTACAGAATAATGACAAAACATGTCGGCACCCTCTCAGTCATAACCTTAATTAAGGCTAAGCAGGGTATGTTGTGTGACATATCATCCTCTGAATGCGTGCTCTCATGTGAATAGTCAAGGCCCTGATTCAGAGAGGGAGAGCAAGCATTTCCCATTCTCATCAAAATCAACAGGGGTTCAAGAAGTCCTGACTCCTCCGTCGGACCAGGTGCTTACCACCGTGTGATTCAATAGCTTACAAGATCTCCTGTAGCCACTTGAGAGGAAGAGGCAGCAGTTCTTCAACTCAGCCAACGTACTGATATCTATAGCCTTATGACAAGTATTTAGGGTCTTGCCCGGCACTGCTAGACCCTGTCATAGGGCAGAAGAGACACAGCTGTTACCTCACACTTAAAATATTTTTTCACATTTAATGAAATTAATGAATTTGATGAGGTACTAGGCCAAATTAATCTCTAGTGCCCTTCCATCAAATGCAACTGAGTTAAACAGGGATTAATGGAGGCCCATGCAATTACCTCTTAATTAACCCTGAAGGGTTGGGATTAACCCTGCTGTTCAGGGTTACAGACAAGCGTGTTTGTCATGGGAACTCCCATACCACTGGCATCACAAAGTTAACGTTGACCAAAATGTCTGTGCCAAAACACATCTGAGATAACGAAGCAGATTGCTCTCGCACCCCCACCCCCAGCATTTTGCAGGGCTGCTTCTATTAGGAGGAGAAATCAGGGGTGGAACCTGGAATGCCTTTCCTGCAATCTCCTCTATTAACATACCCGCACAGCAGGAAGGCAGACAGCAGGAAATACTGCCTTTCTTTCCACTTCCAAGCACATTTTCAAACACTGTCTTACCCAAAATCTTGCTATGGGCTTTTCTTAAAGATTGTGGCAATGTTTTATTCCTGGGCTTGGTTTACGACCTGCATTATCTCTCTATTTTTCCAAGTATGTCTGCATTGCAATCCGGGGGGGTGGGCTGGGGGTGGTAAGCAGAGGTGCTTGAATTAGCAAGGATAACAACAGCAGAAACAGCATTCAGCAGACCCTTGCCTAAGTTTCTACCAGCCAGCAGCAGTTACTATGTGCAAAGATCAAAACTGCTATAACCACTGCAACGCAACTTACTCTTAGGTGTCTGCAGAGACTCCAACACACACCACATTTCTACTGCTCCTCTCTCCTCCCATATACGCAGAGGTAATGAAATTGTTCCTTCACCCATTTGATTCGTATTCAGGGACTCAAGAAATAGCCTTCAATCTTACAAGGCCATTTGCTACAGTCTGATCATCAAGTACTGTCTGGCTTTCTCTTGGGCTGCTGATCGTGAAATTGGAAGGCATTTGGTTGTCCATTATTTCATCTGAACGAAAGCAGCTGTTTTAGCAAAAAAGGTTCAATAAAGCAATACTACTGACCAGTCTTGAGCATAACCCCATTCGTAGATTACCACGGGGTGCTGTAGATATCACTCTTACATGCTTCATATTAAATATGATTACAGAAGTGGGTTAGAAATAACATTTAATGAAACAGAGGTTTAAAGGAAGACCGTTGTACTAAACAAGTGTGCATCACGGCTATCCTGCAGTTCGTTACTGTGAGGCTCTGAAAATTAATAAAAACCATATTGTCCATGCAAAGAAGAAATAGAAAAAGTACAGCTCTCACTCTGCTCTTCTGTGGAGATGTCATCATTTGACATACATCTTGAAACAAACTGGAAAGCAGACTCTGGGGCTCAAATGCATCTTCTTATAGATCCAAGACTGAGATGTCAAACACAAATGAGTGTTTCTGCAAGAGCTTATCCAACCATCAGCTCTTTAACCAAACACCACTCTCTTTCAAATGAGCAACATAGATTAAAATAATCTGGTTTATTTGTATGAGAACACCCAATGTGACCACTGATGTTTCTTTAATGTGGAGCCAGAGGAACATCTCTCCCCGACACAGAACTGCTGCTTTACGCTTGTCTTTAAACGATGAAGATATTCAGTTTTCCTGGATTGGTGCTAAACCACATGAAAGAAGGCCAAGAAAAGTCTTGGTAAGAATTTGAATCAACAGACAAGGGGAAGGAAACAGGAGACAAACCAATCCTCTTAGGCTGCCCTCTCTTTACTTCAACTTTTAAAGTTATAGCAATATCAAACTAACATATTTCCATCTTTTCCCAGGAGGAAGACAAGTAGCTGCAGCTTGTCTGCCTCTTTTTAAATTACAACTCTCAACACACAGGAGCACAGTTTAGCTCAAAGGTTTGCTACAGCATCCTGCAACAGTTGGTGAAATTGCTCAATTTAGAGTTCTTGCTGACCCAGGTTCAACACCAGTTTAAGAGTAACAATTTGAACTCTAATTACCAGATATATTAACACCTATAGAAAACTAATGTAACTTGACAAAACCCTTTAGTGCAGATGAACTGTTACCAGCATGTAAAAGATACCAAGAACATATTACCGTGGTGACTGTGGGTATGCCAGATTCATTTCAGGCTTCAATGGAAATCGTTTTGCTTTATAGAAAGCCACTACAATACGATTGAAGTACACTACACAACTCACCATCTTAGAGATCTATGTGCACATGAAGTACATATGCAAGGAGTTTTTTCCTCAACATTTTTAATCATCCATGGTAGTTACTGATATGCGACAATTCAAAACTATACTGACAAAAGTTTAAACAAAACCTTCACTTGTCATGAATGCAAAACATCACATAGAAAATTATAAATTATATTTTGCATTTGCTTGCAGAAGCAAGTTATAAACCATATCCATACAAGCAGTAAATAAATACCCTCTTTTGCCAACATGAATTTTGTACCTTCCACCCCCAAGTCAGTAGTAGAGTTTTTGCTGACAAAACCAATGAAACTATACACGCACCAGCAGGGAGCTGAAAATTTGCAGTGTCTTATTAGTGAAAGGTCTTACTAGCTGCAGTGTCTTATATTGCAAAAGTGTTGATAATAAAGCTGTTATATTTTCTATTTCAGACTAAGAAACAAAGTGAAAAAAGAACTGGATTTTTTCCCCCCAAATGGCAGGATTGGGAGGGAGCAACATATATATATACATACACACATGCACAGACAAGCTTCTTATCCTTGATTCAGTGGATCCTTCATTGCAGAAAACTATAGTTTATTTTCCAAATCTACTTTCTGAAAGGAAGTAATTCATTCACTTCACTAAGAGATTTAAAGATGTACGTGAAGGCCAACGGTCCTTGTGTTGTTGAAATATTTTGTTAGGGTTGTACATGCACCTTTAGGTGCTTACATATTTTTAAAGAAAAAAACAAAACCAAACGGAACTGCTCATCCTTTCCAGCATGAATTATACAGACCACAAATTAAACACCTTTACATTGTTCCTAGCCTTCTTTTGGAAATAAAGTCTCAGCCTGTTCTAAGCCCTCTACGTAGGTTGATAGGTCTCTGCCAATGCATTCACCCCTTCCTGCAAAAGTTATTAATGAACAAGAACCACACATTAAAAAAAAAAAGTGCAAACAAATAACGACTATATGTAATTTTCTGTAGTCACACCTACCCATTTTTCCCCATGAATCCTATTTCTAGGACCATAAAGGAGCCGGGGCGGGAGTCAAGCTTTAGACCTAGAGCTTGTCAGCTTCCTCCACTGTCATATGCACACACTGGGACTCCTTCACCCAAGTAAATATCTTCTGTATGTGTGCATCAGTTGGTGATTTGCTCTATGCCCAGTTCAGATCAGGGATAAGAATTAAAGTTAAACCATCTCTTAGGAAAGTAAGTCTATAACATTGCTTTTGGTCTCCTTGGGAGAAGCAAATGGAGAAATGGGCAAGGGAGTATGACATGAGTTTAGTTTATATAAAATAGAAAAAGTGGCTAATGGGGCGCACACAATGACACCCTGGTCTGGAGCCCTTACTCCACGATATGTCATTGCCAATACAAAATGGAGCAGAGATAACAGCTAGGAGTGTCATCCCAATGCCAGAATCCCCTCATGGATAAGGGATTCCTGAAAAAGAGATACAGGTTTCAGAGATGACAAACCAAAACTGAGTTTCACACATTGCCACTGAGTGTCCTGAGCCAGGGCATAGCAAGCGGAAGGCAGGAGAGCACTTGTCATCTAGTAGCCACCTTCCAAAAAGGAAGGGGATCCACTCCAGTTTGATTCCTAGGCCATCCTGAAGCAAGCATCAAGATTTGTTTCCAAATTGTATGTTCTCCATACCTACCTAATTTCTGCCATGATGCTTTCAACACATGAACCTTTTTCTCCCACTTGAGCTAGACCCTTCTATTGCATCGTTACCCTATTAACCATTCAACAAACATCACACATTGAGTAGTAGTGCCCAGAGCAGAAATATGGACAGAGAATTTAACACTGAGTACTGGATCATGCTGCATAAGTAGATGTCATGGTCCCAGCAACAGTCAAATCAGGAATCTCAGGACCAATTCTCCATTGTCCATTCACAAACCTATATAAAGATAGCTATGAGAAATGCATAGGCTATGCTACTACACTCCCTGGCACAAGCATTAGGGGCAGAGTCTCATGTGGAAAGATGACACTTTTTCCTCCCCTGAGGGATGGTGCATTTGGAATTACTTTCTCCTAAACTGTTCTGTGCTCAAAACTTTCCTAATTTTTAGTTCTCCTGCCATCCTGTTCACTCCCAATGCCCATGTGATTACCAGCAACTGAATCACCATCATGCTGTAACATGGACACTCAATAAGAGACGTAGGCAATACGAACAGTTTTACAACAAAATTGACGAAGAGATTCAAGAGAATCAGACTAAATGGTGGTGGGGGGATCTAGCAACACTGAGGTAAGAAACCAACTTAATCATGTAAAACACATATTCATTTATTAAGCTTCTCATTTGAGTCCTGTGGCAAAAACATACAGCCAACGTCACTCAAGCTAAGGTGTACAAATTATATGCCTCTGAAATAATAAAAATAATAAAGCAAGAGGCATAATATGCCGTAACTAGAGGCTTTGGATTACATTTTATTGTAACTGTTACTAAGCACAGCCTCTCTGCAAAATGATCATACGGTTCTTGTACCCAAAATGTTAGGAAACACTTAGACCATAAGAGAACAGAATACCTTTTAAAAGCCCTGCCCTACAGTTTCAGCCAAAAAATCATCCAATAAAACTTCAAATTTTTTTTGCATGGTCCTTGCAACACAGCTGCCCAGCTTGAGAGGCCGATGTGCTAAAGAGTTCAGGAGAGCGTCCATCCAGCCTCGCCATCCTGAAGGTTGCCCACCAGCTTGGCCACTACTGAAGTAAAACAAGGGGCCAAGATCTGCACTGCTACCAACTACAGTTTGAAAGCAAGTGGTAGCCCTGAGTAAAATTCCAAGCAGCTCTGTCATGTCGCTGTGTGTTGGGCAATCTTGGGGAACATCTGCTTGACTGACACACACACATCCGAAAAGACACAGGCAGAGAAATCACCTTCACACCCTTAATGAGTTTCAGCAGGAGGACAGTGAGCCGCTTAGTCCTGGTCTGGGCTGAGGTAATTCATTGCATTCAGAGAGGCGTAACTCCATGCGTCAGAGATGTGCCTGTAAATTAAGATGAAATAAGCCAAAAGTACCTACACAACTGAGCAGCAGCTGAGTAGGGGCTGTCAGAAACACTGTTTCTGGATTCAGACACCTCACTTACACCCAGGAATGTTTTTCCAGAGACCAACATCACATAGGAAAGCACATGTAGCATCAAACCAGTAAAAAAATCCTCTACTTGGCCACTTGGTCAGGGAAACTGCAAGTTTCCCTGTGCCAGGCCAGGCAGACCCGTTATGGCCAGTGGATGGAAAGCAAGTGTGACCCCAGCTCTGCCAATTAATGAATTACTGCATCTTTTCCCATCTATTTTGCTGGCCGCTGAAAGTTGGTACAAGTCTCCTAACTCCAGTTGTGTGTTGTGGAGCCATGTAAAATCATGGCAAAAATCCGATCCTCAAATAAAAGTGGGCCATGCTAAGTGAATCAAAAGAAACATAGCAACTGAGAAAAACAAAGTCCTGTGTGATAAACGTTGGCCCTTTGATCCTCTGGTTTCTGTAATGGTTGGAAATTAGGGTGGGCTGTCTGGATTTCAGCTAAACATATTAAAGGATCTGTTAAATCTTTCCGTTACTGCCTAAGAATACCCTTACAAGCCTACTGGGTCTATTAAGTATAAGTGGAAAAGATTGGCTGTGCATGCATTTAGTGCCTGTCTTGAGCTGCTGTGTGCTGGTGGTAGCTGTGTGGGTAGCCACAGAAGAGAAAGCATGGAGACTAGATATTTAGGACTACAGAGGGACATGGGGAGAGGATGAGTACAGGAGTCAGATGACAGAGATAGAGACAGGAAGACAGGAAGCTCAGCAGAGGGAGCTTTCTAAGAGACAAAATGACATCAAGTCCGACACTGACAGAGCAACCAAAAGCAGCACTGATACATTAGCAAGAGCAGTGATGCATTAACAAGAGCCAGTGAAGAGGAACAGCTGAAAATGGGAATTATGAAGAGAGAAAATTAGATACTCTTAAAAGGGAGAAACTGCATAAGAGAAATTGCATCCCATAGAATGAAGAAAATATTTTTTAAATGTTGTATGTACATCTTTTCATGTATTTCCAAACACATGAAATGTGTTTCATTCATGCATTTCATAGGGGCAAATTCCAAACCCAACAAATACCACCAGGTTTGTGAAGGAAACTGAAAGGGAGGCAAACATCACGCTCCTTTGCCAAGCAGTTAACAGGGAACAGAGTTAAAGCCAACACAGATACTGACTGGCCAAGGTGCTATGATTCTTGAAGTGGGAAGGGAGGAGTTTGGATCATTCATGTGTCTTTCCTTTCTAAGTGGAAAAACACAGATGATGGGGAAAGGGCAAAACAGTAGAGCAACAGCTATTTTATCCTCACTGTTCAGTTCTACTCTATTATAGTCAGACTAGGCAGATAAGGACAGCCTGGAAACGTCAGCAACGTTTTTTGACACTAAGCCCAGTTAGAACCACACCTCCCATAGCCAAAGGAGGAAAACAACCTGTTTACACTTGAAGTTCTTGAATAGCCAAGCCCTTTACTGTACATGTAGCTCATCATCATGACACCTTTCTAATGTCTCCCACAACAGAACAACACAAACCCACCTCTTATTCCAGCAGCCACATGCCAAAACAGAGGCTGCAGAGCCTCCTCGCCTCTGCTCTGGGCTGCTCGCCCCTCCCCTCCTCCAACTGAGGCAGATCCTGTACAGTCATTCAATTCCAGCCTTATCTATTCCCAATTACACATGGATTAAACTCAATGTAGCAGTTTTATTACATGTGCAAATCCACTGCTGTTTAATCTTGCCAGTGCTGTGTTTGGTTTTGATATATTCTGACTGGCTTGCCTCTCAGCAGCAGGCTGAAGAATATTAAACACTGATGCACAGTTACTCACACACACTTTCACGTGTTATTTATTTGCATTCTGTGACTATTAGAAGCAGGCATTTCCAAATCACACAGTGCAGACAAAACAACAGCAAGAAGGTGCTGCCGTGAAGGGGAGCTTGAAGACCTCAGCTAAAATGCTTCAGAGGTATGAAGTGATTCAGGCTTGCAGTGTTGGGAGGCAGCAGCCCAAGGAGATGATATATCAATGAAAAACAAACAAACTAACAAAAAAAAAAAAGACAACCACAAAACCACCCAGATTGTCACCTTTCAAGCTGTTCACTCAAATGCTATTGTAACCCTCAGCAACTCTACCCACTAACACCCAAGCACTAATGCAAGTATATGCAACAAAGCTGAACAATGAGAGAAGAGATGCGGTTCCTCTGTAATACCGTGTTATGCGAAGAGGGTTGCAATCCCACGTAACAAACTACTGAGTGAGCAACACCTTGCTAACCATCCTCTGACTGTGCACGAACAGCTGATGAACTGACTCTTCTTCATGCCTAACACTCACAGTAAGGGTGAGGGCCAAATTCTGTGCTGACATGCTGGACAAGACCTACCCACCGTCTAGTTCCTAAAGCTTCTGACAATCAATGTCAAATTCAACTGTTCATTGCTCTTCTCTTCTGCCAGAGGAGAGTCCCAAGTACGATGCAGGAATTTCTGTTGAGTGCAGTAGGGGGTTTTCCTCTTCAACCAGTCACACCTCCACTATAAAAGGTCAGCACAAGATTCAACAATTTCCTCATTTCCTTAGGCAAGGTTTCAAACTGAATGATGAAATCTGATGGAAAATTTGACCTTTCACTCTCGTCCTTCTCATTTGCCTGAAAAAGAGTCCTTCTCTTGCCAATGCTAGGCCCTAATTCTCCAAACTGACCTTTTGCATGTATGCCATGATACACACAGAGTGCTGCTGGCATTAGTGAGTTTACGTACAGTCACTGGGTGTGCGCTAGGGTAAGGACAAACAATAACAGACAACAGCGGGCAGTGACAACTGGGAAAATAGTAGCAAGATAAAGTGAATATGCTTATTGTGAGGTTTATTTTCCCTAGGATAGGTAGAATAAACTAGTAGGTTTGTTTCCTATACTCATTTTGTACAGTCCTTGTGTTTTTTTAAGAAAAAAAAGACACACACAGAACCCAAAACAGCTGAAGATGTGCAACAGCCAACCATAGTCTTTTCAAAACCAATACAGATTCCTGTTTTGCAGTAAAACCTACAAAAGACTTCTGGCAGCCTCCAACAACTGCCTATGGTGCTGAATGCTCTTCTTTCTTCACATTTAACAGATGGAGATGCAGAAGTAAATATATTTATTATTGTCTATAATTTGACTATAACCTGTTTTGGGCAGGGACTCCAGTTTTGTTCTGGGTTTGTCCACAACCAAGCAGAAGATGACTAAGGGGAACACACAAGGTGTTTTGGGGAATTAGATGAGTACAAATAATGAGGTAAATGGGAAGAGAATAAAACTGGAAAGTTTGCTGAGAGAATATACTTCATTGAACAATGAAGCCACAGGAACAACTTTCACTGTAAAATTGCCAAGTGTCCTGAAACTGCTCATTCTTAGTTTGCCAAAGTTTCCCTTAAAACTATTATGTATAATTTCCCTATAAGCTGGCTAAATATCCTTTGTAGATACACCTATCCTCTCCAAGGATTCCTACATCTATTAACATACCACTGGGATTTTTTTTTTACTTTCCTCAATATCACAGGATATATATAGCATACATAAACATAACACATGTATAACCCTTCAGAATCCCAAAAGGGTGATAGGACTGGAAAGGACCACCCAGTCACAACATTCAACTCTTTTCAACCACATAATAAATATTTAGCTCAGGAAAGCCCACAAAGCATCCACTTCACACATGCCCTTACATAACACAAGCAACAAACAAGAAAAAAAAAATAACAAAAAGCCCAAGTATGACTCTGCCACCCAGGAGCTACCATTACCTTAAAAGCCTAAAGGCCACCGCAAGTGAAATACATCTCATGAACAAACCACTCTCTTCGAGTAGTAAGGAACATGCTGGGACTAGTTCAAGTACTCTGGCACCCTTCCAGTTCCAAGGCTCTTGCCGGGGGCACTGTGGTGCACACAGCCCATTAAGCAAGAGCACCAGGGCCCCTTCCACCAACAGCTCCTTCTCCTTGCAGCACAGTCCTCCTCCTCCACCACCACCCCTAAACACCAGCTGCCTGCACTTCCACTTGTCCACTTGTTCAACAGATATAATGTGGAGAGGAGAGGAGTTAAGACAGTCTTTTATCTCCCTGGCCTTCAGCTTTTTTTTTTTCTTTGTCCAAGTTCCCATCCTTGTGCAAAGAAGTCAGCTAACGAGTCCCTCAGCTCCTCTCCCTAGCCTCAGCCAGGAGACAAAACACCTCTGCCACTCCCTCAGCCCTTCCACTAGACCTCCCACCACCTTCTCCAGCTTCCTCTTCCTTCATTGCTTCCATATGGTGCCCTACCCTCTTAATTTGGTTCAGCTGGGAAAAGTTGAACTTTTCTCACCTGGGACTCCAGGGGCTGCAGACATAATTCCACACATGAACACATTTTCTGTTAAGCTTGTGTGTTTACTGTTCCGTAGTTTCATGGTCAGCACCAGCACAGCAAGTGAGGACCTACATTCAGATGCCTGCATACCAGATCAGACCATACCAACGTTACAAGCCTATATTGAAAAAGGTTATGAGGAAAAAAGGGCAATAGCAGAGACTCTCATTATAACAGTACAAAATTATTTCTGCTTGCCAAATTCATTCCTGGTTGTTTTTTTTCTTTTTTTTTTTTTTTCCTCAAATGTTTATTTGTGCTATAACACTACTCTTTCATCTGTTGATTGCCTGTTTTTTCCATGTAAGACTCTCAACCCCCTGCTAAGTGAATGGTCCAGGTTCACAACTGGCATTACAGCCCCTCAGCTTTCTGGAACTGTAACAGTGTACATCAGATGACTAACTGTCTATTCATCTCCCAAGGCTGTTTTTAAAGTAATATAAACAGGTATCCTCCCTGGCCTGCTCAGAAACATAGTTCTTACTGTAGTAAAGCCTAAACTCTCTCTTCTCCTAAGATGTGAGTTTATTAATAACGGGGGGCAAGAAGGAAGGCAATAAAGATCAGCTTAAATCTCTCCAGGTTTTACTGCTTATAAAATTTCTTTCCTCAAGTTTACTTGTTCCAAGCCCTTGTCCTGACAGAGTTGTTCCTACCACACTTATAATTGTGCGGAATAATGAGTCCCTCATATTAGTGTATCTACAGAACATCCACAGTGCTTTCCCAGATTAACTGATATCTGCCAGCAGGATGGAAAACTCTGTTAATATCTTTAAAATAGAGCCTCTATTTTTGCCAGAAACATTTTATTACGAATTGCTGAAGATAGCCTGTTTATCTGAGAACGATCTACAAGAGTGACTGGCTCTTTAATTGAGATGCTGGAAGGAGAAGGAAATGCCTCTCTGATCCATTGGGACCTTCTCTTCCTGAGGGAGGTGTGAGGGAGACTATCCCAACACAACTGTGAGGACCAGGTAGCCCGTATGCGCTATTGCAACCACACTGTATTTTCAGTAAAGTGTTGGCTTTGACATTACCTAATAATACTTGGCCAAAAGCTGCTGCCTTTTACTTAGAATCCACACTCCAGTCATTGGGTACACTAATTGTTAACCTACAGAAGGGTTTGAGCCAGGGCTAAGATATTAATTATAACATGTTTTGTAGTATATTCATTAGGCCAGTTTGCCTGTGTATATATAATAATTATTTTTAAAAAGCCCATACAATACAATTTTGGCTGCTGGAGAGAATTTGATAGTTTGGTGTTTTTTTCCTAAGCTTTATTTTCCTCATTCTTGCATTTCTTGTTAAATACATCAGAAGTTCCTGAGGATGTTTGAACGGGAAAAGAGCTCTGCAAACTGAGCTTCATTTCAAAGTTGATCAGGCCAAGGACCTCACCTGGCAAAAGTATGTAATCTTGGCCTTAGGGGAATTCAGTGGGAACTTTGAAGTGGATTTTCCTGATGTATTTCATTTCACCTTGAATTCCCCTAATACCCTTTTCGTAGTTTGCTACTGAAGAAACCATTATGTTCCCTTACATTGTAGGTCTATGCTGAGAGGTCTTTGCATGGTGTCCACACAAACAACCAAAGAAGGAGCTGTTACAGAAAAATGTAAAAAAAGATAGCCCTTTCACTCTTAAGAAGGGAGAAAAGTTGAAGGAAAGAGAAAACACCTAAATGCACAGCTCACTAAAAGATGTCTAGAGATATTAATTACATTTGTAAAGAACTGCCTTGAAAATATTAAATATTATCTTAGCATGAATTATTTTTAGTTAAATGGGGTGATTTTCCTTATTATACTCAACTATATTGAAACTTAAATATTACTAAAATATCCAAATAGACTAACTGAATATTTTCTGTCATATGGAAGACCAGATAATACTTTATGGTGTTTCAATATGGTGCGGTGCTGAAATATTACTGTGGCTTTTCTCTCAGCGTGATTTCATTTGGTTTTGCTTGAGTTGGATTTTGACTCGAAACAAAAACCTGAAGGTCTGATGCAACTTAAGCTGACCTTTATTCCATCACAGTGTTTGCATCATGCAATTCTGAAATAACTTTTCCCTGCTCTTTAATAATTCATTTGCATATATCTTCAGTCCTCCATTTAAGCATGCATTACAGGCTAACAGCAGAAATTTCAAGGTGATGTCCCTAGAACAATTTAATTATAAAAGAACAAGAAGGCATACGAACTTTTCTTTGTATTTCCATTCAAAATTCTAGTAATACTTGAGTAGTCGCCGTCTTTATACCACGGCTTTCATATTTATGAAGTTGTAGCTTAGTTTGTGCTAAGTTTGGTACCCACTATTCTGTGATGGGCCCTTGCCTGTGCACTGTGATGGATTCTCACAGCTGTCACAGAGGGAGTATGGTATCTCCTAAATTCAAGAATCCACCTCCATGGCTATGTTAGTCGGCTAGTCTCTATAGACAACCACTTGACAGAAATAGTCTCCTCTGAATAGTAGTTCAGAGCAGAAACTTAATTTGGGGTAACAAAACTGCCCTTTAAGGAGCCTTTCCCTCTCAGTATTGATTATACCAAGAGCACAGAGACAATTAACCTCTTAACTAAGGCAGATAAATTGGATGCCTGTACCTGGCAGTTTAAACATCATGTCCTCTCTGCCTCCAACTGAAGTCACCTTACTGGCAAATATGCCAAGGATATAAATATACTGTAGGGCTTGCAACTCAAATTTGAGTTGATTTTAAACTAGATATTGTTGTATAAGCTGTATGAAAGCTGTACGATGCTTTAATGATAGCTTGGGTACGTCAACAGCCGTGTTCACTGGAGTGAACATAAAGATATACTAAGTCAAAAGCATTTATAGCTGTAAAAATATTTTGTTAAAACTACAACACCCGAAACTTTAGGGACATTTTAATTTTTTTCACCTACAGCCACAGCTGAGGAAATAACATCTCAGCAAAAATCAGCCACCTGCTGAATGCAGGAGACACCAGAGCTCCACGGCCCAAAAAGATCTTGTAGGCAACAGTTAACAATGAACCAGTGAGAAGGTGGCACCTCTGAACTGTCTTCAAGAGATGAAAGGCCTCATTCAAATCCAGTACGTGGCTATGCAAGATCTGTAATTTCAGAGTATACTTTAGAGACTTTCTTCACTCCGTATCGAAGGGTGGGAGCCGAATCCACCGCACAGAATGTTATAAAATAGTTTTCCAGACTCTTCAAATTCCTCTTTACTCTCAGTCCTTTTTCTTGTTCTTGTCCTAATGCCACTTCTGGTGTGTATGGTGAAAAATTACCCACCCCCTAAACAGACTTGTGTGACATAACATTTGGACCACACATACTTATGACACCAGTATAAAGCAAAGATCGCATTACAGCCTCCTGCTTTAAGTCTAGTCTTCGCCTTCAAAACTGACTTGTTGCATCGTTCTTAATCACCACCATGATAAACTATGTCTGGGATCTCGACGGCCTTCTGATTTATGGCCTAATTTATCAGCTTCTGGCAGGACATTATGTCTTCTGTGTGTAAAACTCTCCTTCCACAATAAGCTACCAGTGACAATTTACTCAAGAAATCCTGACGGATGAGGCAAAATACACTGCCTTCCTATGTGAAATTGCACATTGCTGAAATGCTTGGGGTGGCATAGCCACCTCATCCCTCAGGACTGTGATATATTTCTATGCACCCTTTGACAATGGTCAAGGTAGGCAAAGTTGTCCTTCACCAACTTGTGCGAGCAGCCTGGGGTGATGTGAGTAAAATGTTGGTATGATGGGCATTGAGAAAGCAGGTAGCTAAGAAAGAAGGCAGACTATGTTTAAATTAAACCATAGCTCTCTCTCTTTGGTTTTTAATACACTTTGGG
Organism: Ibidorhyncha struthersii; assembly: GCA_013398815.1. Lineage (NCBI taxonomy): Eukaryota > Metazoa > Chordata > Aves > Charadriiformes > Charadriidae > Ibidorhyncha > Ibidorhyncha struthersii. Next base: position 677,262 of record VZSZ01002073.1, read on the forward strand.
GAAAAAAATGACAGGTTTTACAGGTGCTGTTCAGTCAATAGGCAAGAAAAAGACATATCATCCATGAAATTAATGGAAACACTTCCAATGAAGAGGAAGAGATGAGTCAGGCACTAGTGTCTCTACTCCCAGTTCAAAGAAGAAAGTTCTAGAATTTACCCAGAAGAAGTTTTTAGAGACCCATAAGAAATAGGATCTTTTTCTTAAACACACAGTGGAAGGGGAGCAAAATCCCAAATCAAACAATCTGTTTGGAACAACAACATAATGTCTGTTATTCTGATCAGAATAAGTGAGGGAAAAAGTTTTATCAAACCACAGACAGCTCCTAGATAAGTGAATTCACATCAGGTCTATCACTCTGAGCAAAAAGTAGAGCTGGTCTACTATTACAGAGATGATTAATTGAATAACGTATTCAGTCATACCATCAAAATGTGTTAATATAGTAAATGGACAGTATTCAATCAGCTCCAGTAAACATCAGTTAAAATACTCTTGGAAATGAAGAACTCTTTGCCAGAATACTATTTAACAGAAAATTATTCACAGACAATTTGACTGGCCCTGTACAGATGAATTCTTTCACGCTTAACTTGGAATTAGAGGAAAAAAGATACTGGAGACTATAAAAATTCTCTACTCTTTAGTAATCTAAATCAGAATTTATATCCTAAATCACAAGAAGACTGATGACATCCTATCAGAAGTCAAAAAATGTTGGAAGATATTTATAATAATAACAGGTATATATACGTAATTGAAAATTACATATTATTTTGCATATCCTTACATTCTCCTTCATCCTGACAATTTGCATGCAAATAAGGAATCTTTAAGTGCATTTTAATTGCTACACTACCTTCAGAAATAAAGAATTTTAAAGATATATTTATTATTGAATAGGGAAGGAAATGTTAATATGAACCAAATAATTACTCTATTTGCATAGCGATAAGACTTATTTGCAATAAAATCCTCTTATAAATATAAAGAAGGAACACTGAACACTACAGAACTTGACAAGCAAAATAACAGAAAATGTCATCAAGAAAAGGTGCATTCATAGGTGAAAGACTTTCAGTACATTGCTTTTCAATATATCTCTACTACTAATGTCAGAGTAACAGGTCAAGGCTTTAAAATATTTAGCATATGCCATGTTTATTAGGCAGAAAGAAAATGTAGATGGGGGGAAAAAAAAAGAAGTCAGAAGTACCTGAACTACTTCTGCTCCAGAGGATTTTCTTGTGATTAGAATTTTTTTAAAGCTGCTGAACCAATGTTTTAATTTAGCAAAGATAAATATCATTTCCTGGGTATGACCTTGAATTTTAAGTCTCAGCCCAGAGGGAATATTTACAACTTGTAAACAGACTCTGATAATGGAAATTCTCACAAATCTCACCATTAGGATGCTCGTTGCCTTTATCTTCCAATTTGTTCTCTTCTCCCGTCTCTTAAGACACAAATATCCACAGCTGACTAAAATCCTTGTCTTGAGCGTCTATCAGAATATCTCAGACCTTTGCAGCATAAAAACCACAGGACCACTTCTCATTTACTTCGACTCGGCTTTACCTTAGTGTGTATAAGTTGGCTTGTATTAGGCCTGCATTCCATTTTGGGGCCTTTTACGAAATAACTCAGGTCCGCAAAAATTAAGCAAAAGACAGACTACTTCTACATGAATGCAGGCATCTCTACATTCTCTGGAGCAGGGTGCCGGCCCAAGCCCCCTTGCCCAGCCCATGGGGACCTCCAAAGCACATGTACTGTGTGCAGCATCAGGCACCTTCATGCTGAAAGCAGTTTCCACAATGACTGCAGAATTCAAAAAGAGCTCTCTGCTTCTTCTGACTGGCTTTCATGTCTCATACTGCCACTGTAAAGAAGGAGGTTTCTCTTCCGCTGTCTTCCAGAGCCCACACATTGTCCCCTACATGCCATATTGACAGTATAGACAAGAAGCTGGAGACAAACAGTGGTGTATCTAGGTTCAAATGAACCCATATTGTTCGTGCCCACTGGCCAGGCTGTTTTCAGGATACATAGAATCATTTAGGTTGGAAAAGACCTTTCAGATCATCGAATCCAACCATAACATAACCCTAACACTGCCAAACCCACCACTACACCATGTCCCTAAGCACCACATCTATATATCTTTTAAATTCCTCCAGGGATGGTTACTCAACAACTTCCCTGGGCAGCCTGTTCCGATGCTTGCTGACACTTTCAGTGACGAACCTTTTCCCAATATCCAATCCAAACCTCCCCTGGTGCAATTTGAAGCCATTTCCTCTTGTCCTATTGCTTGCTACTTGGGAGAAGAAACCGACACCCACCTCGCTACAACCTCCTTTCGGGTAGTTGTAGAGAGTGATAAGGTCTCCCCTCAGCCTCCTTTTCTCCAGACTAAACAACTCCAGTTACCTCAGCCACTCCTCATAAGACTTCTGCTCTAAACCCTTCACTACCTTCATTGCTCTTTGGACACACTCCAGCACCTCAATGTCTTTCTTGCAGTGAGGGGCCCAGAACTGAACACAGTATTTGAGGTGCTGCCTCGCCCGCGCTGAGTACAGAGAGACAATCACTTCTCTAGTCCTGCTGGCCACACTATTTCTGATAAAGTCAGGATGCTATTGGCCTTCTTGGCCCCTTGGGCACACTGCTGGCTCATATTCAGTTGGCTGTCAACCAGCGCCCCTAGGTGCTTTTCCACTGGGCAGCTTTCCAGCCACTCTTCCCTAAGCCTGTGGCATTGCATGGAGTTGTTGTGTCCCAAGTGCAGGACCTGGCACTTGGCCTTGTTGAACCTCATACCATTGGCCTCGGCCCATTGATCCAGCCTGTCCAGATCCCTCTATAGAGCCTTCCTACCCTCAAGAAGATCAACACTCCTGCTAAACTCGGTCTCATCTGCAAACTTACTGAGGGTGCACTCGATCTCCTTGTCCAGATCATTGATAAAGATATTAAATAGAACCGGCCTCAATACTGAGCCCTGGGGAACACCACTTGTGACTGGCCACCAACTGAATTTAACTCCATTCACCACAACAATTTGGGTCCAGCTATCCAGAGTTTTTTACCCAGCAAAGAGTACACCCCTCCAGGCCATGAGCAGTCAGTTTCTCCAGAAGAATGCTGTGGGAAATCGTGCCAAAGGCTTTACTAAAGTCTAGGTAGACAGCATCCACAGCCTTTTCCTCATCCACTAAGTGGGTCACCTTGTCATAGAAGGAGAAGAGATTAGTCAAGCAGGACCTGCCTTTCATAAACCCATGCTGACTGGGCCTGATCACCTGGTTGTGCTATATGTGCCACGTGACAGCACTCAAGATGATCTGCTCCATAACCTTCCCTGGCACCCAGGTCAGACTGACAGGACTGTAGAGCCCTGGATCCTACTTCCAGCCCTTCTCGTAGATGAGTGTCACATTTGCTAACCTCCAGCCAACTGGGACCTCCCCAGTTAGCCAGGACTGCTGATAAAATGATAGAAAGTGGCTTGGTGACCACTTCTGCCAGCTCCCTCAGTACCCTTGGGTGGATCCCATCCAGCCCCGTAGACCTGTGTGTGTCTAAGCGGTGTAGCAGAACAGTAACCACTTCCCCTTGGATTATGGGGGCTTTGTTCTGCTCCCCATCCCTGTCTTCCAGCTCAGGGGGCTGGGTACCCCAAGAACAACTGGTCTTACTATTAAAGATTGAGGCAAAGAAGGCATTAAATACCTTTTCCTCATCCTTTGTCTCTATGTTTGCCCTCACATCCAATAAAGGATGGAGATTGTCCTTAGCCCTCCTTTTGTTGCTAATGTATTTATAGAAACATTTTTTATTGTCTTTTACAGCAGTAGTCAGATTAAGTTCCAGTTGGGCTTTGGCCCTTCTAATTTTCTCCCTGCATAACCTCACAACACCCTGTGGTCCTCCTGAGTGCCCTGTCCCTTCTTCCAAAGGTCACAGACTTTCTCTTTTTTCCTGAGTTCCAGCCAAAGCTTTCTGTTCAGCCAGGCCGGTCTTCTTCCCCACCAGCACATGGGGATGGCCTGCTCCTGTTCCTTAAAGATTGCCTTCTTGAAGAATGTCCAGACTTCCTTTCTCCTTCAGGACTGCCTCCCAAGGGACTCTGTCAACTGGGCTCCTAAACAGGCCAAAATCTGCCCTCCAGAAATCCAAGGTGGCAGTTCTGCTGACTCCCCTCCTTATTTCTCCAGGAATCAAGAAGTCTATCATTTTGTGGTCACTCTGCCCAAGACAGCCTCCACCCATCACATCACCCACAAGTCCTCTGTTTGCGAACAACAGGTCTAGCAGGGCTCCTTCCCTAGCTGTCTCACTCACCAGCTGTGTCAGGAAGTTATCTTCCACACACTCCAGGAGCCTCCTAGACTATTTCCTCTCTGCTGTATTGTATGTCCAGCAGACATCTGGTAACACTTCCCCTTGAAAACAAGGGCTAGCAATTGTGAGACACTGGAACAGGCTGCCCAGAGAGGTTGTGGAGTCTCCTTCTCTAGAGATATTCAAAACCCACCCGGATGCATTCCTGTCCAACCTGCTCCAGGTGAACCTGCTTTGGCAGGGGGGTTGGACTAGATGATCTCTGAAGGTCCCTTCTAACTCCTACCATTCTGTGATTCGGTAATTCTCCCGGCTGCTTATAGGATATTTCATCTGCCTCTTCATCCTGGTTGGGCAGTTGATAGTACACTCCCACCATGATATCTGCCTTGTTGGCCTTACCCCTGATTATTACCCATAAACACTCAACCCTATTGTCACCGCCATTAAGCTCTACACAAAGCCCCCTTCATTGTTTTGTGAGAAGAGTAAGATGGTAAAGAAGCAGCACAACTACTGCTGACAAACCTCAGTAGTCACATTATAATGCTGCAGCAGAGTTTTGCTCAGCCCAGTAGGGACCATGGAAACATCCTTATCAGCCATGGTTCCCAAGAGAGGAATTTCATATGCCCTACAACTTCCATGCACCTCATTCGGGTGCACTCTCAGTATTGTGAGCACTCTGTCTCTAGCCTGATAGTTTGCAGTCAATCCCTTCTGCTCCTGTCCTTCCCACCATCTTGTGGGCACTTAGCGGCACATACCAGGTACAAAGCCTGGTCAGACAATGCAAACCAGACGTACTCTGACCAATGGTCACTGCAGCTGTTCCACAAGCCTTGCTCCTGTGCCCATACTTCCAGATCTCCTCCACTGTCCTCAAAGCAACCTCTGCCCTGTGAGAGGCTACCCAGGCCAAGTGGGGTCCTCAGTGTTTTGCACAGCCGTGGTGCCAAGGATCTCCAGAGGCAGCTCATAGCCAAAGCACCAACATCTGCCTGTGAACTATCATGGGCCATTGTGGTAGAGTTTCTTCAGTGTTTTTCCTTCCCCCTTGTCTTTACCCTTCCCCCAACTCTTCTTAATCCCTGCATGGGTCTACACAGTTGCTGTAGATAGAGACACCAGATCATTCTGGTATGTTTCTCACCTACCATGTCCAAAGAAGGAGGAGCTCAGGAGCCTGTGCAGGGGGGACTGTGCAGTCATGCCATGATGTACAAGGGGCATGTACGGGTCTGTTCAGCTGTTCTGGGGTGCAAATGAGTACTCAGGACCTCCCAGGTTGGGCCAGTCCCTTGTGGGAGGTTCTCAGATGGCCACAGGCAGCATGTGGTAGGGTCCCAGCATTCAGTTTCACCAGATTACAACAGGTTATCACTCTTATGAAGCCTGCTGGGCACACTGTCCAGGCTGTTAAGTGTGAACACAGAAGATGGTGACACACTAAATTTGGCCACTATTGTGCCTCTGGGTACCTCCCTGCACACAGAGGCATCCCTTGTAGCTGTTTTTTTCCCCCTTTTTAATGTCAGGAGCATTTCTTTTCCATTGCTCAGGCTACCTCAATATTTTACAATGAGCAGGTGCATGCAGCTGAAAGCAGAAAACCTCAGGTTTTCCATCTGTGCTGGGTTTGAATGGGATAAAGTTAATTTTCTCCATAGTAGCTTTATGGGACTATATTTTGGATTTGTGCTGAAAACAGTGTTGATAATACAGGGGTGTTTTTGTTATTGATGAGCAGTGCTTACAGAGTCAAGGCCTTTTTTGCTCCTCGCACTGCCCCACCAGTGAGTACATTGAGGGTGCACAAGAAGTTGGGAGGGGACACAGCTGGGACAGCTGACCTCAACTGACTGAGGGGATATTCCATACCATATGACATCATGCGCAGTAATAAAAAGCTGGGGGAAGAAGGAAGGAAGGATGTTCAGAGTGACGATGTTTTGTCTTCCCAAGCAGTGTGATGGAGCTGTTTTTCTGGAGATGGCTGAACACCTGCCTGCCAATGGGAAGTAGTACGTGAATTACTTATTTTGCTTTGCTTGCATGTGCGGCTTTTGCTTTACTTATCAAACTGGTTTTAATCTTAACCCATGAGTTTTCTCACTTTTACCCTTCCGATTCTCTCCCCCATCCCACCAGGAAGGAGCGAGCAAGCGACTCTGTGGTGTTTAGTTGCCAGCTGGGGTTAAACCACGACACCAGCTCTCCACACTGTCTGGCACACATCCCCTGTATTTCCTACACTTAGAATTAGGCCTGCAATGCATTATTATTCAATCTAGACTCACTCCAAATATCGTTTAATCTTGTACTATTCAAATTTTTTGAAGGGTGGAGTCACCAAAGGAAATCCCCTTTTTTCTTTCAAAACTGAGAGATGCTCCCACCTTTACTTGCCATTTGCTTTCATTTTTCTCACTTAATCCAAATGTCTTCGCTATCAGCCTTAGTCAAACTAAGTCACAATCTTGGCTGAGTACCAGCTATTATATACATAGCTATAGAACTACTCCCATTGTCATTAAAATGATACAAAATAGGGCAGATAGCAAGCCTAGAGAATGGTTAGCTGGTGTTGGTGCAGCCTTTATATTGCCTGTCTTTTATTTCTCACACTATGAAGTGATTCTTCATAAATGTGCTCAAATTAATTTATGTTCTCTTCTACATTCTACTATATCTCTAAAGTCAGCTGGGATAGCTTTAGGTTAAAATTAAATTATCGTTAAAGTTTTCTTTATTTTACCATGCTGTCTTTGATGGAGATTGGGCTTTGTAAACTCATATCTACAAACTGATGCTGGCTGAAACTTATTTTAACTGATCATCTTCATTCTTGTGATAAGAACATCATCAGCCTATGCTTGTTCTTACTTATAATACAGTTCAGCTTCAGAATGGCTGCGACTCATCTTCAGAGAAAAGGATACCCATATCTTGAGTTCTTATTACCTTCTGGTAGGCAGAAGAATATTTTGTTGTTTTAATAAGCCAGTACACTACACATACTGTAGTGTTTTTTAGGTCTTAAGATTCACAGTTATTAGGGGACTTATCATTTCAGTATTCAGGGAATGAAAGAAGGAAGTAAAATCTTCTCTAGAACCCATCTGTAAATATATTGTTTTAATGAGAAGTCTGTGAGAGGCCTTGGTGACAGCTGGCTTGTTGACTTGACCCTGTACAACTAGCCCATCTCTTTGGGCAAGTCTCCTCCTATGTGACTTCACAACCTGTTAAAACCTTCAAATAATCTGGAAAAGAAGTTCAGCTGTTAGAGACTAATTTGGGGAAAATAGTCAGCAAGTGAGCCGACTGAAATGCCTGCCACACTGCATCAGTCAGCGCTAAGGAGAGGACAAGCCTTCCAGCAACTGAAACAGCCTGTAGTCCACCTTTCAAAACTGGGAGGGAAGATTTGTTCCTTGTTCAGCAAGAAACTGAGGGTCTGGAGGACAAGTCTTATGAGGAACAACTGAGGGGACTGGGGCTGTTTAGCCTGGAGAAGAGGCGGCTGAGGGGAGACGTTATTACTCTCTACAAGTACCTGAAAGGAGGTTGTAGAGAGATGGGGACTGACCTCTTCTCCCTAGTGACAAGTGATAGGACGAGAGGAAATGGGTTCAAGTTATGCCAGGCAAGGTTTAGATTGGATATTAAGAAAAAAATTTTCACTGAAAGGGTTATCCAGCGTTGGAATAGCCTGCCCAGGGAGGTGGTGGATTCACCATCCCTGGAGGTGTTTAAAAAAACGGTAGACGTGGTACTTGCAGACATGGTTTAGAAGTGGTTTTGTCAGGTTAGGATAATGGTTGGACTTGATGATCTTAAAGGTCCCTTCCAACCTCAACAATTCTATGATTCTAAGAAAAGACTAAATGCCCTCAAAACAAGCCAAAACCCCCAGCACAAGAGGCATTTTAACTCTTGGTCTGTATCTCTCCATCAATACGTCATCATACAACATGCTACAGAACTACATTACAAATTGCATCCCCTGTCCCCTTCTCCACAATATTTTGCTCCCTGTAGCTGTGGTTCTACTAGAAACATTCTGCTTTAAACTGATTTTCAAGCTCCAGACTCCTACTGAAAAAGTAAAATTCAGTGTAGCTGTTTGTGTAGATATGTTAAGTAACTGTGATGGAAAAAAAAAATGCAACACCCCAAAACAGAAACCAGCTGTATCCAACCATGTATAGCAGCATGTATAATTTTCCATAGCCTTGGGCAAGAAGCCTATGCATAGAAAAATTCCTAAGGTGTCAGAGTAACCAGAAATGCATTAACTAGTAGATAATTAGGAACTGATTGTGAAGACTTACCAGATGGATATGAAATTAAAGTTTGGGGGTTTTGGTGGGTTTGGGTTTTTATATATTTCCCAAGTAACCTTTATTTAGCTGCAGTCAGCAATTTCATTCTCCTTGTTACCAGTAAAGCCAAGAAGTTACTTAACAGTTGATGCTGGAATTCCACTCACACTTTCCTCCTAATTTGATTCAAAATGCTTCATGTGGTACCCAGTTCATACCCTTTGTTCACTAGACTGTCAAAAGGTTAAAAATAAATCAGTAAATAAGCAGGAGTATTTTTCATTTATAAGTCATTGTAGAAGGAATTGCCTTTTCAGCAATGTTTACATTACAAACAACCGCTTTCCTTTCAAACAGTACTTTTTTGAGGAAAAAAATGGGTACTTCCTGTGCTGTCTCACATGTCCAGAGAAGTTACACTACTGAGATGCTATATTTAGGAGTCTGGGTATATAAATGTCAAGAAATTCACTGTCCAAGCTCCTTAGCTATTTTGACCTAATTTACACACAGCGTACACGTCCTTCACAGCCATATACAGCAAACAATACCCATACCGAAACAATTGCACTACCTGTGGCATCTGAGTAGAGAAGTTTAGACTACATTGATTAGATTAGCAAATGAGAAGGAAAAGACCAAGTTACTATCAACCTGGAGACTGAAAAAGTCTCAGTTTCATCACAAGATGACAGGTTTATCATCAATAAAATGTAAGGCATGCAGGGACAATGTTTTTTATTAACAAAGCAAGTGCTTGTGTAAAGCAAAATAGAAGCAGTGCAAGTTTTCCAAAACGTCCTTTTGCTGTGCCATAGACCAGTTCTGGCAGGGCAACTTCTAAAGATACCTACTCAGTTCATTGTTGCCATACCGAGATTGCAAGGGAGAGTGACAATAGATGCTTCAAAAAATATAAATATCTCGCTACAGAATGATGAGTACATTTAACATAATTCTCTAAACACCTGTCAAATGATAGATTTTGGTCATTATTGCTAGAGCTGAATCATTGCTCTGGATTCAAAATCTCCAGTTTTGAATTATCAATTCCCCAGCTTCTCCAGCCCCTCCAAAACACCATTCGTGTGTCAGCTTTAAGTGCTCTTGGTTTATGAGGGAGCTGCGACTAATATGTGCAATGAATGTGCAAAAAATATTTGCCAGAAAAAAAACATCTCTACACAAGAACCCCCTGAACTCACAGCAGTGCTCTGAATATGATCTTAGTGATGACTTCTATGCCACCAGATTTTATGGCTCAGGAATACCAAGACCCTCAATAGCTCTACGTAGTCTTCACCGTGCATCCCCAAAACAAAGATACAGATAAAAGAGGACTTCATATGTGAACAAAGAGAAAGAGAGAGAGAAAAAAAATTTGGTGCTCTCGCTAAATAAGTTGTCTGGCAGGGAACAAGGAGAGTTGTAATGTGCATATGTACTATTGTGGGAAAAACCTATTTGGGTCTATTACAATAAAGAAACAGATGAAGAACAGTCCATCTGTGCACAAATATGACCCCTGCGATGCTGCCAACATCAGAGTGATCTGCCAAATGATACCATCTGCACAAATGGAAATTCTTCTATGAGCAGATTGAGCTCACGTGCAGATTTAGTAAAACTCTTAAAGGAGTACTGTATCCAAAGCGACTGTCTGCTTTGGAGGTGGAGGAAACTTGCCACCTACTAATTCTTATTCTGCTGCACAGCCCATTGAGGATCTGAAGGATGTGGTCCTTCAGAGACTGGGGTGGGGTGAAAGGCAGTGGGCTTGTGAATTTCATCTCTTGGGATCCAGGAACAGGACAAGTGACTCTTGCTCTCTCTTTCAACCATTAAGAACCAGCTCTTTGCCTTGCACTGCTCTAGGAGGATTCATCCTTGTCAGCTCATTGAGGGCAATTGGAAGACCCTGGTTCAGTGCTGCACTACCACGGAATAGCAAGGGCCTTACAGGGCAGTGATTTGGGATTCCTGATTTTGAGTGGAGAAGCTTGTCTCACAGAGCTCCTGACCTGCAGAGAAGGAACCTGACCCCCTAGCACAGCACCTCAGGTGACTTCTGACTGTGACCCCATTTCTGCGCAGCCTGTCATCCCAAAGAGTAGCATAGGTGGTTGAACCCACAGGGGCTTTAACTACTTCTTTGAGAACAACTGCGCTGTAAGGAGGACTGTGGGGACATCTGTATCCTGGAGCACAAGGAGATTGCCTAAATTCACCAGCACTTTAGCAGCTCACCTTATCTGAAGGAGATTGCCAAGAAAGCAACCAGAATCACCTGGCAGGAGAGAGGCTGTCAGACTCCTCTGGAAGTAGATTGGGCCCAATGGCTTGACAGAGCCTGTACTTGGAGTCGTGTAAATATTCATATATAGGTGCAATCTTCTTTTAAAGGAACTGTGTAGGAAATGAAGGCAGTGAGTCTTCAAGACACTCACAAGAGAGGTGTCTTGGGCAAGGATCTGCCCACAGACGGCATTAAGTTGAAAACTAGTCTGATGTAAAACAAAGACTTAAAAGCAATTGTGGAAGTTTTTACCTGCTGCAGACTCCCCTCGCCAATTTCTCTGGGTTTACAATCACATTTTAAACAACTCATCTGTCCCCTGTTGCTTTGTAAAAGACCAGCACACAAAAGGAGAGGCTGAGTAATTGACTTCATTAGGAAAACGAATCTGACTATGCAGAAAGTACTGCCAAGAAAGCATCGTCAAAAAAACCCAAATGCATTTATTTCCTTTAATCCTCTTTCTGTAAGGCATTTTAGGCACTACTTATAACAACTAACAATATTAAAATCAGAAATTACTTATGCTGATGGTATCCCTCAAAAAACATGCAGAACATGCATGCTGCTCATGATAGACCTGTAACTGCTTTCATTCAGCACCGTTTCCATAGAAAACATTTGGATACTTTAGCAAGAAGCATGTTGTCTTTATGTATTTTTCTTCTGGATGCCCTTCTAACATAGCAAAACCCTAGTAACCCATATTTGTAGGTCCCATCTGAGATCAGGCCTCGTGATCACAAGTATTGATTGATTAAAGTCCGATTCCAAAACTGGGCTTAGTCTGCAATGATGAGCATGGAAGTGGTCAGCTTGAGGGGTCAAACTCCTGGATCAGAAATTGTAATGCTGAGACAGGTACGTAAGGATCTCCCCCGGACATCACAGAGGTAGGTATCCAGCGCAACAAGACAGATGCAGGCAGGTACATGTCTTAAACCCTGTGCTTTGCCAGGCACCATGTGCCCTGCGCAGTGCAAAGGAAAGACAAGACCCTCTCTCCAAAGTCAAAGCTTCAGCTCTTCCTTTCCAAAGACAAAATAGCTTGGGTTTTTTTCCCCCTTGGAGAGCACAGCTACTGGAGGACACAGCCTCACCCTTTTACATAAATAGACCACCTTCTAAAAATGTAGAAAAGCCACTTTCATTGTATTACCCCTCACCCTAAAGGGATTCACAGCTACATCTCTCCCAAGAGCATGTTAAATCTACCAGCTATTTTGGAAAGAAGGTACTCTCCCCACCTGCAGCAAAAAAGGAGACAGTAGAGATGCCTTGACAAGTAAATACTAGGTGGATAGGTTAACGATCAAAGATTGTTTCACATGAAACAGAGGTAGCCTGTGGAGCACAGACTGGAACTTCTCCCTCCCATACAAGCATCCTGATTACAAGATTATGACCTACATTACTTGCAATTAAAAAAAAAAATCTGTCAGTTATTCTGTTTGATAAGAAATGCCACCCTCCAAAATGTCGATGCTGAATTTAGCCTGTTTTTCCTTTTCCAGGGAAAGTATGAAACTATTCAAACATGCTTTAAAAAAAAAAAAAAAAGCTATATACTTGTGAGACGGCTGATTGATACATGCTGTCAATGGACCAGTTTCCAAGGTGATGGTGACAGCTCTTCCAATAAGCTGCTTTAAAACTGGGTTTTGAGGGTGCAGAGAAATATGTATAAATATAGGTATAACAGAATGCCTTCTGTTCAAAATTATTTTTCTTCTTCCAAGAAATGTTTTAAATGTTGACAACCAAGCTGTATCAGAAAACTAATCAGCACATCGACACCTCAGAGTCAAAACGAAATGCAGACTCCACTTAACTTGAATGGCAGTTGCATAGTGACACTTGTCTTCTGTGAAAATTATTATGGAACAGAACCAAGACCTGGAACATTTGGGTTCTTTGTTTTGCCAGTCTTTCTGTGAGATACTAACCAAGATATGAGGGTTTTTTTTTTTTTTTACTTATGCATTAGCTTACTCCTCAGTTATGTGAAGACTTTAGTTCAGAAAGGGATAAAAATTTGTTAGATGAATAGCATCAGCCTGTACATTTTGCAATCGTACTAATCACTCTGGGACACATCTGAGTTTAGGTACTAAAGAAATGGCAACATAGCTTCAGGGAAGACCCAGTGCTTTCTTCTTCAAGGGCAAGAGTCCCTCTGAAAAAAAATCTTCTTCAAGAAATACCTGTCCACATAGTTTCAACATAGATTTTTTTGCTTCCAGTTTACTACATGATTTTGCAATGACAGAATTCAGACAAGCGTGGTCAATCTGCCTTGCATAAAGTGCCTTCATTTTCTTCTTGAAGACCTTAACTTTTTAAAAATCAAAATCAATACATAATAATTAAACATTATCATAATAGCATATAATATATATAATAAGTAAAGATTACTATAAGAATACTGGACCTATGTAAACCACTTAGTAAAGTGTGATTTCAACCTTCTTTCTTATCCACACAGCATATCTTATTCCATCCATCTTCGCTCTGCATTAAGTACTTATAAAAATGGAACACAATAAGAACATGTTGTTCTCACAAAAACCTGCTGCGCTAGAACAGAGCAAGGTATATCACAGAGAAAATAATAAAAATGAGACTATTATTAATGAAGGTTAATTAGTATCTATTTTTAGAATTTCCTGCTGATAATACAGCTTTCAATGCATCTCTTATGCAATGCAGAAAACATAGACAAAAGTAGGAGGCATTTTTTGCCTTATGTAAGATGATAATTTAACTAAGTTTTTTCTACTTTTTTCCAGCTGAAAAGTCCTTTCAATTAAGGCTGCATTGGTTGTGTTATCAGCAAGATACTACCTTTCTGTAAGTAGTTTGCACGCTGGGGGATATTCCAAGGACAACTTGTTCTTTTCTTGACAAGATAGCTTAAAAACTGTCAGGTGGCCATTTATTCCACCTAGCTAAAGGTCTGTCTTGAAGGATATTTGATTAGGTCCATCTGATCAAGATGGAGATCTGACACTACCAGGAGGATGGTCATTTTTACTGCCAAGTATAATGTTCAGAGGTATATGCATTTAACATAGCTTTCTCTCCTATTTCAGACAGACTGTAGATAATTTTTCTTCCCTGGTAAGATATGGATCTCACTGCAAGTTTAAGACTGCACCAATCTCGTCTGACAGTGCTATCCCTTTATGCCATCTCACAAGATTAATTTGTTCAGCTTCATAAACCAAAATCCCAGTTCTAAAATTTTGCAATTTAACTGAGTTTGAAGTCATTACATGTAAAGACACTTAAAATACCGTGTCCTCAAAACATGAGGAAGAAGTGGCTGTCAGCTGGCTTCACACCTCAAGCATTTATTCCCTTTAGACTTTGAAGAACCACATCATATACATTATAGATAATTTTTTTGTTTTATATTAAAAAAAAAGCTTGTGCAGGTATTATGAAAAGTACTGTACCAGGGTAGCAAGCCTACAAAATTTAAAAGATTAATCGACCTACAGGAAGGAGATGGATGACCATTGATTACCATGCACACATGTTCAAGATGATAGATGAGTGTCGTCAGACCATTGATCTTTACAAATTAGTCTGACTTTGGTCAACTATCACTTGTCTTTGGGACTTCTTCCATTAGTAGTTATCCTTAAAAAAAAAAAAAATCCTACACAGCTCACTATGTTCCAAGCCATTACTTTGAGCACAGTCTTATTGATAAGACCATAGCTCACCCTCATCTTAGAGCCACTCTGCATAAAGAAAAGAGGTGGTTGCATTTTTCCCCATTCTGTAAAAAGACCCACAAGATTTTTTCTCCCAAGATCTATTTTCAAACTCTACTGCCACAAGGTCATTTTTCTTATTAAAATTTACAAGTACATTTTGCAAACAAGTTAAAATGTAAGAAACTGTTCTACAAAGATAGAAATGTTTATCGAATATTTCCTCTGGCTCACGTTCTGATCTTGCACTTTACGCTTGCACAGCGTTAGATCAGTTTTAAATGATTACTTCTGATATTCACTAATGGAAGCAACATCCAGAGAGGCCTATTGAAAACAGATGTGAATTTTCTGCTGACCTTTCATGTGCTGTAGAAGGTCAGAGCCAGGTAACTGAGTATTTCCTTCATAACATCTATTGGAAGACATTGAACAATCTAACTTCTACCACTGCAGGAAACAAAGGAGATGAAAATGCTAAGCCCTTTGAATAACTTTCCTATTCCCTATTCTGAGACCCACTCTGAAGATCAGCTATAACCACTACATGCAGCATGAAATTCAAAATCTGGTCTGTTCATGGATGCACATCATGGTTTAAAACTAAACCATTATAAGGAAATTAAATGTGCCTATTTTAATACCAGCTGTGCACAGTTTTTTTTGGAACGTGGCTATTGATCATGTTTAGGCTTGTCATTATTCACAGCAAGGTCCTCGGCTTCACTTTTCAGAGTTCACTGATGATGTGTACTAACTCGCCAGTAACGGGTGACTTTCAAGCTTCATGTGAACGTCCAAGAAAGATCGTCTCTTACTGCTGTTATTTATGCTAAGGAAACTTACCCTGGGCACACATTTGCCTCATATCTAGTGAGGATTCTACAAACTGTTGGCCGGGTGTCTAAGTTGATATATTCCTGACAACCAAGGAAAAGTTTCAGCCTGTGCACTGCCTGAGATTTTAATGCTGATAACGAAGAGGGCAAAGTCTAATAGGCAGAAAACCACTCATTAAACATGATGATTTCATCCAAGATTACTTCCTTGGACCCAGAGGAGGCCTCGTCTGACAGCAAGGGAAGGAATCAATGTAGGAAAGGGTCTGGAATCAAGAAAAGAGTGAATAAATTTTATATTGGGCTCCAGATAAGTATCTAAATGTACTTGCCTTAGCAACAGGTAAGGCAGACTATACACAAACCTGTTGGTAGGCCCATTAGAGGATCTTATGACACAAGCAAATATTGGTGAGTCTATCACGTGTTTCTGTGCAGTCGAGAAATTGTTGCATTTTTGGTAGCTAGAAGAAGGCACACCCCACAGCCCACTCCCATTCCATACAGTGGATTATCATTTAGGGCACCAAACTGCCAACCGACAGCTCAGGCATCCTAGTCACAGCTTCATACTGCATTACTCTTAATGTTACATAAATCAAAATCTCCACTCTAAAAACTACTCTTAAGAAACAACTGTGTCTCAGAGATCTTACTAAGCAAGATCTAGTATGCTTACACAGGGGAAAGAAAGCAAAAGTTACTGGTGTTAGACAGGGTCCTTGCAGGTCAGGCTAAGATTAGGGAAATTCATCCATTTCACCATGTTCAAGGTACAAGTGAGAGAGAAAAAATATCTGACATATCTCATGGGAAGCTGTGTGAATCATTAAAACCCATTCAGTGCCTAAACTGACTACGGGATAAAGCTGGCCAAAATCATTTTTCATCTCACACATAATTCAGATATTTCAGTGTTTGTTTGCATCCAGAGTTAAAATGAAAAATCCACGCTTTCAAATGATTCACTAAAGGGTTCAGTTTCATAGAAATGCCTCAGAAATGTCAAAATTAAGTTTGACATTGCCAAGTGAGTCAAAATATTTTGTCATTTGCAAACTTTTCCTGTTCCATTTACAGCATAAGAACTTTTGTGAGGGTTGGGGGTATGTTCAGTGCTAGAGAACTCTGGGAAACACAGCCTGCATCCCCAGGCCCATACGCTCCTTGGTGTATAGGATCCCATCTTCACAGCAGGTATAATGATGTCCTGTGCCCATCTGACTTAAAAGATGTCCCTCAAGTTCAAGCAAGTGAACAAACCTCATGTGTCATCTTCTGATTCAGCTACGGAAAATTTCCATTTTGTGAAAACTATGTCTGTCATAATAAAACAATGAAAACCTTAAAGGTCCCAAGGAGTTTTAGAAACATCAGCTCAAGTTCCCTTCTTCTAATGGTGTTATAAGAACACCGGGGCTCAGATTATAGGGTGCTTAAGCACCTTTTGCAATATGATTGTAGAACAAGTTGCCCGAAGTCCAACCTGGACCCTATGATTGATCTCTTGTTCTGAAACCAAACTAAAATATTCCATTTCTTTTTTTTTTTTTCTTCTGTGTAACTGCTCTCACTTCAGTCTGCTACCAGCTGCTTATTTCTGTCAGATTGTCATATCCTTTTAGCAAGCATTTTACTCCTTTTAGAAATGTTTCCACTTAATCATTTCACTTGACCAAGGTGACTTTTTCACAATATTAGACCATTCTGACTAAATTTGTGAAGTTCTAAGCAATGCAAGTTCAGAGCCTGTTTTTGATCCAAATCTCTTCTCTTTTCTCTGATCTCTTGCTGAGAAAACACTTTAACTTCTTTTGGTTACCTTTCACATATAAAGTACAAAGTTTTTTGTACTGTTTGTCTGTGTTTTCCACATCACAGTCTTTCTAGTTTTCAAGAGACCACTGCAGTATTAAATAAGAGCCTTCTCATGCTTTTGTGTTTCCATTGGGGTTTTTTTGCGGGGTTGTTTTGGGCCTTTTTTGAGCAACATCTATGAACTTGAGATATCCACATTTAGGATCATAGGATAACTCATGCTGGAAGGATTCTCAGGAGGACATCAAGCCCTACACCCTGCTCAAAGACTGCACAATATCTCCATGCACCTGCTTGCCTGCCCTCATGTGGAAAAAGATTTGCCTTATATAGTCTAAACCTCTCTCATTTCAACTTATTCCACTTGTCCCTTGTACTCCTGAGTCATCACTGACATTTGTGAATTTTAGGAAAGTTCTCTTATTTCCTTTTCTTTAACTTTTGCTGCAGTCTGGCAGTCACTCTGTGTATATACTGCACAAACTCCGTGCAACACATGCTCAGGCTACTGGTATCTCCAGTTGCCAGTGTGAATGTTAGCAAGGATAACAACTCATATTCGGTGCTGGAAATGTATTTAGCCCATCACTCCAGCCCAGAAGGAAATGACAAAATCTTCATATATTCCCCTGCAGGAGTTCTCAGGTCTGAAGCCTTGCGTTACTTCAAAAATTTTTAGTTTTTAGTTTTAGTTTATTGTTGCAATACATGTAAAATGCCCATTTTTAGTCTTTTTAAGACAATAAACTCATTGAAGTGAAAGTTTCTTTGTTTCTGAAGAAACAGTCCATTATGAAAAAAGGAAAAATTCCTAGTTTTATCTCATAGACTGGAAGCAATATAGGTAGTATCTTTGGACCATCCTCTACGTGTATATACCTCCCCTTCCACACTAATTTCATTTCCCAGTTCTGCTCTGAAGGAAGCTGCTACAATACCAGAAGTTTCAATCATCCCAAGCTGCTCCATGTGTCCTTTCTCCACTAGCATCACTGCTTCCCTTCAAACCACGGTGGAAGCACCAGTTCTTGTGCCTGTCAGGAATTCTTCCACAACCACTGAAAGCACACCTGGTTAACATTCAGAATCTAAAGGTAAGAAGTGATATGTAACACCATTGTTTTCTTTTTGTAGTATTACATCTCTCATTCTTCTCCCCCAAACTTACTCGAAACCCAGTACAGTCTCCTATGCTTTCATCATGCCCAAATAAAGTACTGACACTTGTTCTAAGTCTTGGTTGTCAGTCAAGGTAGTTTACTCAGAGTACCTCCTCTCAAACTGTCAGCCTAGGAATCTGAGGTACATGTGGAAATAAACCCTACTGAAATATATCTATGCTAATTAGTACAACTTCAGAAGAAATCCTTAACATTGTTCCAAGAGAAAGTCTGCTGTAATAATCCTTCCACAGCACAGTCACCATGCTTCTCCAAACTCCTCTCGTGAATGACACAATCTATGGTTACTTTGAAACCCATTTGAAACTCTGACAGATAAAAATCAAATGCAAGGCATATTGTCTCTTTAATTTGCAGGTATAATTTCTTTGACCCAATCATATTTTACACAACAATTAAACCAGACAGCTATCCAGTTACATCCCCTTTGTTTAAAACACGTGAATAGCTCTTAAATTCTCTTCATTAATCAGAAAAACAGCTTAAGCACCTTGTACATGTGCAAGATCCTCAGAGTATTTCATATCACACCATATACATCCATCGTCTTCTGAGTTGCTAACTTTAGGTTCTTGGATTTGAAGTTACAGACATTAAATATTCACTCAGCTCTCTGCTTTGCCTTTATCCTCACTTGAGTCATGCGGCTGTTTCATTTGTGCTCCCCTTTCTGCTAGGAAGTAGACTTTCCTTGTCTGAATTTGTTCCACATTTCAAGCTGTTCGATGGAATAACCACTCTTTTCAGCACCTGTTTCCTCAGCTATATTTTCCCCAGTGTATCATTATTAAAGCTTTGTGTGAAAAGAATTTTCAGAATTCATCCTAAGTTTGTGAATAGTTTTGGTTATACACAGTTTTACTTTTCAGATTATTGGGGTTTTTTTTATGTAGAATGTTACCATTCTACTAATTAAAACAACATCTCCACTTTTATAAGACCTAACTTCTATGAGGTGCTGTGCCAAAATATTTCTAGAAAGTAATTTTAAGCAGTACTGTCCCAGATGTCAGCATGAAAGAGCTTCTTGAAGCCTTAAAAAATGCTTTGACATCTCCAGATGAAAGACCTAGGTAAGACCTAAGGGAATTCTCTGTATTTCTGGCAATGTATCTAATTTGGTAGAGGATTTGACTACTGCATCCTCTGAGTTTCATCAGCAAGTGCAAGCATTTCCTTTTATTTTTCTCTGTAAACTCATAAAGATGAAAAAGTCTGGACACTCCCTTTCTTATAGCCAATTACTGTGTTCACTCCTGGATTTTTCAAGGATGTCGTTCATTGTTTTGCAGCTCCTTCTCCTTTCTGATTTATATTTAAGGAATGTATTTGTAGCACATGAGACACGATTTAATTACAGTTGAAAACGGTACATTCACTGGAGAAACTTCATTCTTACAGGCACATTTGTCTCACATATTATGTTTTCCAAGGACTTTTCCTTAAAGTCTCATTCTACTTGCTGCTCACAGCCTTCCTCACTTAGTGTCCTGGTTTGGTCCTCAAACCAGGACACTTGGCTTCAGTAGCTGACCCTACCTACTTTTCAATCCAGGCTCCCTCCCACTATCTACCTCCTCTTTCTTTATCTCTCTTCCTCTCTAACATTTTTAACCCATGTACATGTATTTCATAGAATGGTTTGGGTTGGAAGGGACATGTCCTCCAAAGGTGGACACGGTACTCCAGGTGGGGTCTCATGAGAGTGGAGTAGAGGGGGAGAATCACCTCCCTTGACCTCCTGGCCGCACTTCTTTTGATGTGGCCCAGGATGCAGCTGGCTTTGTGGGCTGCAAGCACACATGGCCAGATCATATTGAGCTTCTCATCAACCAACACCCCCAAATCCTTCTCCTCAAGGTCGCTGTCAATCCATTCTCCAGCCAGCTTGTATTTGTAATTGGGATTGCCCTGACCCACGTGCAGGACCTTGCACTTTGCCTTGTTGAACTTCATGAGGTTCACACAGGCCCCCTTCTCAAGCCTGTCCAGGTCCCTCTGGATGGCATCCCTCCCCTCCAGCTTGTTGACCTCACCACACAGCTTGCTGTTGCCAGCAAACTTGCTGAGGGTGCACTCAATCCCAACATCCGTGTCTCCAACAAAGATGTTAAGCAGCGCCGGCCCCAATACCCATCCCTGAGGAACACCAGTCGTCACTGGTCTCCACTTGGACATTGAGCTGTTGACCACAATTCTTTGAGTGCAACCATCCAGCCAATTCCTTAGGCACTGAGGGGCCTATCTGTCAAATCCATGTGTCTCCAATTTAGAGACAAAGATGTCATGCAGGACAGTGTCAAACCCTTTGTCAAGTCCACGTAGATGACATCAGTTGCTCTTCCCTTATCCACAAACACTGTACCCTGTCATAGAAGTCCACCAAATTTGTCAGGCACAATTTATCCTTAGTGAAGACACTTTGGCTTTCACCAGTCACTGTGACTTTGTATAGTTTCCAGGAGGATCTGCTCCATGACTTTGCCAGGCACAGAGGTGAGACTGACCGGCCTGTAGATCCCCGGTCTTCCTTTTTTCTCTTTTTAAAAATGGGGTTTATGTTTCCCCTTTTCCAGTCAGCAGGAACTTCACTGGACTGCCACAACTTCTCGAATATGACGGATAGTGGCTTAGCAACTTCATTCACCAGTTCAATCAGGGCCTGCAGGTGTATCTCATCAGGTCTCATGGATTGTGTACCTTCAGTTTCCTCAGATGGTCCCAAACCTGGTCTTCTACAGCAGGCGATTCCTCATTCTCCCAGTCCCTGCCTTCTCCTTCTGCAACTTGAACGGTGTGACTAGAGCACTTGCCAGTGAAGGCTGAGGCAAAAAAGTTGTTGAGTACCTTCAGCCTTCCCCATATCCCAGGTAAATTTGGAAATTTTTCCATCAACGTTATTTCCAGAAAAAAAAGGAGGGTAATTTTAATCCTTTTTGTTTGATACAAGAGCATTTGGCAGAATATTTCCCTTTCCAACAAAAAAAAAAATTAAAAAAAAAGTAAGAAAACTCTCTCAGATCCCCCCAGAGTTCCTCGGTTGGGTTAATTCCGCTGCCATGAACTTCTGCAGCTTACAAGACTGAAGTCCATCCTGGGAGACACAGAGTTATTAAAGAGCCTGTCAAAGAGCAGGAGCATGAAGCATTGAAACAACAGTTCCTGGGCCACATCTTGGAGTATGTTTATCATTCCAGCTCTGCATAGGATCTCTGGGTACGACTGAAGTCAAAACAATTTTAAATGAGAATGAACATGTTCAGGTTGTAGCAGCCATATACTGTCCTGATAATTCACTGGGGTTTAAATGGAAAATTATGATTCCTTTGAGATGACCAATCTATTAAGAAGTGGGTTTCTGACAGTGCTGGGTACATGTTGTAGTAGAGAAAGAGATAATTGTTATTCTGTTATTATTGGTATGACCATAATCCAAAGGAAAGCTTTTCTTTTTGTTGGCCAAGCTAGTCGCAGGTGGCTTGATGGCCTGTTTGATGTGTGTTAATAGTTATTCATTTCACTAGAAATGAACCTGCTAAGATGTTTTATGTCGGTATGTAGTTATTAAGTTTGTAAAATGACATGCTGCCTAAAATGTATTTTTGTATGTCCCTGCTCAGTCAGATTTACTAAAAAGAAACATCATCAAACTTACAAGGTCAGCACACTTTTAATTATATCTCTACACATCCAAAGAAATAACAACATAACACATCTGCACCTAGGAGCAGACAGGTCCACAGAAGTACCAGTTTCCATCTAGGTGAGCGGCTCCTCCCAGCAGCCTTTGGAATCTTTGCTTTTGGGGTATTCAAGCAGTGCAGTTTCATCTTACCATACTGTCTGTGGGTTGCCAGCATAGAATTTAGTCTCCTGTATTTAGACCAACAGACCATAGAAGTGAAAGTGCTGAAGAACACACCTGTTGGTATTTTATAGAAAGAGTTTTCACATAGTCCACTCACCCCATCATCTTTAGTGTTATTCAAAAGGGAAGTTTGCCTTTGAATGCACTGTTTACAAAGAGGGTCTGTCCTGACCTGTGTGCATGGACTAAAACGTGTGCATGTCCAAACTTTGAGGCAGGTGGTACATCTGCTAAACATGAAAAAGAAAGTTACTTACCTGCCACGCTCATTGCTGCAACCTATTTCCTGTGTCACAGCTGCACAGTCTTCTGCCACGACTGAGGCTGTTTTCCATTCTAAAAATAAATAAGACTCATTTATTCCATCTAATGAGGGTAGGAGCTATCAGCCTTTTCGACATCTACTGCACGTGGCTTACAGAGGGCCTGACCAGCGCAGCAGCTTCAGCATAGCCAAGGCTGCACAAATGCACACAGAGATACAGTGGTTCCACTCGGAGAAATCACAGTGCAGTTTGTGTTTTCTTCAGGCAAAATAAAAGCCCCATGCTGCTAGCCTGCCCCACTTCATGTTTTCTCAAAGGCACTGGGTGTTGCTTTGCACTGCTGAGACCCTGGGAGTCCCTCCAGCACAGGGAAGATAGGAGTGCCCTTCCTCAGCCCTGAAGAGAGCGGCTTACAAAAGATGTTCTACAAAAGCTTCTACAGCAGGTTACCTCCTCCCTGCTTCAGGAGATCCCACCCTTGAAGCTGCCTCTCTCTGCTAAATGTAAGGAATGTTAGTGACCTCTTCTTACTGTCCAAACAGTAAAATCCAAACTTTTCATTAAGCTTCAAGAGCATTCACATTCTCTCGAATCCCTCTTTATTTAGCCTGAAAAAAAAAAAAAAAGACGCCACTCCACTTTTGCAGGAAAAAAATGCTGAAATGAGGGGCCTGCTACCCACCAGAAATAACCAACTCTGTGAAACATCTTTCAACACCTGACTGCAAAGCAGGTTCATGTAGAAAGGTCCCATGAGCATAAACAGTCCTTTCATAACCTGACAGGCAAGGGCTCCCAAAAGCCCACAGCAGTTGGGTCTCCCCTCCTTTATGCATGCAGGGTCTCAGGAAGGCTAATGAGCCCCTGCTGCTTCCAGGCACTGCCCATTAACGCAGCTAATGGCTAAGGATGCCCTATTGCAGCTCAGTTCCCCTCCTCCTGGGTCCCACTCCCCCCTAGAGTGGGGTGCCCTACAGGGAGCTTTTCACGACATCGCACAGCTCCCGTATGGGATCTGAAGTGCAGTGAATTCAGGCTGCAGCATGGTTGAGGGGAACCTGTACCGCTCCAGATTTATTATGACGCACCCCAAAACACAAGTCTGCCTGCAGAGATCCTGTATACAGAGTCAAAACTTGAATGAAACTCATGCCCGTGTGACTAGGATGGAGAAACTGAAAACAGAGTTGTTATTAAAGGACATGCATTAAGACGCCAGCAATGTATAATCCTTGCTTGAAATGTACTCCTGTTATTGCCCCAGTCTTAGAAGCGATGAATCTGTTTCACACACACCTTAAACTGCTGTAAACTTTTGTAACACCTTATAAAGACATGTTCCCAAATCTCAAAGGACTGCATAAACATCTCTTTGTTTCAGACTTCAATTTCAGGCATGTGTTTGATAAACTGTTGATTAATTAGTTTCTTGATCACCTCCAGAACTGTATTTGTTTACATCACCCCAGTTCAGTATAAAACAAATTATCATTCTGATTCTCCAAATCTGTTGCAACACAGTCACTGCTTCACGTTTTGTCTTTTTTTTCCTTTCTTTTTTTCCTTTTTTTTTTTTCTTTTCTTTCACATCTCATTCTACTCCCACAAACAAGACGTGGCCAGAAGAATGAAAACTGCAGACAGGAGTCTACAAGCCCTAGGGTCTGTAGGGGCTCTCCCCAGGATGCTGGCAGACCAGATGAATTCCACAACTGTAGGTTTTAGACGGACCCCAAATTGGAGTTGTTCTCCACAGAGGAGAAGTGAAACAGTGACTGTGAACTCCAAAGCCCTGTCAACGATCATCCGCTTCGCTAAGGTATAAGCCAAAGACTGGCCAACCCTCCCCTCAGAGCACAATCTTATGCGCTGGGTCAGGAGAGAACATTATTCACTCCCTTCCACCCCCTCCAGCTGCTCTTGATAACAGACCTGGGGCAAGATGTCCTGTCTTTTGTTTCTCTATGAAAGCAGACACAGGGGCCTCTCGGATGGCTAAGATCCTCATAAATTCAGACACCTCTTGGTCCTGAGAATTAAATATGAATTTCCTTCCTGTGGGTGAACCCTGGAAAAAATACCACCCACGATAAACAAAACAGATTGCAACACCTTTAATTATGTTTTGCTTGCCCTTCATACTCACGAGGCAAAGCAGAGCTCTTCATATGCATGATTAATGCGACAATTTACCAACTGATTTATAGCTAAGGCACAGCAAATAAAGTGGAGGCTTTCCTTGTTGTAAAGTAGTCCTGCACCTGCCTATCAACAAACAGCACACCCCAGTCTACAGGGAGATGGCCTGATATGGACATTGCTCTGACCTGATCTATTAAAATATTTATACATGTACTGTAGTCCCTTATGAACCTCCGCAATAGTTAATTGGAGGCACTTAGTCCTTCTGCTGGCCTCTCACTGTGATAAATATTTAATCACAGAGGGAAGTGTGCCTTTGCAAGAGGAGACATCAGTCACTGGCTCTTGAAAACAGCACAAAGGGCGCTGTTACTTAGAAGCAGCATTTTACTCTGTAGTCCAGAAGTCAAGAAAGGTCCATCTAATTATTACTGCAGTGAAACAGCAGTGTCTCTCTGTGAATTTGACATTTATCCCCTCTTCTCAGCATAAAAATATATTGAATACAGTACTATAGCTTTTCCTGGTTAGTTTATCACTAGATTTTGTAGCAGATGCGTGGTGCTTGGCTAAGTGGTCAGCAACATTTAATTTGGTTTCTAAAACTGAGGTGCAGGCAGCCACTTCATGCTCAGCAAGAATCAGTCACAGTGCAGATTCTGGGACTACCCAAAAAATCTCATGCCAGGCCATGCCTATACTGCCATCTAAAGTTGCCTATGACAGGACAGATTGAATAGTCACACAGCTAGTATGAGAATGTGTTTGAAATAATGCAGAATAAGGCTTGACTGACTCAAATAGGTAATGAAGAATTAATGGCCAAAAGACATCTACTTTTATGAGTCTAGCAAATTTGCAGCAGTCCTTGCAAGGCTGTTAGCAGAATGCGGGATAGAAAAGCACACCTTGGGATATACAGCAAAGAAAGTGATGATTTGAGCAGGCATAAGGAGGCATTACTCACAGAACAAATGCATATTGAGAAATGTACCAGGAAAGTAAAGTGTCAGGATGAGGAAAAGGCAGCAGAAAGTGATTTTTTTTGACTTTTGAATAACTTTGGTGGGGTACAATTTATTCATTCTGCTTTGAGTCTGTTCTGCTAGAAATCTGTCCTGCTACCTTAGTTTAACTGTTGAATGATTGACAGGCAAACTTTGTATATAATATAAAAATAAAATTAAAAAGACTTTTGTTTGAGTCTTAGTGCTTCGGGATTTTTGTAACTGGAACGCATACCTAGAATACAAAGATAGGTATGACAATGAGAAGATACTAGTATTAAATCTCTGCTTTTTTTTGATACTGAATTATATTGCAATTCATTCAGTTAGAAACTACCTTAAACTATATTTCTCTAGTTAAAATTTTCAGACTGTGGCTTCCATTAAAGTTGATGACATAAGTTTTTCTTAATTATACTGGAATAAATCAAAAGTAATAATGCAGCAATCTGTGGAATTGCTCTGGGTATACAACAACTTAATTGGAAACAGAATTTGAATCACTAATTTAATAGTCTTTTTTACTGCTTTGTATGTGTGTATGTGTTGCATTGCATTAATTTTATATGAGGAATATTCTAGGAATACAGACTCACCTATAACTACTGCTTTTCTTTTTTTTTTGCCTCACAGACATCTGTATTTGTTGCAATATAGATCATGTAGGTAAGAAATAATTTCTAGGAAAGTTACACTAAGGATAAAGGATTTTAGGATCATATTACAATGAAAGCGATGTGAATGCTTCTGATCTACCTCAGGGCACCTTTTTCTTATTTCAGCTAATGAAATATATCTAGTTCCTAAAGCCAAGACTGAGGAGTAAACAGCATAAAAGAATAGAGGACTCTAAAGAAAGCATTGATGGACACAGCAGCAGACATCAAAATGTCAACGTGGTGGGTTTTTTCACTATAACAGGGTTCCTAGAAAATACCCAGGAGCTGAAGTTCAGGTAAAGCTGTGCCCACAAGTCATTCTTCCTCAAGTAATAAAACCACCAATGCCACACACAAGTTTTTTCCTTCAATTTAAATCTGTGTTTTGCTGTAGATTTTTAATTAAAACTGAATCAAAAAAAAGCAGCTCAATGGAGAGGAAATAGATGAAGACGGGATAGGCCACACACAGGCACATACAAATTCTATTTTCAGATAGCAGTAAGATGCAGTTTGTGGTCTTCAGTGATAGAAGACGAAAGTTTTGCTTAATTTTTTATATCCTTAAAGCATTGGGCCAAATGCATTGGGGAGATGCTTATCGGGCCTCTGTCAAGGAGCCTACACTGCAGTCTGGGCATGCATATTATTTTGATGTTTCAGGCTTGCCACTTCCACTACTGACTAGCAAAGTATATTAAATCTGACAGATGCAGATCAACAGCTGGGTGGCCACATATATAGCTTCCTTCCTTAGTTCAAAGGCAGAATTTCATTTCTGCTCTCTGTGGCTGTCGTCCAGAAAATGAGAAACTGCAAATAAAAATTTTTCCATGAGAAAGTTTTTTTACAAAATCGTAAATTTCCCTGAGAAAAAATCACATCAACGGAAAATTTCCAGCCCCAGTTAGCTCAAGACGTTGATATGAATGTATCTTTCACAACTGCCTCGAAGCCTTCTTCACTGGTATTTTTCTTTGGGTTTTCTCCAGCTGCCAATACTGAGCTCAGACAGGGGAGATTCCTGAAAGTTATTGCAAGGCTCAGCCAGGCTGATTAGGTTGCGTATGAGGTCTAAAGCCTGGGCTGTACTAACAATGTTTACTCTTGAGACCTGTAAGCAGAAGGTACCCTGAAAACCGAGGCACCTTTGGATTTTTTTTTTTTACTGATATAACTAACGCATACAGATAAAGCAGACATTTTAAAGTGGTTCCCAGGCCCATAGACAAAAAATTTGCAAACTGTACACCTGAAGAAACTGTTTGCAATATGCAAGAACAGGTCCTGTGACCCATAGACCTACGCTCTAGTTTTGATATCTCATTACAGCAGACAATTAATACATCCTGAGATTCTCCAAGGCTGACACTGTGGACCCAGAATCCACATGGCAGCACGGGACAGGCACACAATCCTGACACCTCAGACTCCTCCAGAAAAAAAACCACTTTGTTACGACACAAATATCGCTTCTCTTGCAAAAGACTGCGTAGGTATGACAAAGGGACAGCCCCAAGAGCCTAGATGTGGACACCAGACACCTCATAGACTCCAAGTACTGCCAGATACCTCTCCAGCCTGCCATGATAGAGGGAGGTTGGTTGTGTCACAGGCATTTCACTTTAGGAAGACTGGATTCTTTATGCATAACGGTAGGGTAGTTATCGTAGTCTAATATTTCACCCTGGTATGCCTAGGATGCAAAAGACATAGCCATAGTAGAACCATCTCACTTCAATATGACCAATGCAAGGCAAAATGTTAGCAGAGGTTCCTGTTTGCGTGTCTTCACGTACAGACACCAAAGTGCTGATCAGCTTGTAGGATGAAGATAACACTTGGAAATTTGCTTTGTAATGATCTTCAGTGACAGATCTGGCCAGGGAATCTCAAGCTGGTGCAAAAGGATCACTCATCAGTGCCTTTGCGCATTGTCCCAGCAAGAAAGCAAATAGAAACACACTGGCAGGGGATGGCCAAGAACACGAAGCAAACTCTGAGCTCACTCTACCCTTGGGTGGTGGTTGGAGCCAGTAATGACACATCCCATCAAAACCTGCACACAGACTGCTTCCCAGATGTTTCAAGCTTATCTGCAGGATCCAGCGGTTCTCATACAGGTCACTGGCAAAGGCTTACACACAATCATCTCAAGTGTGAAAACACCGTGGAATCTATCGTCCTGAACAATAAAAAGCACATTAAAAAGTGAGAGTGAAAGCCACAATAAATCTATAATTGTAAGGTAAAAAGCCAAGAAGTTGTTAAAATGAAAAATACTTTTTTCCTTTTTTTTTTTTAACATGACAGCATAATAGCAATGGACCAGCATTTATACTTTGAAGGGCTGTCCCAGCTCAGAATACGAAAGTAAATCTTTGTGAACATTTTAATATTAATGAAACAATTCAGCAGCAGTCTAAAAGAAAGTATTTTTTTTCTTTCATAATCACTGTGTTCACTTTACCCAAACTGTAGCATCTCACATTTGGAAAGTGTTGTCCAAGATAAAAAAAAAAAGACAAAAAAAAAGACAAAAAAAAAGACAAAAAAATGGTGGGTTTCTGGCACCTGTGACTACATATGCCTGTTCACAGTAGAAGAAAAGAGAGTATTTCAGATGTCTCAGAAATGTATATGGGGAAAGAAATCCTGAAAAGGAGGCAGCCTTCCTGCAGGTATGTGGAAGTTTTGAAGTCCATGGTTGAGATGTTAGGAAAGAGCTGCTTTTTTTGATGATTTCTCAGAGGAATAAAGCACTGACTCATTCATTTTAGCTCAATCATTAAGAAGTGACTAGATAATGATAAGGTTCCATCTCTTTGACAATGAATCCATTTTCAGACAGGCTGTTAATCAAAAATGTGCCAAGTATTACTTTCAGTTATCAATGCATTGTTTTAATGTAGTATCATATTAGAATTACTAAAACATAGTCATGTATGTTACTTCAATACAGTAATGTACATAAAATAGAAAACAATTCAACTGAATCCTTTTTTAGCATGTTCCTAGTAGGAAGCCTTACTGTCAAAGGTAGATCAGACAGATTTATAACTGTTCAAATTATGGTGAAAGGGAATGTAGAGAAATTCTCAAGTGAAATGAAGGTGGCTTTCTGGTAACAGACAAGTCTTTAGACTTCAGTTTTGAAGGTAGTTATCAAATATTGTTTTACAGCAATAAAAGCAACTCATGGAGTGATCCTTAATAGCTGTTGTGTAGTCCCCAGAGCATATCCTTGCAGCCTAAAAAGGATGTGTTTGTAGAGGAGGTCTTCAGCTACAAGAAGAAGTAGGAGGGCAGAGGAGAAAGAATATGACAGTTGTTAATAAGTAGTCTGCACAATCATGAAACAAGGAGTCAGAGTAGAAGAAGACAAAAGGGAGAAAAAATGAGAGAGAACTGTGGAAGTAAGAGAAAAGCAGAAAGAAAAGCCATCCAAAGACTACTCAAGAGTGAAATTGCAAAAAAAAAAAAAAAAAACCCAAAAAAGCTTTTACAATGAAGAAAATAGATCTTAATTGCAGCCAAATAATTCACTAAAACAAACCAGAGGTCGATATCTCACTACTGATACCCATGAGAGGTTGGTGTGGCAGGCTGACCAAAACTTCAGCAGAAGGGTGGCTTCCCACGGCAGACGTGCAATGCATAGTCATTGCAAAGTCACAACCGAACACCGCATCCCAACAGGCATCGCGGTAAAATCATACAGCCCAGCAAAGGTAACTGCCCTTAGCAGTTCTGCATTGAAGAGAGGGGTCATTAAATTTTAGCGGATTATTATTGCTTTAATTACTATTGGAAGCTAGGAACAGATCAGCACGTTCTATTCCTTTCCCAGATCTCTGAGTCAAAACTGTTGCCTACTTGCCCACCTCTCAAAAAGCAGATAATTTGAATAAAACCAGGCATTGGTGTGGCTCTGTGGAGCCCTTTCCAAAGGCAATGAAGTTTATTGGACTGAGAAGGTCCTAGGGAGGACAGACAGGGAAAGAAACACAGTTTGTATTTAGGCCAAAGGTTTTTTTTTCATTGGTCATTTTTATTTCTTGACTATATTTGATTCAATATTCTCTTTGACAGGATGCTGCCAAACTTTGCAGACCCAAAATGGGACTTGCTTTTTTTGGTTAAAATTCCAGTAATACCTTGTACCCGGTATTGTTAATTTTAGAAATAAATGTTAAATACTCTCAGTTCCTTATTATCACTTATTTCTACTGCTAATGGAAAGACCACAGCCAAGTAAGTCAAAGTATCCAGATGGAGGAGAAAAACCGTTCGCTCAAGAAATGGATTTCAGTTTCAATATTCCCAAGAAGCTTTTATAAACATTAAGGAACAGAATGTTTATGAAAAATGTCTCGTCAGTCCTTTTAAATGCGCCTCGCATATGGAGCATATACAAAAATATTAGAAAGGAAATTAAGTTCCTCTAGATCCTCCATGTCATCTGGGCATTTGGAAGTCACTCATGCCCCAGCTTCAGAGTACTTGGCAATATCTATAAGCATAGAAAGGATCCATTAAAAGAAAGCTTTCTGTCTGCTATGTATGGGAGAGAAGCACATAGAGCTGAATATGTTTGGTTTGGGAAATCTGTTTTTGCCTCTAAAGTGGAGCTCTCCCTACACATTAATAGAAAGATGAACCTAATGTTCATTGCCTCATGTGGTTTTGTGTGTCCCAGGAATACTACTACTACAGTCTACAACTGCAAGGCTCCATCTGGCTGCTCAATTAGAGCCCAATGTGACAACTGATTGTTATGCAAAAACAATTGATTAGATTTTTATGTCCCTCAACAAACTAACTCGATTACAATGAGAATAATTTTTCTTTTCATTTTTTTTCTTTTTGCTTTATAGCTTATAGTTTATTTTATTGTTTTCCAGTTCTGGCGCTGAAGTCTGTGGACTATCAAATGCCCTTGCCAAGAGGAAGCTATAGCATTCTGGGAGCTTGATGTGCTGTGAAGGGCTTCTGGGCAGCTTCACAGTA
This sequence comes from Ibidorhyncha struthersii, assembly GCA_013398815.1. Lineage (NCBI taxonomy): Eukaryota > Metazoa > Chordata > Aves > Charadriiformes > Charadriidae > Ibidorhyncha > Ibidorhyncha struthersii. The sequence continues at coordinate 708,751 of VZSZ01002073.1, forward strand.
ACTTTGCCAAAGCACAGTTGATTATGCTACATTCAGACAGAATTTTTGAGTAGTCTTGTTAAGCCCCTCTCCAAAACAATTGGGAGATGAATATTAGAAATTAATTTGAGTTAGTAACTGTTCATCTCTTTGCACCTTGTAAGTTAGTCTACTCTTCCACTTTTAAAGCTCTCCTTCTGAGATGAGGTGAGCCTAACCCTCATCAGTACTGGTCTTCCCCATTTTGCACAGACTAGGAACAAGGTCCAGGGGAAAGAGGCTAGCAGGAGCTGTGAACTTTGCAGACCTGTCACACTGAGTATCCAGGCTGCCCGCCTACCCCCGCACCCGCACCATCTTCTGGAAGAATTGCTTTCCAGTGAAGTTCTTCCCATTTCTATTGAGGCACTGAGAGAAGAATTAGGGTTTCAGAACTGGATTTTTCCCAGCCTTATACAGATTCACAGTGAGCTAAAGGGCAAATAAAGCTCCTTCTCTCCTGTGTATCCTGTATTTGGGGGTGACATCCTTGTATTTACAGAGAATGCAGAGTGCTATGCTTATTTTCCCAATGTCCAGGGTGTGTATATAGACAAAAACATCATTGAGTGCACTTTACCTGCTCAGGCCATTCATCCTAAATATGGGACAAAGAATCACAAAGAAGGAATAAAAGACTATATTTACTTATGACATACTAGAGACATTGAATTTTTCTTAAAACAGGAAACTTGGTTCAGATCCAAAATTCATCTTATCCTGCGAAATTCAAAGGGGTTTCACCTCAAATCCATTAACATTAAAAAGCAACAAAGTATAGTGGGGTTTTGTCCTCCTTTGTGTCCTATCCCCATCCTTCCAAATGTAAGTCTTCCCTATTTTAAAAGAGTTTATGAGTATAATTTCATTATGCAGAAATATGGTAATATCATTTCTCCCCACATTAGAAAGCAAATACCTCTTTTTCTTGTAGCTAAACGACGCTATTTGAGGAATTAGTAGGAAAAAGCATTTTGGTCACAGTCTTATGTGCATGAAGTACACACATCCCAACAGCAAGAGGAATACCTTTCAGCATACTGATCCAGTAACGTAACCCTCTGCAGCTTCCCCGCTTACCGCTCTGTGCAAGTCAAGGGCCCTATACATCAGCCATTGCCACAAGGGAAAGGGGGGAAGATAGCTGGTTCTCCCCACCCTGCAATGCAGTCCTATTGCTCTATAGGCTGGTTTTGAATTCCTCTTCTAGGATTTCCTAACCGTGGTTTCTCTAATTGCTCTTTGCAACAACAATAATAATAAAAAAGCAGAGCCAGAATGTTCCTCTTTGTTTCAAAGCTACCTTTGACCATCACCATTGCTGCGCTGAGTTCTCTAGAATGAACACGCCCGCCACCACGCGCAACACTCACAAAGCCCAAAGGATGCCTGCTTCTTCAGACTTCTCACTGAGCTCTCCTGAAGTACAACCAAACTTCCCAAGTCCTGCAGCTCTGTGATTAAACGTGGCACAATTATAAGTTGGCACTTGCTCTGCTACCCACTGCTGAAGATCACTGGCTTATTCAAACCCTTGACTCATGGATTCATAAGAAAGAGTAAATAAAGCACCTGCCTGGGTGAAGAACAGTTCGGCATCTAGGAAGAGGGGGAGAACTTAAAATATTTTTATATTAAATAATAAAATAAGTTTCTCAATTAGCATTTAATATGAAAATGAAGCATTATGAGCTTCTCCAAAAGAAAGCAATTCACATAGCCTTTTGGGAGGGTTGTTGGTTTTCTTTCTTCATGGAAAGGGAAAGGCAAAGGCAGAGGACCTGAAGGCAGAGTTAATTTGTCAGGAAACTAAACCCCACCCAACGCTTAACCTTTCACCTGTGAACGAGCATTGCGTAACTGGGACATTGCAGAGGGAATCCCAGCATCTCAAAGTTTATCTAGACAAAATGACCATAACCTTATATAAAAGCCAGAAAATTCTTAAAAAGCCAGCTCTCTAATAAGCTTCATTCTCAGTCATGCTACGAAAGCACAGCATTCTTACAACAAAGCGGAATAACTACGGTTCCCTGCCTGCCTTAGACAGTAGCACAAAGATGCTAAGTACCAGTATATTCTGATTATTATAAAGCATGATTTCTTCTTGCTGTTGTAGATGAGGCTGATATAGTGAGCCCCAAGATCTCTTCTGCACAGGCAGTATTATTAGATGTGTTCCACTGGGAAGGAGTCCCAAAGGTTTCAGTGTAACACAGGGTTGTTCAAGCTGCACCCCTTTTTTTGCAAGTGACACTTTCATTCTCAGTCACACCAGCAGCCCTTATTAGCAACACCAGTCTCATTGGCTTTTATTCCCATAGCCCCAGAACACCTCCCACCTGAGGAGCCACGAGCTGGCTTTCCATCTTCTGATGTCCCCTGAGCTTTAAAGCAGATCTGTGCAAACCTACTTGGGGCAAAAAAAAAGCAGCAGCAGCTGAGAATTTAATTTGAGAATTTAAAACACATACCGTAAAGAAAAACAAAACAGATTTCTCCTGAAGAAACCGAAAAAGCTAAAACAAAATATTCCCACATTATTAAAATCCAGCACCCTTTAGTACATAGCAGCTAAACCTTCTCCGAACAGAAGAACATGTGGCTCATGCCTGCAGTCTCAGGATTTAGTAACGAATGAATGTATGCATTTTTTCTCAGTAGCAATGGGTGAAAAGAAGCGAATCCACTCTTCTTCTTCTGTGTGTCTGTGCACACTTCGGAGCACAGCCAAGGAGGAGCCCTTGCTCCAGCAAAGTCATTGGCTTCCTCCAGTCGAGGGGGGAACTCTCTTGCAGTGGCTAATTCTCGAGGTGTGCAGCTACTCTATGTCAGTGAATAAATAGCCCAACAATGAAATGGGCTCAGGCCTCACATAGTTAGGAAAGCCGACACAGGGTTATTGCTATTTGGAAGTGCAAATATGCACTACAGGATATACCATGTGTTGGAGTTCTCAGCAACAATATTCTTCAGCTTTAATTATATTGTCGAAGCACCAGTTTCACCAATATTCTTCAGCTTTAATTATATTGTCGAAGCACCAGTTTCACCAAAGGTTATAGGATTAACAGTACCAGCATTGCAACCTTTCACAAATAGTAACACCCTTCAATCCAGAGTGTTTTGCTGCAGTACACAGTTGAAATTTAATTTCTCCACCATATGAAAAATTGAAATATTTAAGTAATAACACTCAGCAACATCATCTGCCATCTGATAGTGTACAGAAACTGGGCAATTATGTTTCGCCTCGGGTGGCTAATAGGCCTATTTCAAATTTCAGGCATTATCAGATAATAACACTGCCTGCATCTGAGTATGTTATTATAATTATTAACCGTAANATTTAATTTTGAAGTGCAATAAGATAAGTTCATTGTTCCCCATGAGCTAACATTCAGAGACCGAGTGCTGGCATCAGTGCAAATTTAACCCAGTTCAAACTGACTTGCTTTCAGACTCATAAAACCTTATCATTGGTGTTCGGAATAAGTAGGTCTCAGAGCAGGAAGACTTGCCTAAAAACATTATATGGGAATAAAAATGGTAATGGCAACAGAAGCTCTGAGGAATCTTCCACTAGAAGCCAGTTTATTCCTATTATCATACTTGAAAGCTGTAGTCAGTGCTTTAGATCAACTACTATATTTTAATTATTTAGCTTTCAAACTCTTCTTAGGATGTAAATTTTCAGATTTGGGATGAAACAGAACCTAGATGAAATATCCCTCATACATTTATAAGCGTCAAAATTTATAGCCACAAATGTGTGCAAGCTTAAAAAGTGGAGAAATGGCTTTTGGAAATAGGGGCCCTTAGTCAAAATTGCACTGAAGGCCAGCAGTTTGCTTGCGTGGCCTGGGTGAAAACACATAGAGCTATTTTGACCAATTTCACATCCTCCATTTCTGTACCCATAGCAAAAATGTCTTAGCACCATGGTGAAATACAGCATTAGGTTTTCTAGATTCATAAATACTTCAGTAAATGGGCAGAATATTGAAGATATTCCTTCCTATCTAAAGGAACAGAAAATTCAATAGATATAGAAAAATTAATAAATAAAATTATGTAGTGAAGAAATTAACATTAAGCTTTGTAGAGGTCTCCACATCCCTCTGTTTGCTGTGATTCTGTGATACTGATATTTTTCAAATATAGGATGCAAAGTGCTTTTAATAATTGCTTTTTAAGTAATTTTCTAGCATTCTGTAGGAAGACCTTCAGAAATAATGTGGTGAGTTTACACTTTTGGCCCAAACACAAGACAGCATAAAAAGACTAATTATTTAAACCCTTTTCATTTTTTCATGGGAGACCGCTCTTTCCAACTCTCAAGGGTCATTTAGTGCACAAAAGGACTATCACGCATAAGAGTTGAGTGCTCTGTAAAAACACATTTAACAGAGTTCCACAAAAAAACAGAATAATAAATAAAGGCTGTCAAAAACATGTATTTGTCTAATCACCTGGAGGCAAACAATTCTCCATTTGAACAGCCACTAAGACTCACATCAAGCCACCAGCATCATGCCTGCTCCAGTCCCACTGACTTCCCAACCTCCATATGAACAACTTCACAAGTAAACTTCCTGCTTCTTCTACCATCGTACATCTGTGTCTGTGAATGACCTACAAATAACTGCATTTTTCTGAAAAATTAAGGAGAACTTAAGCATTTAGTTTTCATGGGTGTCCTTTCCTCTATGAATATTGCAGTTATCTCATGGAAGATATTTTACAATTAGGAAAGCAAGAAAAACCTGATGTCCTCTGCGGTGTTAAAGGGTGGCTGTGAATGAAGATGCATTTCGGGGGACTCACGGCACTGGACAGCCGGGCACTGCTCCTCCAGATCACTCCAAAGCTAGCTCCTTAAAGGTTACTACGCTGGCTAAACACAGCACTTCACATTTTTCCATTAACTAATCCTGACTGTACATGTGGATTTAGTTGTAAGGGATAAGGCGAATAGATTACAAGAAGGTCTCAGACTCAGCAGCAGACGGTTTGATGAAGAACAGGTCTCCCTTCTGAACCTCCACGAGCTTTCACAAAACAGGCTCGCCAGCACTCCCATAGCCAGAGCCAGCATTTTGCAGCTCCTCTGGTCCTGTGGTCCAGGAAACCGGCCGGTCACCTCCAACGCTTTTCTGCTGAGCTGCCTGCAAGATTTTGCAATCTGGCCAGCCCAACCTGTGCAGCCAGCTCATGTGCATAGCGAGGCACTCAGAAAAGGGGAGGACTGATACTCCCACACGTCGATAGGAAACTAGGCATCCAACATATGCTTTATTTAGGCTTTTATAAAAACTGAGAACATCGGTAACAGACAGATATAACTAAGCTGAAAAAACATACTGCATTGTAACCTCCAGCATTGTAACCACCAGGGGATGAGGACAGCCTGGCTTCCCCAGGTCTGCTCGGGAAGGGCTCACGCAAAGCAATCCAGCCCCGGAGATGGCACACAAGAATCAAGCGTATGTTTGCGGTTAGGTGTTGACCTTATGACTTCTTTAACTACCACGGAATTTTTTGCAAAGGTATTTTTTCGGGGCCTCACTGTGTAGTTTTTCAGTATGACATACATAGTTGTTTAATGCTTCCGCCTTTCAGTGCCACACAAGAGGTAATTGGAAAGGCTGTAGAAATTTTCCATTGCTGCAGAGAAGTGCAGCTCAGCAAACATTTTTTTTTTTACAGTACATTATCGACAGGGTATTTAGCAAATTCTGAATGGCAGTTTACTTGCCAGTTTGCAAACACTCCATATATTGAGTATTAAGATGTTAAATGTATTTGTTCTCAAATAGAAGTAAATCACACCACATCTTTAAAAAAAAATAACCCAAAAAACCCCCCACACACACCCCCCAACTCAAAAGGGGAAATAAAACTATTTAGTCTAGTGAAACAAATCTTTTCAGCTGTGGAAATCTTCCTCTCTCTCTCACTCCCCTCCTCCCTGATATTTCAAAATGGCACTGGCCCGAGATACAGTAATCCAGTTTGTTCAGTGACCAAACACTCTCTCATGCCTGGAGGATCAAGTCGAGATGCCACATAGCCAGAATCAATTCGTGAAGCTGACATCTGAGCATCCTCTGAAGGCTGCAGTACCTAGGGTGCCTGAAATGCCATTATCTCTCCCTGTAAGTGGTGAATCTCAAGAGGTGGAATCGCTTTTTCCCTGGCCTGTTTTCAATGGCAACATGTCAGGTTTTAATTGCCTAAAAGGGTCTTAAATTTAAAATGCTTTTTCCCAGGTTCTTGGATAATTTAAATCCTTGACTAGTTCATTAAAAGGCCATTTGCAACAAGGCCGGCTGGCACATCCCTCACTTAGCACGCTCAGCCGAGCTAGGAATAGAAGTAAATAAACAACATCCTCTCTGCTTAACACTGAGCACAAGCATTTGTGGGAGCCCACAGCGGTGGTAGAGGGGCAGGAACGGGTGTGTTCATAGAATCATAGAACTGTTAATGTTGGACAGGACCTTTAAGATCATCAAGTCCAACCATTAACCTAACCTGAAAAAAAACCACTTCTGAACCATAACCCCAGGTACCACGTCTATCCTTTTTTTAAACACCTCCAGGGTTGGCAAATCCATCACCTCCCTGGGCAGGCTATTCCAACGCTGGATAACCCTTTCAGTGAAAATATTTTTCCTAATATCCCACCTAAACCTCACCTGGCATAACTTGAACCCATTTCCTCTCATCCTATCACTTGTCACTAGGGAGAAGAGGTCAGTCCCCATCTCTCTACCCCCTCCTTTCAGG
>VZSZ01002073.1:716612-773112 GCA_013398815.1 Ibidorhyncha struthersii
AGATTTGTGTACCTCCAGGTGCTGAAGCAGGTCCCTCACCATTTCCCCTTGGATTACAGGGGTTTCATTCTGCTCCCCGTCCTGTCTTCTAGCTCAGGGGTCTGGGTACTCAGGCAACAACTGGTCCTACTGCTGAAGACTGAGGCAAAGGTGGCATTAAGTACCTTTGCCTTTTCCTCATCCTTGGTCACTATGTTACCAGCCCCATCTACTAGAGGACAGAAATAATCCTTAGACCTCTTTTTATTGCTAATATTTTTATAGAAACTTTTTTTGTTGTCCTTGACAACAGAAGCCAGGTTTAGTTCCAGCTGGGCTTTGGCCCTTCTAAATTTTTCCCTACATAACCTCACTACCTCTTTGTATTCCTCATGAGTGGCCTGCTCTTTCTTCCAAAGGCCATCAATCATCTTTTTCTCCCTAAGTTGCAACCCTATCTCTCTGTTCAGCCAGGCCGGTCTTTTTCCCCGACGGCTTGTTTTACGGTACACAGGGACAGCCTGCTCCTGTGCCTTTAAGACTTCCTCCTTGAAAAACATCCAGGCTTTCTGGAGTCCTTTGCCCTGGAGGAATGCCTCCCAAGGGACTTTGTCAACCAGGCTCTTGAAAAGCCCTAAGTCCGCCCTCCAGAAGTCCAAGGTAGCAGTTCTGCTGACCTCCCTGCTTCTCCCAGAATCAAAAACTCTATCATTTCGTGATCACTGTTCCCAAGACAGTCTCCAATCGTCACATCCCCCACAAGCCCTTCCCTGTTTACAAACAACAGGTCCAGCAGAGCACCTTCCCCAATCCGCTNCACCTCCCCCAATCCGCTCCCACACCAGCTGTGTCAGGAAGTTATCCTCAACACACTCCAGGAACTTTCTAGATTGTTCCCTCCCTGCTGTATTGTATTCCCAGATGATATCCAGCAAATTGAAGTCCCCCATGAAGACAAGAGCTCACGATCTTGAGACTTCTCCCAGCCGTTTGTAGAATATTTCATCTGCCTCTTCATCCTGGTTGGGTGGTCTATAACAGACTCCTACTACGATACCTGCCTTGTTGGCCCTCCCCCTCATTCTTACCCATAGACACTCAACTCTATTGTCACCATCATTTAGTTCAAGATATTCATAACACTCTGTGACATACAGGGCCACCCCACCGCCTCTCCTTGCTTGCCTGTCCTTCCTGAAGAGCCTATAGCCATCCATGGCAGCACTCCAGCCATGCGAGTCATCCCACCACATTTCTGTGATGGCGACTACATCATAGTTCTCCCGCTGCACAATGGCTTCCAGCTCCTCCTGTTTGCTGCCCACGCTACGTGCATCAGTGTATAAGCACTTCAGCTGGGCTATTGCTCCCTTCTCCTTTTTACAGGAGGAAGCCATAACTGCACCACCTCCAGACTTACTCCTAAGGAGCCCCGTTATGCCCTCTTCCCTTTTCAAATCTAGTGCCAGCATGCCGCTTTCAGGCTTTTTGCTAACAAGCCCAGATCTATCCCCATCCCCCTTCGAATCTAGTTTAAAGCTCTGTCAATGAGCCCCGCCAACTCCTGCCCTAAAACCCCTTTCCCCCTGCGAGACAGGCTTTTACCATCTGTTGTCAGCAGACCTGGTGTCCTGAAAAGCAGCCCATGATCAAAGAACCCAAAGTCCAGCTGATGACACCAGTTTCTGAGCCAGGCATCGATCAGCTGGCATCTCCTGTTTATGCTGGCATTTCCTGTTTATTTTCCTGTGTTGCGGCTAAAGGGCTCAGTTCTTTCCTGAACAAATATATAAGGTAAAACCATGGCTTTAGCGAAGCCAGTGGAAAAATTCCCAAAGCTTTCAATGCAACCAGATTTTTCTCTCAGTTAGTTCCAGAGGGTTCTTACAGGGTGAAGCCTTTGAAGGGGCAATGTAAATAGATAGCTGGTCCATAAGGGTCCAGTGTAGCTTACTGGAAAACATAAACCAAATAGAGCAACGAGATGTAGTAGATGTATGCTTTGGCTAGACGCCTTCCTCAGTGTTTTACATTTTCAACCCGTGTTCTGTTTGTGTCTGTGTATTACTTTGAAATGATACAGTATTAGATTAGATACAGTAGTGGAAACCTGATTTTAAGGGATATTCAGATCAGTAAAAATCAGTTGCCTGATGAATGGAAATGGTGCTCTAATAAAAAATAGAAAAGGCACATTCTCAACACAGCTGGAACTGACTTTGACCATGGGAAGTAATTAAGAGAGAAGGGTAGGAATAGTCTCTTGTACAGGTTCTGCTTTCTGTACAAGATTCACCTAAGAACCTAATATTTTTAAATTTGGAAAATATTAATATTTTCCAAAGTTTTGAAAAAAGTAGTTAAGAACATATAATTAGAAAAATGTCAGTTCACATCCAATGACTATATATATATGTATATGTGCAGGTGGTACTCACAGACACTGCACTCACTATTCAAATGTATATATCAATATATATGTATATATACACACACCACAGTAATGAGACCCATAATGCAGCCACCCATATCGTTCTTACACAAATGCACATATGCTGTGCACACTCACCTCCCGAATGTTGCAGACCTTGATAACAGATGTTTCACCAGCCAGGACTGCTTGCAAAATTCCAATTCTTAATATCAACCAATTTATTAGTAATTGTGCTTGGCACTTACGTAAACTTTTTCGGGCAACTGATACCTGGATGCTGAGAGGTTTTCCTTTACAGAAAGGCCATACATTTGTTGTATCACGGTTTCTTGCCACAAGCTTGGCACTGTACAGCGCTGAAAAGTTTTGCTCTGCAGTGCAGCCTAGTCTGTACTGTACAAAAGTTAGATGCTGCTGATAGCTCTAATGAATTTTTCAGGTATTTGAATTTGGCTCTTAAGTAACTGGAAAGTGAAATCTGGGTGCACGTTCCAGCTTACTGGAAGGGTTCAGTGGTGAAGCACAACCATTCATTTCCAAATGCCTGAGTATTTATATTTTCCTGATGTGCTTCTTTCCATCACAGTTAAAATTAAGCAGTCTGTTTAGCTTCTTTTCACACATTTCCCAAGGAGACCAAAATAGGAAGTGTGTCCTTTTAAGCCGTCTTTTATTATTTTAAACCTATCTGCTTCCTTCCCCCCCCCTCCGTTTGAAAACGTCCTCCACCTTGGAAAGCATGTTCAACAAAAGCAGTCTCTTTCTGCTTTCTTTTTTCTTTAGCAGGCCAATTTTTCCTGGATTTCATTTCCCTGCTTTTTACTGTCACTTTGCTGTACAACAAAATAGTGAGAAAATAATCTATCTCTGTAAAGGTTGTTATTAAACTTAATACCTATTTGAACTGCTGCTTCTTTTTCTTGAAGGCTCATGTTTGTCTTTAATTAAAAAGAAAGGATGTGCATGATGCATAGCTAGCTCCCTCTGATCTTTACTGTTTGATACCATCCATTCAGATATAAATGTCTTTTCTTGTTCGTTCAGACACTAAATCAATGCAACAAATTCGAAGGTCTAGTGCAGTGTTTGTTTGTGGGACTTTTGTTTTCCTTTCTTTAAAGAAAGTGTAAAAAAAAATGATATTAAGTTAGTTGGGCCTCAACACTTTAATATTTAAAACACAAAGCATAGCAAGGCAAGATCTGTTCTGGGCAATTCAGGGTGCTTTGCAATTCAATGCAAACATCTACATTAGGAAAGCATCAGACTCGAAGAGTTAAATACTAAAAGTGGGATTAGTTGAAGCTGACCCTACCTTCCCCCCAGTGAAGGCAATACTAATACACCCAGAGGATTAGCAGCCTTAATACAGGCTAAGTGTATCCATGTCTGACTAGCTCCTCTTTCACGCTATGCTTCAGTCCATATTCCCAATCAGCTCAATTTACCATTGCATTCTTTTTTCAGACATGAACTGGACCATAACTTGCAGCCTCCTTTCTCCCCGAGAAAGTTACAATCCTCTCAGAGACAATGTCTTTTCTGCTTTGGTTTTAAAATTTTCCAGTTAGATTTGTAATACAAGATGAAATTACATTTCCATATCTTCTCCTGCTGGCTCTCCCAGCTTTCCTGCTCTGCAGCTTTACAGGCTAAGCTCACAGCATTTCTTTTTAAGCAGGGTCTTGCTAATCTCCTCCATTCAGCCCTGTCATGTTTGGCCCCTCAGGGTAGATCACATTGGAATAGGGAAGAGACGGGATCTGGTAAGTTGTGAACAGAAGATATTTTGCACGTTTGCCTACTTTCTCTTTTTAAAAATATTTTCTTCACATTGCTTAATATCTTCTTCATATTGCAAGTATCTTTTTTTTTGTTGGAGTCATTTATGAAATCCCTGCTGAAGAATTCTATCTTGAAAATTAGCCAGCTGGGGACTAGAGCAGTTAGGAAATAATATCATTACAATGCAGTAATGTGTTAATAGTGCCGTTATAGCTTTGTAATTCCTACTGTTCTCATATCTTTGGCATGCTATATGCTGATTTTTCCTGGCACTAAAGGAATTGCTATAGCAACATACCTTCAAACACGTATGATTAATATTTTATATGCCCATGACTGACTAGATATTTGTTCTAGACATAGCATATTGAAAAACAAGATGGAGTACCTGCCATGAATCCATAGAATAGAAACTGATTTACACTGGGAGAAAAATAAATCATAAATTGAATAAGAACAAGAGAATACAATTTCACAGATTCAGAATACAGGCAAGTTGATAAAATATACTGCAATGTTTTGATCTCTCTGGTATATCAGTGTTAGTCTAAAGAACACAGCATATCACAAGCCATTTTAGTGTTATATAAAAAAAAGCGTTGGTTTTTTTTCCACATAGGAAAACAACTGTGTCACTTCTTTTCACCTGTGGACAGATGCCTCAACCCAGCAGCCAGATCCTTCCTTAGACCCCAGAGAAGAGAAACTAAAAAGTGGTCACATTTTGCAAATTTAACCTCACATGCACCTTCAGACCTACAGTCAAGAAGGTGTAAAATTTTGTGCTTCCTCTTAACTTCAGCTCTGCTTGGTATCATCCAGGATTTCACATAGCTGACTATAGCTGCCATTCCTGGTCAGGACAGGCAATTAGAAGCATGCACTTTGCCTTTTCAGTCTCAGAAGCTAATTATACACAATTTGCCATTAACCGCATGGGGTGATAGTTACTGGAGGCTGATTAAACTTCTTTTCGGAAGTCACCCAGATCGTATGATGCATCTAATGGCCGAATTCCCTCGTCTTCTAAGGTAAAAAGCACCAGGCTCTCTACTAGTGGAGTTACAAATTTCATCTTTTAAAATTATGAATAAAGAATAAAGCTGGCTCATGCAGTGAATGAGGCAGTTGTCAAGAGCAAAATTGCCCTAATATGACTTAAAGTAGACATGGCTGACAGATTCTGGAAGAGGCCCACGTGCCGCAAACATTCTATTTAAGTCTTTAAACCAGGGCATTGGGCGTGTGTGAGCTTTTACCATGCAGAGGGTAAATTCCACCCAATGGATGGCTGGTGTAGGGCGTGGTGAACAGCAAGGCTGAGCACCACTCAGGTCTGTGGAGTTCTTCACTTTCTGAGGCAGAGATTTACCAGGCCACATACTTCAGTTCAAACTGCCAAACTCCTTCAGCGTAGGCTTTGTGCACAGGCAGAACACGTCTTGCACAATGCAGGAGTCAGAGAGTTTGTCATGCAAAAATGTGGAAGATAAATAGGGGGGCAAAGTGTGACTGGACTTCTAAAGGGCAATGTCCAACTCGGAACATGGAAAATGCCAGAGCTCTCAGGAAAAATGGTGAAAGTTGACACTATAAGTGATAGGCCGTAGGGTACATCACTGATATTGGAGAGGCTCTTTACCTTTTCTAGAGCTCAGATTATTTTTCTGCTTCCAATTTTTTTGGTGTTCCTATGGCGCCCACATACGGCCCACTGGCCCATACTAACCTGACGGTGTGTGTGTACAACACTTCTCAGCCTGTGATAAATACACCTTCTAGCCATTCATAAAGAGAAACATCTCAGATAATCTGTCTTAAATGACACTTACAAAGTTACTTATGTTAGCTACTTTCCTAAAAGATCGAGATTTTTAAAGGCACTGACAATATCAGGGCCTGAGTGTCAAGGTCAGTTTGTCTGCCAGAAACACATGCCTTCCCACTTTACAGGGATAAGTGTCCCAAGCATTTCTGGGTATCTCTGACCAACTAAATGAGCAGGTACCTGCATGGGTGAGTTTGATTTATGACTGCGTATAAACAGCTGCTCATCCTTTATCTGAACATCCTCTTCTTATGCTCAAGTGCTCAGGTCATTTAACAAAATCTCAGCCTGCACTGTCTTAGCAGTTTGGGGGATCACAGCCTTTTGTAGGCTTTCAGCTTTGACACACCGTCAGGCAAGGCTGCTGGAATAGACATCCCTAGCCTCTCTTTCTAAGTCAAAATCGCTAAACTCTGGTTGTGACAAGCGGTAAGGTTCAGATAGCCATTTGGTATCATACTGTCAAATAACTTGTGCCTCAGTTTCCTTCCCGGCAATGTTGACTCATGTTTTCCAAATAACTGCCCGTGGTCCTACACAACCTTTGTACCTTTCATGTACCTTTCCAATACTTCATCCTGAGCATTTCCTCAAACTAACTATTCTTCGATCATTTGTCCAAGAAAATAAAGCTGTCAGTTCACTCCAGCTCATCCCAGTTCTTTTGAGAAGGAAAGGAGTAAAAAAAAAAAATAAAAAAGAGGGTGAAAAATCCCCTCCCTCTTCCCTTAAACAAGCAAAACTAGGTTGTCTTACAACTGTCACTTTAAATGGATGCAGCGTGAGCCTTTGTCAGAATGGATGGAAGCCCAGACTTAAACAAAAGATAAGCAGCAGTAATCAGTGATGGGAGGCAAATGAGTGAACTAAATTGTGGAGTGAGCTTTTCTAGAAAGGTCTAAGTCTTCCTGAGCCATTTCTGCTGGTTTCACTGGTAGACACAAAATTTAATCTGAGAGCTTCTTCATCACTGATATTTACCGGAGTGTTGACTGCCAGTTGTGTTCTGACTTGGGGGAGCAAAGGGAAGAATGGGATAACACAGGCAGGTGGTGAGTAGAGAAAATCTCGCTGTCCCCTCTGCGATCCATTCCCTCCTCCCGTCACACATCTCGCATCATCCATCCTTAATGCAGAATCCAGGAGGTTGGAGAAATGACATCTTCATCCTGTCATTTCAAGGTTATGTGCTTTTAAAACCACATTAACAAGAGCTCTCTTTCTTTTTCACCCAAAATCGAGAAGGGGCTGAGGGAGGCAGAACTACAGTGAATTGCTAATCAGACATTCAGACCCTGAAGAATATCAGCACATTTCTTCTTTGGTTATATTTTATCATGATCTTATTTTAAAATATTCTAAGCCAAGTGCCTATTCCACTCCCATTTGTCTGACTGCCGTCTATACACTGTCTACACATATGATCACGGAGATTATAATAGTGCTCTATCACAGTTCCCCATGAAGAAGCTGTACTCTCGGATACACGTCTTTTCCAGTATTCCCATACCTGTATGAAAGAGTACACTTGCCTGAAACAGTCTGTATTGAGACAATGGTGTGAGTTTAAATCTGTTTTTTCAGACTGTTCACATGTGGAGGTTCCCTTTAATCTTAATTCTGACTTTGTGTTAGTTTAGTAAGCAAATTCAAGGCTCATAAAGATTTAAACTCACCAAGCTGAAACACCAAGTGTTTGATTTGGGTTGGTTACCAGAAAGACATTTGATAAGAAAGATCTTACTCCTGAAAAAGAAATTAGATTTATGAGATCGGGTTCAAACCTGCAAAACAATGTATTTGATGAACATTCATATTTTTCAGCTGCAAGGACAGAGAGCCTCTTAATCACCTCACTCCAACCCTTACAGCAGGAACTTGCAACTCCCATCAACTGCAAATCGTCCCCTAGTGATTCTGCCTCTGCCAATTAAAAATATGCTTCCGACAGCAAAAACACATGGTAAAATCTGGAGCTGTTTGTAAGGCCAGCAAGCATCCACCTTCCAGCTTCTTTGCATGAATTTACCCAAGTCTCCAAATGTCCTCTCAAGAGAACAGAACCTTCTTGAGATGCCGCTGGTGCAGAATCAAAACATACCCGGGTTAGACCACCAGAATGGAAGTAGGTAGCCTTTAAAGTAACAGAAAATAGCATTGCATCAGCAATCCTGTCTCTCTCAAATGGGAAGTAATTTCAGACTACAAGTATGTTTCCAAGATATTGTATCTCCAGAATTATTCCAGTGGGAAGGTATGGTTAAAAATCAAAACAAAGACTTTTTAAATCACCTACTCTTGCTATAGTCTAACTAAATGAGAAAGGACAGAATATTAACAACTGAAGAGAGTTGAGATAAATCATATATGCTGGGCCATATAAGATGATAGTTAAATACAGCACCGAGAGACCGCTGGTGTAATGCAACTTTTCCATTTTTTCACATACTGAAACAGCATAAGTTTTACTTACCTGAATCAAGAGACCAAAAACTCTGCAGAATATGAAGATACACTTTGTTTCTCACTGCAGGGTCGATATATTCCACCTGTGAATGCAAAGGAAAATGTTCTTTGTCTTCTTCACTAAATTGAGTCTTCAGGTCTACGAACACTCGTATGATGGTGGAAGACCCTTGGGCCTGCGTCTGCCAGAGAAGAAGGCAAATATGGACATGCTACATTTTGAAAAATTGGAGGAAAAGTCACATATCCTGTATCGTGGCATTTGCTCTTTCTGGCTCAAGAAAAGGGAAGCAAGCCAGAGAAGAGTATACGGAATCTAATATGATCTCCAAACATTTGAAAACTGTGGGATAGAGCAACTCAGCTAGATTACACAGAAATTTGTAGACATAGGATATGGCACTTACTAAATATGCTCAGATGTTTGGTAACTGTTTCTGAAGCTTTGAAAAACTTTCCATTGTGGGAAAGCAATCTGGCAGGTCATCCACAGCTGCTCGATGAGAAATTCTTTATGAATGTGAAAGTTAAGGACTGCCCTGTGCCTGACTGATGAAGAACCAAAAGATACATCTGCTGGCAGGGCCAAGTCCCAGATCTTTATCAGTTTCACTTCAGACAAGAACTGCTGGGAGAACAGTCAGACACCCCAGAAAGTTTCTGACAGGCTTCAGAAAGCCAGTGAGCCGTGAGGAAACGCTGTGGCAGGGACAGTCTTCTCAAACTCTGTGCATGGATGACATCTGCACACACACACTGTGGTCATGCTATAAATTTTAAGAATTGTCTTGGGAACCAGATGAGAAGGGAGTGCCTTTGTATGCAATAAAAAGTGCTCAAAACCGCATGTTTGGATATACAACAGCAACAAAGTGGGGGAGACTGTATGAGGAATACAAATAGAAATGCTCAAGTAAGTTGTGTTTTTTAATTCATTGAGGGTATTCGAAATACAATTTCATGTTTCCGTTTACAATATTTTCCGTTTACATTAAACATTTGCTTTATTAAGGAACTGTGTGGTACTTTAAAAATTGTCTGGGAACTGTTAACACCTGTTTTTCTGAGCTGCGTCCCCAGCCCCTTGAGATGTGAAGCTTTGAGAACTCCCTGAAGAGCCAGAACTGTCAACAGTACCTCAGCTAAGAGTTAAAAAGTGAGTGATAGGAAGATGGGAATTTAAGGAGCTATATGTTGCCCACACCATTATATTAGCGTAGTTTAGTTTGGCAAAAGCAAACAAATATTCAAACAGCAAATACCTCAGATCTGCTAGCCTACATCTCAGTTGGTGTCCTTAAAAGTTCCTTGTGGATATGATACATCAGCCCAAGTTCAGCATTACTGCAAAAGACCTCCTGAGTTCCCCTTCCAGCCCTCCTTAGATCACCTTCCTTGATCACTACAGAAACCATCATTATCGTTAGCTTGCTGTTGAATCCTCTATCTGCAGGACATCTTCCATTCAAGCTTTCTGCTGAGGTACCACATCTAGGCTCTGCCTTGATGCAAGTTGTTAATATTTTCTGCTTAAAATCTCTTAGAGCTTTTCCTTCAGAGCAGAAACTCTCATTCTCCATCTTGAATACTGCAGTGTTCCTTTCCTTGCCCTTAACAAAAGCAGTCTTACACCTCTAGAAAGCTGCTGTCCTTTCTCCTAGCTTGTTGAGTTGACTGTATCAAACCTCTCTTCACCTTCTTCCAGTGTCTTCCTTCTCTCTTGATTTCATTTCTGAGGCCCTCCTTGAAATCATCTTTTACCATCCGGTTAGCCCCAATGCCAGCTTTTCTATGCCCATTTTGTATTTGAGCTTTCTCCATGCACTGTGATGAACTCCTGAATAAATGTTCCCAAAGTCACCTTGATGTCTTCCTTCACATCTGTTTTCCCATTGTCTTAAATTTACAGACCCCTGTTCTGTACTTGTGGATGCCCTTGGCAGTTTTGCTGCAAGCATGAACAGGAGCAAGTGAAAACCTCTATTATGAAATGCTGGGATGGTGTTATAAACCTTAGCTGATGTTGTGGTTGCCATGTCATCAGTGCATTTGCTTGCATACTATTTCTCTGCCTTCTAACGGAAAAAAATAAATGAGTAAAAGCAGTTTTGAAGGGGGGGTGGAGTGTTAAGCTATGTACAACTCAGTTTTAAAAATGACTGGAAGCAGTTTAGTGGAAACTAGTTTGAATCGTAACCTTAACACTGAACACCTCTTGTCCCTGAAAATCAAGGCTGAAGGAAAAGTTCAAGCTTTGAATCTCCTCAGGTTTTGTTTCTGGGCTGCACTCAAAACCAGAAGGGGCTTATTTTTCCAAGTGCAGTTTGATGTGGCCTGGGATAGCATAAATCTCATAGAAACATCTGGGAAGAGTTTTGCTGATAGAAAGAACATGGAAGTATTGTTTCTTGAGAAAGCACAGCATTATAAAGTTAACGTATAATTTTTCTAAAATCATTGCTGCTCTGACATTAAAAATGTGGGCCGTCAGTCCAGAAGAAGAGCAGAGTAACTTTGAAAAATTCTTTGGATCCCAATTATATCTTGTTAGTTTTATTTCTAAGAACACAAAAACACCTGCTGGGTAAAGCTAATGAGGTCCAACACTGTCAAAAGGACAGTGCAATTGAAGGAAAATATTTGAGCTTGGCCACTTTTTGTGGTCAGTTCTTCTCACACTCCCAGAGCATCCAGAAAGACTGTTTTAAGGATGTTCCAGGACACGTTCATGACTACTCCACTTCAGATCTTAGCACAGATCTGCCACCCAATCATTCCTCTAATTCTTTGCTGAACTTAGTGGTACTCTCTGCCTCCACAGCTTCAAATGGCTACAGGTTGCCAAAGCTCATGACCCTCTGTGTAAAGACACCCTTTCATCCGTTTTAAAACAACCTCCTACTAGCTTCAAATGCTCACAAGTCCAGTTGCTGTGCAGTGTGACAGAGACATTCTGTATTTGCCTTATCCACTGGCTTTTACGATTTCATAAACCTTGATCACACCTCCCCTAACCCAGCTGTCTCTTCAAGCTGAACAGTCCCAAACTTTTTAATGTCTCCTGGTAAAGTAGCTGCTCCAACCCCTTGAACATTTTGTTGCCCTCCTCCACACCAGCTGCACAATATCCTTCTTCAGATGTGGAGATCAGAAGTACATACCACATTCAAGATGTGAGCCCATCGAGCTTTTCCCTCCTCCTTCCTTCCTGACAACGCCCAACATTTTTTTGGCTGCTGCGGCATGTTGAACTGATGATTTCAGTGACAAATAAGGTCTTCTTCCTGAGCCGTAACTGCCATCTCTACATTTAACACCATGCAGTAGGCCCATTTAAATTATTTTATTTCCATACACATTCATTCGTATTTATCTGCATTGGTACTCCTTTGCCACCTTTTACCCTCACACTTAGTTTTCCAAGGTCCTTCTGAAGTTCTTTGCCACCAGCATGGCATTTGGCTGCCTGAGAGAGCTTAGTGCCAGCTGCAGCCTTGGAGATCGCACTGAGAACTCCCACCACCACACCAATGACGAAGGTGCTGAATAAAACTGGTTTTAGCACTGATCCTGAGGGAACAAACTTCTGACTCTTATCCATCCAGAAAAGTCACCATTAAGGACGGCTGTTTGCTTTCGGTCCTTTTACCAGGTTTCACTCCATAAATGACCCTTTCCTCCAAACCCATGGCAACTTAGTTTCCACAATAACCTCTGGTATGGAACCTGAACAACAACTTTTGGAAATGCCACGTTATGTCTCCAGGGAAATCCTTTATCCGTGTGCTTATTGGCATGTTCACTGACACTCTCCAAGAGCTTGAGGAGGCTACTGAGACCAGATTTCCCTTTGAAGAAGCCCGGCACCCTTCCTAAAAGACCACGTTCTCAATGCTTTTACTCTTATTTTACAGACTATACTATCTGATCTGACTTAACAGTCTGTAGTTATTCCTGAAGACTTTCAAACCAGACTGTTGCATTAAACAATGATGCCTAATCTTCATAAAGCTTGTTCTCAGTGTTTTATTCATACCTGGGAGATGGGTGAATAATGCAAGTTTCCCAAAGCTGTGGCTCTTGCTGAAAATTATTTTTATATGCTAAGTAAATGAGACAAAGGGAAACCAGTTCCAACAAGTGATTGCACCCACTTAATTTCATTGCTAGGCATAGAAACCAAAATAAAACTCAGGTGCGTTACAGCCTCACAGTTAAAATGCAACTGGCAGCATGATACGAACTCATCATTTCAACCAGGTTTCTCACTTTGTATATACAGCGCCCCATATTTCTACAAGAAGTTGTCTTTTTTTCTATTTTAAGTCCAATTAAGTCATGCTATTGGTTTTTCTTTCCCAGTTTGTTGTTTCCCCTTCACCCATCAATTTCTCTCTGCTTTCCATATGTCTTACCTTCTCCATTTTCCCACTAAAAGTCAGTAAAAATGCTAAATGATAACATTTAATAAAATAACTTCTCT
This sequence comes from Ibidorhyncha struthersii, assembly GCA_013398815.1. Classification (NCBI taxonomy): domain Eukaryota; kingdom Metazoa; phylum Chordata; class Aves; order Charadriiformes; family Charadriidae; genus Ibidorhyncha; species Ibidorhyncha struthersii. The sequence goes on from VZSZ01002073.1 coordinate 729,588, forward strand.
CTGTTACTAGACGAAATCTACCTTCCACATTCATTTGAAAATCAAAGTGCTGAGAAAAACTGGTCAATTATTGAGAAAATATTACCTTTTCAGTGGCAGTAAGAAAAAATTCTAAGCAATACAGAAAAATCCTTACAATTTCGAGTTCTTGCAAATGCATCTAATTTTAGGGAAGGAACATGTGATGTTCTAGATTTCCAAAGAAATAGATCTAATATTGGACAAACATTCATGCACACATACTTACACAGATTATAGTGAAGTTATGTGAATCAATACTCTAACAGCTTGGCCGAACTACCCTGAGTGGCAAAAATGATGATGCGGTATCCAAGCCTGTCTTTTGGGGGTTCACTTCATGGTATTTATCAGTCTTGACATTTCACTGCCCCCATAAGGTAGAAAGGTTATTAAGAGCGCAGCACAAATAGCCTGCATTCCCAAGAGCATATTTTAATCAGAAAAATAGTAACTACAGACTCTAATAAGAAAGGGGCTCTGTGTGAAGGAAATATCTGAAACTGTATGGAAGAGTTTTGCTCCCGCCCATGGCCAGGCAGGCCCTCTCATGCAAAAGCAAAGGGACCATCCCCTGCCACCAGCTAGAGCGGCCCTCTGCAGTCACGCACGGAGGCACAGAGGAGACATGGCCCTTTCTCGCTCAGCTCCCATCACCTGTCTTTCCTCTGGCTTAAAAAAAAAAGGAAGATTGTTGCTTTTCAGCTATGAGGAACCAACATTTATGGTACTCTCGGGGTTTTATTCCCTTAATTTTCTTAGTAAACACTAGTTGAAATGTACCTTCCATTCCTGTTCCTCCTCTGATGTACTCTTTCAATTTCTTTATCGTTTATTTTGTAAGCCACAAACTGAAGGGTCAGCGTCATTCCATGCTAATTTATTGTTCCCGAGGAAAAATCAGCCAGTATGTGACCACCCACTGCTGCTGACTCCCTCCCGCTGAGCTCAGGTGCTACGGATGAGTCAGAGTCACATCCCAGCCACTCCTGACTCCTTCCGCAGCATCCCTGCCCAGCGGCTGCCTCTGGCTGCCTGCCCCTTGCCCCTGCATGCCCAGCAGCCAGGAACCCACTCAAGATGGTGGCTGGCGTGCAGGGTTCCTCTCCATATGGCACAAACTCGCAGCCCTGGATGGGGCCAGATTGGTGCTGGGGAGCCCTCAGCCTACAGGCAAGCTGGCAACAAGCAAGAGTGCAAGGTTTGGGTGTGCAGATGTACCCTCAGCCACTTTGGTTAAGTGAGCCTCAGTGTCCTGCACTAGAGCCAGAGTAGCATGCAGGGATGTACTAACCCCTCTGTAATTCCTCCCAGGGCAGGAAGAGGTAGATGAAATAGGTAGCGGAGAAGCTCAGCCAAAACCTATACAAGAACCAGTGCTTTCGAACAGGGGAGGCAGCGGGGGAATTACAGAAGACGGTTGCGTACACAGGCAAATGGAGCAGAAAGCCTTAATTGGTGGGTTCCGAGCACTTCTTTAGGCCAGTCATGTGCCATGTCCTCTCCCATTGCACTGCTGCATGGACTTCAGCCTCTTGCACTGGAAACACATTCAGTCTCACATTCACATGTCCTGGCACATTCATCAGTAACACATTCATCACGTCCTGGCAGCAGCACCCCGAACATGCCCATAGCCATGCAAGCAGCAAGGAGTGGAAGAATACATGCCATCGAATTTTCGCAGGCAAACTCTAACACAAAAAGCTGCAGCAGTTGAAGGGATTGCAGCTTTTTAGCCACTTTACTGCCATGGTAGGGGTATCGGAAGCATCAGGGGTTGGATCCTCAGCTACTGAAGTCCATAATCTGGTACATGAACTTCAACCTTCCTTATTGATCTCTTCACTCGCATCAAATTGAGAGCCAATGACTTGAACGAGGATGGAGAAGAGGGAGCACAGAGGTTACGCTGTGACTCCTACCTTGAAGGATGGACCTCTTCCCCCCCCTTGTTTGAAGTCTGGTTCAGAATTTCCCAGCATAGCTGACTGGAAAGAACAAGTTCTTTTTGTCTGCTCTTTTGCCACTCTGTTGCATTTGTTTCCAATTGTGTGACTTTCTGGTATTTTGCAGCTGAGAAAGATCCTTATTTATTACTGTTGAAAATCTCACATTTCTAAGTGCACCTCATCATCAGAGGGGATCAGCCTCAGGACTTCTGAATGCATGGCACTGTCTGCTCATGGTGCAGTCTATATTATCCTGTAAGCAGACACACCCTTCCTACTGCTGAAATTCTCAAGACATCCCTCTGCTGTGGCTTCTGCTGCAGTGTCACGGCTCTGGGTGCTGTGAGGTGTATACCAACAGAGCTGACAGCCTCAAAAAGCTGCATGTTACCTAGCAGCAGTACAAAACCTATAAAAAATGTGCCTATGAAGTAGCAGTGTCACTCTCACTGCTTGACTGGAGATCACAGTGAGATTGCTTTAGCCTAAGCCCGATCAGTGTCCAGTAAAAATGAAAAACAACGTTGTAATAAATCGGCTTGAACTCCACTCCCCAGGTATTCAGTGACATTATGATTAATTTCTCCATTCACATGCAATCTGCTTCTCTCTTTGCCAAAGTTTCTCCACCATATTTTCAAGCCCAAAGTCACGGTCATCAATATTTGATTAATTTAAGTGGGGATAGTTAAGATAACCTGGGGATATTATTTAGCTGTAGAGCACCAGACGTTAAAAACAAAGCTCTGCCTAGAGTGGCCATAGGTCAATCATTACTCAGGTAGAAGATTCGATGCAGAATTAAGTGCTTTTCTACCTTTGTTTGATGTAGTTTTGCATCAGCCCTAAAATAAACCCTCCGTGTAACCCCACAACAGTTACATCATGCACTGTTTGCCTTTGACTAAAATATAATAACATTTACACTTGAAAAAAGGCTGCACTTCTTAGTCTTTCATGGTACCTTATAGCAAAATGTTCTCTATCAGGACATTTTGCCCATGTACTATATAAAAAATATATAATGTGGATGTGTAGTATAAATATTTATACCACATTCACTTAACCTCAATCCATCATATATATTCAGCTTTAACTGTGTAAGTTTTGGGGGAGAAGTATAGCTTCTAGAGTAACTTTTCAATAGCCCATATCGGTTACAGGATGGTTTTTCCTCCCTTCTTCCTCTGTACCCCACACACAACACAGTGGTCAAGCCCAGAATGTATTATTCCAAGGCATCATTTATTATTAAAAGCCTAATTTGTTGATAACCGCATGCTAATCTTTCCTAAGTTACAGACAAACAAAACAGCATCACTGATTTCAACACCACGAGGCATTATCCAAACTCTGTTGGAGATATTCCCAAGGGTTTTCCTATCTTCAGTAGGTTTTGATGGTATCTTTGGCTGCACTCTAGCTGATCTCCTTACGTATTGATTACTGCCCTCCCAAATTAGATCACTGTTATCATACTTTTAATTATAGAGGGTTTAAATTAATTAGTTGCATTTAAATTTCTTCATTCTCGAGGCTTCATTAAACAAATGGATAGAGCTCGTTTCCAGTTATCCTTAGAGGATGAGCATGCTACCCTGCTTACATAGGCAGGGATGGATGCTGTCGTACTCCTCTTGTTTCTCAGACTGCCCAGCCTTTGCCCTGCACATATAAGCATTCCCTTTCACTAACAATTATGTACCACGTCTACAGAGGGCTAGAGAAATTCTTCAGCAAAATTTTGGTTGCTTTACTTTGTTGAAAAATATTTTTGTCAGGTCAATGAAAAAGATTACCAAAGAGACGAGAGTTTTATAAGTAACACCACATGGATAACACATAGTTACTTAACATATTTAATGTCATCTAATGTTGTAAATATTCTTAGCATAAAACTCCCACATACACAGTGTTTCATGTGAAAAATTAGAAATTACGTCTGGGCCCCACAAAAAAGCCTTCCAAGGCTTTTGTTCATTTTCACTTAAAAATATCCAATTAATACTTATCTCGGACTGTTTATTCTTCAATCTCTTTCCAAAAGCTGCATTTTGATGTACAAAAGGGTAACTCAAAATAACACAGTCATTCAATAACACAGCTACGAAAATAAATATTTAGCTGAATTGAATAAGGGATGGGTGCAAATGCATGCACAGAATAAACAATTCAATTTTTCTCCTTAAGAATGATCTTGCAAAGCCAACTTTGCTCCAAGTAGTAATAACTGACTCATCATTATGACTAGTTCAAAATTAAAAGTGTCTCTGACTTCCCACACCATGCAAGTCATGGAAGGTAATAGACTCTATCTTGGTAACAAGCCAGTCAGCTCCACTTAAGGATATCAAGTCAGGCAATGCTATTTCTGGTAGCTAAGCAAGGCCAAACCACAGCCGTTTTCAAAGAAAGGAGACCTAATAAACTTGAGAGTAAGGACTGGAAAGGAAAGCCAAGTCACCCAGATTGTGGGGAAGGAACGTGAACACAGTGCAGCTAGCTGGGGTTTGGAGGGAGCCTGCTTCAGCTGCCCAGTGACATAAAAATTAAAAAATAGGAAGGATGGACTATAAGAATGTAATAAAACCGTTTAGGGATTTCTCCCTTTATCAGCTCTATTGAATGGCATTACATTTCAAGGCAAGGCATCAAGCAGGGGATATTATAAAACGTTATAACCACAGTACACAGCACGTGATCCGATAGGCAATATCTCTTGGAGGGTGTGCAGCTGCAGGACTGCTGCCTGTCACTGGGGGTTTTTGGGCCCTCTACCCTTACAGGCTTTCCGAGTGCACCGTGCATTACGTGTGGCCCTTTGTGGCCCCCCCTGCAAGGCACTGCCAGGGCCACGAGGACGTTCCCCAGCCTCCCCGGCACTGGCTGGTGTGCAGCTGCCTGTGGTCACCGTGCTGGGGTACGGTGGGGCTGTGCGCTGCCCTGAAGCCCTGCCAGACTCGCTCACCCTCGCCTCCTGCCCCACTCCTCCTGCGGGGCAGCCTGCCCTTGACGCAGCCTGACAGACGTTTCTTACCACAGAGCAACATTCAAGAAAATGTAGTAACTATTTTACATACGCTGTTGATGGACCAGAGCCATTCAGACTTGGAAGAGAGCAGGCTCAAAGGCCCGTTTGCATTCCCATCACAAGCATCCAATGTTTTTACCATTACGCTTCGCAACACTGGAGGAGAAGAGCAGTAAGAAAGAAGCACTGCAGCACTATAGTCACAAGATGAAACTGTGTTCAGAACAGACAGGGAAGCTGCTATTTGAAGCCTGAGGGTTTCAACTACAAAGCCAGTGTTAAGATTACGTTGATCAGATGTTTTTCTACACAGACAAAAGAAGAGGACAATCAAGAAAATTAGCAGAGGGAGGGAGGAAGGAGACAGTGCATGTCTGGAAAATGTGCTGTAAACCACAGAACTCATTATAAATCATGTCTGTGTATACATTTGCTAAGCCAGCTGTGTATAATATTTTAGATATGCTTTAGGGTTGTTTTGCACCAATAATTCTTTAAACATTATTCTGTTTTTACATTGAAAGTCTGTCCCTTCAGTGTACTGTAGCCCACCATTTCTTTGACAAAACCGTACTAAATAAATAATTCACTGTTTTGACGCTTTTGGTTTAAGGAGAATGAAAACTATATTCTGTCAGTGAAAGTTGCAAGGATTCCCATTTTCCAGAATTATAAATAACTTAACAGAGACATACAGCAAGCAGTCACATCTGCATGCACATCTTCAATTAGTGTTGATGATGGTGTTATGTGCATGCGTGAAGAATAGAAAAACATCTACTGTCTGTAGTCTGACTCAATCAGTTGGGTTTGTTTGTTCAGTTTTAATAACCTGATGCTGCACAACCCTGAGATAGTATTTAGCAGTCCCTGAAGAGGATTTCACATCATTATTAGACTGGCACATTACAGTTATCAGCTGTCATAAGAACCCAGCAAAAAAAGTGTAGCAGTCCCATAGGGTTCATGTTAACTATTGGGACAGGTTACTGAGGGGGAAAGAGAGCGCGAGAGAAAGAGCGACTACCATGAAAAGTGCTCTGTCAGGTGCTTAGATAATCTTTGAGATAGAGCATGGACTCCTGATCTTCACTTTTACCTTCAGCTTTGTGCCCTTTTCATTAAACTCACCGTGCTTAGAACAGTGCTGCAACATGATTGATTCTTCTTGGCTTGTTAGCTTTCTAAAGCTGATTGACTTCTTGGTTAGCTTATATCACATTCATTGGCAGCCCAAGTTGCCATCAGAGACACCTGTTCCCAAGCTAGACTTCCAAAGAAAGGGACGTGGTTTTCACCTGGCTTACCTTCCCTGTGGAAAGGCAGTACAGTCACGGATGTCATCCCAAGAGCAAGGGATCAGAAAACAGCATATTTAAGCCTTTTCTCATCATGAATTATTTCCTTTTCCAGGTGAAGCAGTTGATGGCCATCCTGATCCTTCTCCTGCCCAAATGAACAAAACCCTGCCTCCAGATTCAGAGTGAACTGGGAGATCTGTTCCCTGCCATGCGCCTACAAAACACTGATACCTTGAGAGATTTCTGACAGCACCTGCTCCTCCATGACGGGGAGATCTGCAAGACAGATACATATAGACATCCACATACCGACATAAATACAGATAGACTTAGCTATAGTTATAAATATCTAGATATCTGGATATCTATGGCTATCTACCTTCTAGATACTGGTAGATACTGGTATAGATATCCAGATATCCTATCTCCTAGTAGACAGATACTCAGATATCTAGCTAGCTAGCTTTATATAGATATCTATACCTATCTATCTAGATAGCTAAGGGTATCAAGACATTGATAATATATAGATTGATCTATCTATAGATATCTAGATCTATATGGATATCCATCTAGATCTACAAATACCTACCTAGACAGATATCCGTGGATATCCGTGGATGTCTATCTATAGATAGGTGTCTAGATAGATCTAGACAGATAGATAATCTATATCTATACAGATCTGTGTCTATATCTATATATGTCTATCCCTTCCCAGCTGGGTTGGTGTAGATCCTGGGTACTGGATCAAGACTTGTAGTTCAAACTTTTGCTTGTTGCTCTGATAATTTTAACCCAACTAAGGAAAGTGACATTCTCCCCAAACAGTATGAACAGAAGAAAGGAATATTACTAACTACCCATCATTTGATAAAGCTGTGCTGCTGAAACAGCAGGAATCTGATTGGATTTCATCACAAGCCTCTCTGATTCTTCATTTTCTTGGAGACATTTAATTTCGATTGCTGTTAAAGTGAATTAAATTAGTATTAACCTTGTCTGTGATAATGGTGCTTCAGAAAGGTAAATGTATTTCTCTTGGCATGCATGAAAATGAAATGATAAATTGATATGTGCAAATCTCAGTGCAGATGGAGTCTTTCTAATGAGTAATTACCAATGTGTAACTCTATTGATTAAGTTTCTAGATTGTCAGGTGGGATTGTACTGGATGAACTCAGAAAAAATCAGTCTTTGCCTATGTTCAGAGACAAGTCTATGATACCTTCCTGGTTCTAAATTATACCTGGGTAGAAAAAAGTATGGAAGGTCCCCATCACGTCAGGTGGACACGTCTGACCAAAACTGACAAGCTGACATGTAGATGATCAGATTTGCTTTGCAGGAACTGGCTAAACTCTATTACCAGTTACATCTAGTCTAAATGAGCAACTGAGCAGAAAGAAATAAGAGAGAAAAACATTTAAAGTTCAGTGGTAGCTATTAAGCTGAGGTTGGCTTCCTAGGTTCCTACAGCTTTTTAGGAAATGGAGGCAAAAAAAAAAATGGCTCATGTTGTTCTTGTTTGCCTAATTTTGCTGATGATTATCATTGCATAGGGGCTGAAAATTGTATGTGAGTCTCCAGAATGTCTCTGTTACCACTGGGGTTAAGATGTACCCTACAGAATCATTATCTAACTTGATTTTTCATGAGTACTGTCTGAACACCTGGCTTTTCATGTTCAAAATAATTTAAAATAAAGTCTTTTTTTAGTGAACATGAGGCATCATCTGCCTGCCACATATTTGTTTACTACCTCCGAGTCTATTCCATAATTGTTCCTAAATAGAACACTTGATCTACCTATGGTGAAATTTCTATCACTCTGCCTCAGTCCTAAAGAAAGACATGAGAAAATGCGTAATACTGTGCGTTACATGATTGCCTAAATGTCCAGTGTGTTCTTAACAGAGGGAAAGGGCAAATACACACTTGCTAATTCAAAACATGTTGGAATATATAAATGGGATGTAACTAACAGATAAGTCTCACTGCACAGGAGGTCAGTTTTAACCACTGTGAATGATGACACTTACTTAAGCGCTCAGCCAGCTCTGTGACTCCTCTAGGCATGCTGATGAGTTCTTTACAAATTTTGGTTCTCCTCAGATGTGATTGCATGGTAAGGGACAGATAAAACCATGTTTGTCACACACAACTGTGATTTCTTTTAATCATGCCAGGTTATATGCAGATATCACAGCTGAACTATTCACATACCATATTTCAGTGGCATATTGTAGTCTTACATTCCTGAAAATCCCTGGGATTTCTGGAGTGCAAAAGCAAAGAATATAAAATTAAAAAAAAAAAGTCCAACAGGTTTAGGTTACTCATCTCCCACAGTTATATGAGCATTATTTTATTGCAAAGAAAAACTTTGATCTATGCCTTTGATGCACTGTTCACTTTACATCACAGACCCTATTGCTGCACTGTGTTTCCAAAGGATGGTATTTACTTTGTGTTCCCCTTGTTTCAGAAAGCCAGCCCTCACTGACTTTTCTACTGTGCTGATAGAGATAATATCAGTGCCCTGTACCGTATTAATTTTCTGCTATTCTTATAGTATAAAATAATATTACATACCAATCAGTTTCATTTGGGTCATAAACATGCCTGGCATGGTAGGTATGAATTTCCTAAAGGTGCAGTAAACTATCTGTCTTATCAGAATAAGAAGAAGACTTATATCAAAATTTTCCAGCTTACAACAAAATCCTGGAATTATAATTTAGTATCTCTTGGGAAGCTTTTGTCCCAGCATTTAGGTGTAGAAGGACAGAAGATTCCTACATTTGTTTTTCACCAACTCAGAAGAGCTTATTTTCCTTTGCCCTTATCGGTCCTGCACTGTTTTTCTCTATATGTCCAATCTGGCCTTCTGAACCAGCCTGGCTCCGATCTTGTTAGACTAGTGAAGTGGAGTGAAATGGAACAGGGATAAAAAGTCTTATAATGTAAAAGCAGCATAAAGCAAACGGGAAGAACACAGAGTCTGTAATCCTCCACCCTTCCGACACGCATCACTCTGCAGCACAGCACGTCGCAGCCAGAGTTGCATGTGTATAATCATACCTCATACAACACATATGTTATAAACTACTGGAGTTAACTCCACTGAGGACTATGCTACTCCCTTACAAACACATGTTCTTAAAAATCACCTGGACACACCACAAAATCTCCGGGCTGACTTGAAGTCAGTGTTTGAAAACAGCTGCTTTGCATGGAAGAAACCCTCTTTGCAAGAAGGTGATATTGGAAAGTGGGTTGATGCATATTTGTTTTTAAACTGCAGCAGAATAATCACAGATACTACCAACAGATTCTGTTCAACTCAGAAAGAAAATGGCTTTATCTTTTTATAGAAGTGACAGTTGTTCAGTTCTCCAGTGAAGCTGTCAGGATGAAGACAGTGGAGTTTGACTGAAGTGTGTGAACTCTCTAATCTCTGGTTCAGCTATTTTCATAAACTGCTTTCCAATGAGTAGTCAAAATGCCAGTTACCTAAAACACCATCAGGAAAAAAAAACTATCCTTCCTATCCTCCCTGCAACAAAACCTTTTCTGTAAAGTCCCTCTCATTTTTACGCTATGTATTCAGTCAATCAGGAGCACATTTGGGTTTTGGCTAGCTGCTGAAAAAAATCTAAATATAGGAGGGTAATATTATGTAGTTTTATGACTACATTATTTTATCCATGTTTCACTTCATCTTTTTGGGACGCATCCATTTCTTTTGTTGCCATTGGATCCTGCATCCTCCATTGTTTATCAGAATAATTAGATCAAACAATAATTCAGATTTACTGGAGCTCTTACAGCTTATTCAATGGGTTCCCAAAGAGTCTTGGAAATTTAACAAGTTCATATTTTGCCTTTTCCTTTCCCACCGAGGCATGTGCGAGTTGCCTGGCAAACTCACGGTGCTGCGCTGAACTGCCATTTGGCAGAAAGGAGTTTGATAGCTGACCACAATTTCCCTTTCTCTACGTGCCAGCAGGAGTGGGAGAGCACGGACATTGCTCAGTTTCTCCAGGCGACCAAAAGGAACTGACTTTCACTATGCAGAGAGCCAAGTTTAGTTTGCCTTGTCAGGAGCAGCACTGTGCACGAGGGTGGCTGGGTATGAAATTAAAGGGGGATGTAATGAGGATGGCATAAGGCTCTGACCGAGGTGTATGCAGGGGACCCTCTGGAGAGAGAAAGAAAGAAAAAGGCTTAGTTTTCCAGCTGGTGACACAAGCTCGGTTACAAAGTTCTGCGTGGAGGAGATACCATAAGGCATCGGCACAGGGAGAACAGTACTTCCACTGTGCTTAAAGCGCTTCACCAGCTCTCATGCTATCACGCTGCATCTCACAACACCACTGCGAGCAACCTGACAGCACTGTGACTTATGTCACCCCCATATACATATTGTGGGCACAGTCTCCTGGAATACAAACCAGGCATCTGACTCTGCCTTAAGCGCTTCAAATAAATCACTGGGTACCTGTGCCAAGGAACACACCACTGCACTTCTGCTATCATAATATTTCTGTTCGACTCCAGCGTGGTCTAACACAAACATATTCAGCCCAGGTTACTACTGCTGGTGGAAAGACTCCCATTTGGAAAGAAAAGAATGACTTTCTTGAAGGGTTAAAGGAAGGTCACGCGGCTCCTTTGTAGTACTCTGCACCATATCGGAATGGAAACTTCTTGACGGCCACCTACACCCTTTTTCCTTTTCTTTTTCTTTTTTTTTTTTTTTTAAGGAAAGTAGGTATCCGATCTGAAATGTTGAGGCTGAATTGTCAGTTTAAGATTTACATAAAGCAGATCTCTGGCAAGGCTGCACATCTCTTCAGCAAGACTTCTCTTGGGAAAGAAAATTTTAGAAAAAAGTCTTGAAATTTGACATATGTAAAATAAAAGAAGATTACTGTCAAATAACTGGTTCCTGGAAAGCATCAGTTGTATAAGAGATGATCTGTAATGAGCTGTGTGATGACTAAAATAAAAGAGTAAGTCTGAACTACTCAGTGCTCATTTTATCACCTACATCTTAATACGTCACAGGTTAAATATGCACGGTGACTCTGAGATGATCAGCTGCATAGAATCACAGAATCACAGAATGGTTTAGGTTGGAAGGAACTTGAAGATCATCTACTTTCAACCCCCCTGCCATGGGCAGGGACACCTCCCACCGGACCAGGTTGCTCAAAGCCCCATCCAACCTGGCCTTGAACATCCCCAGGGATGGGGCCTCCACAACTTCTCTGGGCAACATGTTCCAGTGCCTCACCACCCTCAGAGTGAAAAATTTCTTCCTGATATTTAATCTAAATCTACCCTCTTCCAGTTTAAAGCCATTCCTCCTAGTCCTGTCACTACATGCCCTTGTAAAATGTCCCTGCATAAGACCTGTGTCTCACCTCTCCTAAACAAAGCCATGGAGCTTCACTTCCAGCACACTGGAGAAGAACCCATTCATCATTGCCATTGGGGTTGTAGTTACCTGACATTTTCCTGCCAGGGACAGCAGGGTATTTTGCCATCAGCTATTTGCTTGCTCACTGCTGCCGCATAGCATTGTTCTTCTTCTTTGGTTGGGAAGTTGTGCTCAGCACATAATAACCAGCACACAGGGCACATGAGAACAGAAGCCGGAGAGATATCAAGATGTAAAATCAAACCTGTACCAGCAAAAAACAGGAAACTAGCAACATTAGATCACCCAGAACAGAAAAAGGAGATAGAAAGAGTCAGAATGAAGTGGAAAATTGTACTTTTGTGATGTGTTGATGGCACATACTCACGTTCTGATTTTTTTTCCCCCTTTTCCCAGGAATAAGGATGTCAGGCCATAGAATCACAATCAAGTGTTGAACAACCAGAAAATTACAATGGAGCTGTATTTTTTGCATTTCCTTACTCTTTTTGGAACTGGCAAAAAGTGCTCCATTTCAGACACATTTATGAAATGAACGACAGAACGTAATAGGGACTACAGGAAAAAAAAAAGAAAGAAAAAAGAAAGCAGAAGTAAAAATGAAGGGAAAGGAAAAAGATGTGGGTTAGAAAATGCTCTACAGGGTCAGGTAAGTATGCTATTAGCTATTACTCCTGACCTGGGTATGTGTCCAGGGAGCTTTCTGATTGGGCTGTTGTTTTGATAAGCAGAACACACTGTAGGTTTAGCTTAAGAAAAAGCCAAATCAGCCAAAAGAAAGTGTCGATTCCAGCATTCGTTAAACTTGGCCTAAACCCGAACATCACTTGAGGAATGAACCTCTTATGGTTTTCATCAGATCAACATATACGTGAGCTGATATGGTAGTACTTATCCCAAGTCCTAGAATGGCAATGCAGATCCAACAGTCCCCAGGGGGGGAGTGCAGAACCTAGCCCGACCAGCAAGGACTTTCCCAGAGTGGCCTCGTTTCCCATTCCTTCTCATTATAAAAATATATCAACTGCTCTCCTGAAAGAATAATGAACAACTGGCTGCTGTTATAAAAAGTAACACCAAATCACACGCATGCTCAACTCTCTAGGCTATATGCATTTTTCCCATGAGCAGAAACTCGAGAATTAGAGCAAACCTAAATTTTGCTCTCCTCTTACTCCATACTAACAATGCTTCCATTTAAACCTTTTCACCCTTTTCCCAAGAGATTTCACAATAATAACTAGCATTGTGCTAAATCAGGCAATATAGAACGAAGTGTTCACATAATACATTTCTCACCTAGGTCCTCACAAGAGAATTGGGTTGAGCATCACAAGATAATTTAGTTTTCACAAGAAAATTAGGTAAGATCCTGATGCTGGTGCTGGACATAGATCCTGCTTCCAGCAACACATAGGTGCTAACGGCAGCCAGGAGTCTTATATTTTTTAAAACAGTAACATAAAACATGTGCATAATGTGTGCTTACTTAACTTTAGCTTGCCACATGTACAGAAAGCATGATCCCCACACATACCATCTGCAAGCATCCATCTTTCATGTTCTCACTAAAGAAACTTCATCACAGTGAGCTGCCAAACGTGACTAGATCCCAGTGTGACGTCAGCAGCGGAAAGTGCTCGGCACTGCACAGAACATAGGGAAAAGGAAAGAACTTTGGGAGAAAGTTCTTCTGCTGACCTACAGCTTAGAAAACCTAGTTTTGCATGCTAAATAGAGAACGCAATTATATTCCCTATATATTTAACTCCTATACAACCAAAAATTCTTCAGGAAACTCCTTAACAGAAGAAATTAGTCTCACGTGGGACCCCCGCCTACTCACCCATTCAAAATGACACCCCAGAGAATTAATGACACCCCACCACAGAAAAGACACCTCACCCATCAATACCAGGCTCTGTGTGCCGATCCCAGCAACCACGAGGGGTACAGTAATAAAGTTGCTTTCAGGATTGCAGGAGGAAGGAATTAAAGAGACTTTTGCTTTCGCCAGAGTCATGTTTTGCACATCCAGGATCTAGGATAGAGAATTATGCAAAATCAACATGATTTGGCACCGTCGGGAGGGTAGCGTGGACCCTAAGCAGAGCCTGAGCCAAAAAGTCTTGTGTAACCCATTGCTGCCTTAAGCTGAGTCAAAGTTAGACACAAGTTGGGTTGACAGTCTGTGACAGAACAGGTAACACTGGTTTTGAATAAATAAGTTCCTTCTTAAAACACAAAAGTCATCAAATAAATTCTCGTAAAAAGGAAAGATTACTATCTCTTGCTGCTGTGCACAGACAACTGGTTATTTCTAGTTTTTGTATGCATAAACAATACCTGTACGGGCAAGGGTTTGGATACAGAACTGTAGGAACTCCCTTTGGAAACTTAGCTGAATGTTAACATAAATGTTTATGTATATTTTCAGTTTTTTTAGACAATATAAATGTTTCTTGTGTGTTTTCAAGGACATGGAGTATTGTTTGCATGTTTTTGTACCAGCTTAGCATTTTCCAAAATCAAAATCCAATCAAAAGAAAGTCCTGAATGTAAGTTAACTCTAAGTATAAAAGTACATAAATACAACCAGGAAAAAAATCCCAGGCACAATTTTTGTGCAATCTGAGCCTCTTTTTCTAAACGGTTCTTTAGCAAAATGAAGTTCATTTTTCTTTTGTTTGCTCAGATACTCCTTTTTTTTCTTTTTTGTGAAATGTAAGTCATTGAATTATGCTCTTCTGATTCAGCAGGTCTTTCTGTTGAACTCTAGGAGCCACATTCCCATCCAGTAACTTACTTTTCTCTTCTTTAATATTGATAGAGGTAAAACCAGAGAGGGAAGCCTTTCCTAGCTACAGTGCTAATATTTAGCACAGAATTCACTTGGTAGCAGCATGGCTTTAGCCTGGGCTGCCGAGCAAGCAATAAACCTCTTAAATGGCTCGGGGACCACTGGGGCCAGCGCTGTGAAGAATTCATGAAGCAGGGCCTGCAAAGGCTTCTACCTTGATATTACTTTCAATGCCTGGAGCTTTCTATCTGCATCCAGCCGAGCCTCTTTTGTAATCCTTGACATTGATCCATCCTCGAGAGCATGGTTGTGGACCAGGAGTTTGAGCTGGAGGTTAAAGCCAGAGCTGAAAATCACTGCCGCCCTATTCGAGGCTGCAAGGCTGGTGGTTTCTGGCCGTTTGACTCAGCAGAGGGGCCCGCTGCCAGTCGGTCTGGGAAGCAGAGCTGCTCTCCCTGCTACAGCTCACTGCCAGCGAAAGAAGGAGAGGGGGAACAGACGGGAAGGTGACATGAAAAACCAAACAACAATGAGGCTTCACGGAGCCCTGCTAATAAAAGACCAAGAGCACCCTCTGACATAGAGATGGGTTCTGCCAATATATTCAGCACATTAACAATAAAATCCATTTCTTTCCCCATTTCCTATCTCCCTTTATTTATTTTTTTGCTTACAGGACTTGCCAGGACCCCTTACTGTGCTTCATTTCCATTACTCTTTCCAGTCTAGTTGCTTTAGGACCAAGAAGATTTCTTTTTTACTTTTTTTTTTGGTAATATAGTCTAGGGTATTTTTATTCCTTCACGCTTGATAGTAATTTTCTGCAGTCTCCTCTGGCCTCTCTGGCCATTTACAATGATTAGCAGTTTGCAAGAGGTAATGAGTTTCTATCTTTTCCTTCTCCCTCTCTCTCTTTCCCTCTCTGCTCCGTTTTCTGGCACAGTCTTTCAGTTATTCAAAATAAACAGACAACTGCATAATTAAGTACCTTAATGCCAACAAGAAAATATAATTGAGCCTTCTAAATACTAAGGAAAGAGAGGAAGAGCTTGATAAGTATTGCTACATTTTCTTTCAAGTCAAGGGGTTGGGATTTTTTTTCTTCCCCACTTAATTTCTGTTTAGGAACAAAAGATTTTTGTGTTTGCAAGGAAGAGAGATGAGTGATTTTAGATTTGGATTTTCTCTTCAATAGAGCCTGGCATTTTATTGAAAATAAAAAAAATAAAAAAAAAAAAAAGGTTTCCATCTTGCAAATGAAAGCATCTGTTTAAATAAAAAGCCACTTGAGAAAGAAATCATAAAAAATAATTATTATTATTTTTCCAAAGCAGTACTGAAATACCCAGAGGTCAGTAGAAAATGGCTAGCACTCATTTAAAGGTGTCCTTTTCATTTTTTTGAAGCCTCCATTTAAGCTGTGGATAAAAAAAAACACATTAAGTGATTTGTCCTCATTTCACACAAAAAATCTTGACTCTGAAAAAAATGCAGAAGCCTTTTAAGTACATCCATTTTCATGAAGCCTATTTATCGAGGTTTGTTGGCCATATGCAAAGCCACAGTCATTGTTACCGTTTTTTTATTACACCGGTTCTCAGAGACAGTAGCCAAGACCGTCTTCCCTGTGCTGGATGGATGGCGCCAAAGCAGCTCTGTGGAAAGGGACCTGGGAGTCCTGGTGGACAACAGGATGACCATGAGCCAGCAATGTGCCCTGGCGGCCAAGAGGGCCAATGGCATCCTGGGGGGCATCAAAAGGAGTGTGGCCAACAGGTCGAGGGAGGTCATCCTCCCCCTCTACTCTGCCCTGGTGAGGCCGCATCTGGAATACTGCGTCCAGTTCTGGGCTTCCCAGTTCAAGAAGGACAGGAATCTGCTGGAGAGGGTCCAGCAAAGGGCTACAAAGATGATTAGGGGATTGGAACATCTTTCATATGAGGAGAGGCTGAGGGATTTGGGTCTCTTTAGTCTGGAGAAAAGAAGATTGAGGGGGGATCTTGTTAATGCTTTCAAATACCTGAAGGGAGGATGCCAGGGGGATGGGAGCAGTCTTTTTTCAGTGGTGCCCATTGATAGGACGAGGGGGAATGGGCACAAACTTGAACATAGGAAGTTACATCTTAACATGAGGAGGAACTTCTTTACTTTGAGGGTGGTGGAGCACTGGAACAGGCTGCCCAGAGAGGTTGTGGAGTCTCCCACTCTGGAGACATTCCAAACCCGCCTGGACGCTGTCCTGTGCAACCTGTTGTAGGTGACCCTGCTCTGGCGGGGGGGTTGGACTAGATGATCTCCAGAGGTCCCTTCCAACCCTGACCATTCTGTGATTCTGTGAAAGCAGGCTGCAGTGCGAACAGGCTGGGGGAGAGCAGGAGAGCCTGAGAAAGACACTGTGGGGTTATTTGCTGCAGCAAGGGCACTGGTGGAGACCTTGAGGGACTGCAAACAGAATTCTGCAGGGCTCAGTGCAACGCCAGTCCTGCCACCCGTTATAAAATGGTGACAACAGGTCCGACAATCTCACCCAAGGTTGTTCTGCACTGGCAATTTGCTGTTCTCATGGCCGTGATGAACCTTGGGAACGTCTCCAAGAGATCTGCTGACCACATTCAGGTCTCTTCATTTCCCTTAAGTTACTGATAAAACCTTGCATTGTTTTTCATGTATTAGGAACAATTCTCTTTGGAGGGGAGAATATAAGAATAGACAGAAGAAAAAAGAAAAACTTGGATATTGATTGTTCTCACTTAAATTCTGTCTCAATTTGACCTGAGAGGAATGAGGAGCCTCATCTTTGGAGAAGAGTTCTGAGAAGCTATTTTCAGACACGTCCTCAGCCTTGGAAGTACCTAGAAGTAATAGATTTCTCCACTTTGACTACTGAGCTCCCTAGGCACCTAAGCAGAGACTCCCAAATGCAACTTCAGAGCCCAGACTGGCCTGGTGCATTTGGATTTCTCATTAATTCACTCAGACATTTCAATCCAAAATCCATCATGATGGGCATACTTCCACTCTCTGCCTTTGTGAAATAATTTCTTAAGTACAGCATTCACACAGGGAGATGGAAACAGTTTTGAGGCTCCTCTCAGCCTGACGGGACCTGATGTGATTGCTCCCATATCCCAAGAGGCAGCCAAGAATGAGCTGGGATCAAAACGCTTCCATTTCTTGCAATGTCTCATCTTTATGGGGCGAATGAGAGATGGAGACTAAGAAAGGCAGAGCCTGACTCTGTGGTCTAGCTAACAGTAGAACCTCTGGTTTGAGGGGATACTTGGGCTTCTGGTCCCAGATGAAAAATTTGCTTATGCATTTTTGAATTGGAGGGTCACTGAAAACAGTACCAAACAGCTGAGGGAAAGCACAGCAAGGCTCAGAGTCCCACTCACCCCACTTCCACTTGGGTGCAGAGACACAAGAAAAATGAGCTTTGCTTTGTGGGGGAAAAAAAAAACCTCTTTTTTTCTCAATAACCTAATATATTCCTCAAAATTCCTTTTCAGTAAGGTATACTTGTTCCACATTTTATCTGATATTGCAGTCTTTCGCTTTTTTTTGTTGAGAAAATAGTATTGGAAAAGTTCCTATGATCCTTTGGGAAAAACATATGTAGCCACTTTACTTTTCACCTGAAGACCAGCTAAGAACGCTAGAGAAGGTCCTCTGCCCTGCTGCTCCTCAAATAAGCCCAGGTGAACCAGATGATGCGTTGAAGTCCTGTACGAGAGCCACGTGTGGTGATGGCTCATGGGTTAGCCCAGCTCCAAGGCCGGTCGGTACCAGCAGGTGGCCCAGATTCAGCCAGCCTATTTTAGGTATAAAGGTTTAGCTCTCTGGACACAAGTCATGCTCTAGCCCCAGGGCCAGGGAACAATCCCTGATCTATTATTATATTTACTAGTAAAAATGTAACCAGGGAGAGCTTTTTCCTAAGAATACCTAGTCAGCCTCAGCGTACTTTATTAATTCTTATTATTACCTCCCTCTTGTCTTAATAAGTCGAAGTCTCTTGGCTTCGACAGGATTTTTTGCAATAACAACGTACGTGGAATTCGACCCAACAGGAACATTAACCCGGGAGCTCCCACACAAGCTGCTTTTGTTTTACAGAGCACACAGCCAGTGCAGCTCCAGTACTGCTTTCTCCACTGTTTATTTCTCCCTCAGTTCAATCTCATCCTCTACATTTTCCAGTTGTCATACTGAAGTATTTTGGCAGAATTCACACGCCTATCAAGATCTGGCCTGGCTCGTGTCGCTCTACCACACTTACACGCCTGTATATGCTCTAGCGTTACAATAACAGAAACTTAACACACTGTAAATAAATCCTATTGTTTTTACCAATGTGCAAGCCTATTATCATTAGCCTTAACTTCACAGAGGGTGAACACGTTCTGACTTATACGGCATGATTTTTCCATTCTCCCGCTGATTTCTCTCAATATTTTATTTTAAACTCTTTGTAGCTGAATATAGGCCAAACTTGGATACTTCAGCTGCTGACACAGAAACAATCTACTTGGTCCCAACTGTGAGCCCAATCAGTCAAACTGCACGAGAAATGGAAAATGAAAGTGGTCGTATATTTTTTCAGCAAGAGCCCCAGATGGAAAGGAGCCCAATTTTCCCTTGCCACACTGCTGCTCAGGGGGCACAGTCCCTTCTGCGGGGAACCTGACTGGCTTCTGCTGAGCCCGGGTGGGGAGGTACAGCCTCAGGGGGAAGCTGGTGTCCAGCCCAGCCGGCACCAAAAGGCAGATTTCAAGGACCGTGTTGGTAGAAAGGGGCCATTTGGATGGCCTGATCTGTTTTCCTTTGGCTAGAGAACAGATCGGGTGAAAGACTGAAGGAGGCAGCATCGCTAAGTCACTTGTCCAAATGATTGATTTTGTTAACTGCCACAATCCCGTGCTTTTCTTTTTATGGTGTCACGCCTTTGCTTTAGCTTTGTACCATGCTATACTGTAATCTATTGATTAGACCCCTGTTTCTCAAGGATCTGCTTCCCCTTTTGGTATTTTGGGATACGATTAAATAATTTATTTTAGTTTCTTCGTATTTTCTTGTACAAAGGCAACGGGTTGAATTTCCTTAGGTATACCATGGGGAATTAGTTCATCCATTTTCCTGCATTTTTTCCACTGGATGACTATGGAATGGTGTAAGAGATACCCCATTCTAGGTATCACTAGAATAGGCTAGAGGAAAAGTAACTTTGTTTTCACTCTTTGATTTTCCCTGCCTTGGTTTCTAAGGTTTGAATTGGCTCCTGTACCTCCAACGTCATACCTGGACATCCTGTTCAATTGGTTCTTTTTTGTGTGTCCTTCTCAGAGGCATTTTTTTCAGAGATAAGAATTAATTTCAAATTTGTCAATTCATAAACAATGCCAGCAATGACTGGATGTATTTATTTTCTGGAGTCAACTGAAACAGCGATGAATGAGGATTTTCATAGTGCCTTGTTTTCTTGTTACCACCATGATATAAATACTAGTAAAAAAAGGTTCATTTTGTAAAGCGCTAAGTGCTCCAATATCTTTGCACATGAATATTTGGAAAAGGAGAAGAAATAATACTGTCATTTAAATAACTTCCAGTTAGGAGTTTAACACCTCGAAAAAATAAAAGACATTTTCTTTTGAAGTCTTTCCTGCCAAGCATGAGTAAAACAACAGGTCTGCATTCAGACTCTGGCTCATGGGTATTCATTAAAACAAATAAACAATGAAATGCTAAAGAAAGCATTACACAGCTTAAAGCCCAGTCTAGTATCAGATGAATAATAAATACATTAGTGTTGGCTGAGCAATGGCAAAATACATTTCTGCATTCTGGGAGATAATGAGCTCACTCAAGGAGCCTTGTGAATGCAAAGGGATTTCTGAAGAAACACGTCGCAATATAATTGAGAATTTGTTATTGCTAATTCTAAGGCTTTGAATTTCCATCCCCCAGCTTTCTTTTTCCTCTAGATGGTCCCAGCATACCCTGTGTTTCAGTAAATACATATAAGTGAACCCAATACAGGCGAAAGAGGGAAATACAGAAAACACAGTGCCTGGAGCGAGGTGTTAGAGCCAGCTAAAACAATTGCCCGGTTGCCCTGCTACAACACAATGTGTTTAGGAGTGGTGAGATATTTTAGTAACAATTATTCTTTTTCTTTTTTTTTTTTTGGCTTTTTTTGATGCTAAACCCTAGCCAACATATTTTAAACCTTACGGATGCCAAGTGACAAAATGTCTTCAGTCTTTTAGCACACACTCTTTGTAATCATAACAACATTTTTGTATTATTATAGGCAGTATTGGCAGTGTGTTCAATTGTGCATGGAATAAATAGCTCACATTAGTAGTTTGCCTTAAAATTCATGCGGTAGTAGCAGCCAGCTTAATTAAGCGCATCTTTCTGCGAAATCACTAATAATAGTAATGAATGAACCTGCTGCTGACCTGCAGCAGCGAGAAGCCGGTCAGAACATTTCTGAGTTCAAAACTAGGGAACACCTACAGCTGCCTGGATCGTAACTACTCCATAACACGGCCACTGGGAAAGGCAGCCAATACCACCAATATTCATTTTCATTTGATAATTGTCCCTTTCTTCCTTACTGGCCACTATACATAATGTTTGGGGGTTTTGCTCCTGCAGAAGAAAGCCTCAGCCAATTTATATCTCCCATGATCTTCCACTGTTTTCCACTGCTGGGATTTTCAACGCAGTATTTGAACCAGGTGAGAGGCTGACGTGTGATTAGGTGTCTGAATTCTTCCACAAAAAAAAATATTTAAGAGTAGTTTAGGTATTTTGGGCAGTTAACCAGAAGCAAGAAGCATCCACGTGGTTTCACAAAATTAAACGAACCTATTCAGACCATACCAACCCAAAACATATCTGGAGGCAGCGGGAGCAAATACCTTCTGTAAGAGAACGGTCTCCAATTTTACAAAAATTACTTTTCAATTAAAAACAAAACAAAGAAGCTTTCCACTGGAAAACTCCCAACTAGCTCTAGCATTGACAGATTGTGACTTCTGAGAAAAAGCCAAAAACAAACACAAAGACATAGGGCCTGGAAAACTTGCCTTGCAAGGAAAAATTGAAAAAGCTGAGGGCAAACATTTGACAAAGATGGAAAGACAAATAGATGTTTAAACATATTTGAACTGCATAAACATCAAGTATGGAGAGAATTTCTGTAGTTAGACACATGCTGTCACAGAATAGATTAAGACGACACATAATCATGGGGTGGCCTCACAGGAGAGCAAGTCAGAGAGGCAGAATAGATTTTTATGGGTGATGTCTATTTTACTAATAGCAGTAGAAAAATGGAAAAGGGTAAAAGTTCACCACCTTAGTGTTTGGGACTTAGAGAGGGAAGCAGAAAACAAACCAAACAAATGGACGTACTAAAGAATATACTTGATATTATATAGGAAATATAGGAAGAACTACAGAATATCTTATATCCACATTGGCAAGGAAATGTGCTGAACAACCTAACAGGGCATTTTCTGGTTTTTCTTTCTATAACTGTCCAGACACCAGAGTATAAGGAACCTGAATACCATGCATGGAACACCATAGACACAGAGAAGGCAGGGAGTGAGTTACCATTGGAGATAATTATTTAAATAAGAACTATTGCATTCTTCAGATAAAGTCCTAGGGAAAGACATAGGCAATAGCTAAAACCAGCAACAGTAAATAAGAAAAGGAATGGGGGAGAAAACACTGTTTCGTACCGTGACTGGTCTCCTTCAGCACTCTTCCAAAAGGCTCAGTCAGAAACAAAATGTACATCAAAGAGAAGGGACATGGAGGGAAACCTTTCTTTTACCTTCTTTTTCTCTTCAATTAGTAGCAGTGTTGCATCTCACCTAGGCCAAGCAAAGGACAAACAAAGAGACGAGAAAAAGTATCTTGCATCCAAAGTCTCTGAGATAATGGCTGGCTATGGAAGACTTCTATTTCCAAGGGAAAAAAGAATTTTACATTTAGCAATGTTAAGGATGTAATTAAGAATCCCAACCATCAGAATTAAGATACTTTTTCTCTTCATCACAGGGTCAAAAGTTTAGCAAAGCTGGCTGTGCAAAGCTTCCCTGAAAACTTAAATGGAAAAATTCTAGAAACCACAAATAATAATGAACCATGAAGTGCAGGATAGATACCACTATGTGCTTTTGCCCCAGATGGCCAGTAGCCAAATTTTGACCGGATTAAGACAAAGTCACTGGCTAAAGAAAAGTCTTTAAAATGTACAGAAAACCATAAAGGATCCCAAAGGGTCAAAGGGTCAAAAAATCAGGAACCAGAAGTTAGAATATTTTCGGTAGTCCAGAGAGACTATTTCTAGGACTATCTTTGAAATGGTTGGAGGCTATAGCCCAGCAAGCAAGCAAGGAGTCTAACAAAAGGTAAGGGAGGAGATGGAGCAAAAGATACTGAGGTTCAGTTGAGTCTTCTGTAGGGTTGCTGAGCTACGTTGGGTGCTTCACTGCTAATCTTATATAGTAGCAAAGCTTCCCCATAACCATGCCATGGCAATAAAACAGAAAAAAATAAATATTTCCATACACTTATCATGTTAGCTTTGCTTCAGATTAGGTCTCTGAGTGTTATTGTTACAGGGCCAGACCACAATACCCGCACAACCTATACATAATCTGGCTGCCCAGAGTTAAGAAAAAACAGATCTGGATTTCATTTTTGTCAGTCTTGAGAGAGCTTCAAAAGTTTAAAAAGAAAAAATAAAATGAACTAAACCCTCTTCACCTCCATATCCACCCCAAGGAGCTGTGGAAAGTGGAGGATTCTTGGGGAATTACACTGATAATCTGCTCTGCTCTGTTTTGGGGGTCCTTATCCAGGCCCTGGGGCCAGCAGCACAAACAGTGCCTTGTTCCCAGCAGCAGTGGCTGAGTTCTCCTGCCATGTGGTGACACTGGTTCAGGGGAAAAGAAAGGGGAGGGGGAAGGGGAGAAGCCCTGCAGTTTCCATCAGTCAGTCAGACAGCGAATTGAGGAAGGAGCAGAAGTTGTTTAGGACTGTCTAGCAAGTGACAACTGTTTGACTGGCAGAAAGCCACGATGAGCATGCTGTGCCTTTAAAATAGGTGTCTATCTGAGCCTGGAATATATTCAAATCAGGTTGCGTAAAAAGCTGTTCCAGCTACTTACAAGCTACTTACAGTAATTAAAAACCGAGAGCTGCCTTTGTCTCTCAGAACCTGCACAGAATAAAAAATAAGCAGAACAAAAGAAAAAAAAAGCAATTCCCAAGGTCAGCTCTAAGGTATTATCATCCTTTTCTGCATATAAAACTTACGTTTACACACACAGGGTGTTACAAAGTCACTTCTCTGCAACTCCTGATGACATGCACTGCAGGAGGTGAGGGTCTGTCCAAATATAGGACTACTTAGTCTACGTAATTTGGATTGTAAAATACATGCAGGGACAGATTAGCCGAGCTGTGAGCAGGCAGGGGCAGGAGTGGGCAGGCAAACTATTACTCTCCAGCCCTCTGCTCATCTTGCCTTTTCCCTCAGATTTGGCCACGTTGGCCAAAAGTATGCTACACCCAGATATCCAGTTTCTGAGCGCTCCTGGGGCACCTTAGCAGCGTGGGGGCCAAAGACACAGGCATGAGGAACTGGCAATAACTGGATGCTGCCTACCACACGCCTTCATACTACGACTTGCACTGGGAACCTCTGAATGTACCCAAGGCACAGAGGTTGCCTCAGTCCACCCCAGCGCTCCGCAGAGGTGCGCACCTGTGGAAGCGTATTAATGAAGGGCTTTCTGTCCCAGTCTGCTCTGCTTGCAAATATGCACTTTATTTGTATGTCAAGAGGGCAAAAGAGCGGCACTGTTTCCGCAGAGGAAGCACTCGCCCTCGGATCTCTAAAAGAGCGGGACTGGCAGCTGGCTACCATTGCTGTGCTTTACTTCCAGACCACACCAAAAATCACCAGACTGGAGAGAGAGTACAAGGCTAAATGTATAGTTAGGCGACAGAATATTAACTCTGACACAATTTGGAAACATGGAAAGCACTACAGTACAATATATCAAAGAATATTACTATACACAACATACAATAAATCAATACCATGTATAGGTACATAAGTACAACATATCAAATAATACTAATACCTATAGTAAGAACTCCACCAGCTTCTTCAGCAAAGTTAGCACATTAGGACTTTTTCACTGTCAGTGAACACATTCACAGAAAGTGCCAAGGTTTATTCAATAATAAATGAACACTGCATGTTTGACAGAGAGCATTGTATGAAATGCGTTCGGTGATTTCTTCAGGGTACTCAGTGTTGCAGGGGTTACCAAACCCAGCAGCCCAGTTGAGGCAAGGCTGCCACCGCTACATGCCCCCAGGTTCAGCCAGCAGCACGGTGCACAGGCAAACACCCATCTACAATACACACACGCCCATGGTCGGCCACGCAGACCAGCGCAGACACACTCAGCGCTCATGCGGGCACACGCAGCACCAACGGCCCCTTCCTGTTCCTCTCTGGCTGGCCAGGCCATTCCCATATCCCTCCTTTTTGCTCCCTCCCTTTCTCCACCTTTGATGCCTCCCCTAAAACTCCCACAATATGTCTCAAGTAATCCCAAAAGGCGCTTCCCTGCATCCCATAGTCAGTCCCATTCCCCTAGGACAGGCTGTGGGTGCTCCAGAGAGTATGTCCACATACTCATCTTCAGCATGGGGATGAAGGCTCCCCCGGCATGACCCTAGAAGTGGCCAGGGCAGGGGGTTATCCAGGTTCCCCCGCCTGCCCTTGTGCCTCTGTCCTCCTCTGTGTGGCTGGAGATGACCCTTTCGTCGCAGAAACTACTACTCCTGTTTCAACTGGAACATCCTGTTGCAACAGGACAAGGGGTAATGATTTTAAACTAAAAGAGGGTAGATTTAGACTAGCTATTAGGAAGATTTTTTTTACAGTGAGAGCAGTGGAACTGGAACTGGTTGCCCAGAGAGGTGGTAGATGCCCCATCTCTGGAAACATTCAAGGTCAGGTTGGATGGGACTCTGAGTCCCTTCCAGCCCAAACTATGAGTCTATGATCCTTTTTCATCGGTCTACACAAAACAATTAAACCAAACCCAGCTCACTTCTGATTTCTTCCTGGAAACACAAATAAATACCTTTAACAGATACCGTTAAACCAAGAAAGACAATTGATTTATCATTTTTCCATTCCATCTATTAATAATCTATTCCATCTATTAATAAACGGCAAATGGTTACTCTAATATTCAGGTAAGGTGGCTACCCATTCTTTGAAACTTTAGTTAAAATTCCTCTGAGCAAAATAGTCTGGACTGGGAAATGGACTTAATCAAAATGGAAAATTTTTGTAATTAAGATGAAAAAGTTCTATCTTGCTTTCACACTTCTCTCCCCTGGTGCTTCTCACACCTCAGTTTGTCCAGGAAGAAGGCCTTCGGTTCATTGACTTATTAACCTTTCTTCCAGTGTATTAGAAAATAACTCCTCTATTTCCGCTCTTTTATTCCAGGGAGTATTTTCTTCTATAAAAATTTCAGTTGATTTTATTCCATAAAATAACACTGTCTTATTCTCGTGGAGTAAAAAATAGTAGTTTTCCCTACTGGGGAAACTTGGGAATATTTTATTAAGTATTTTCACCTAGTATGTCATATACTTTTTAAATTTTCATATTTTACTGAAGCGTTTGCAAACACGTACACCATTTCAAACTGGCTCTATTTGTAACGTATTCAAATATGATCAAAGCAATCTACAAATTTCAAGGTAGTTTTTATTCCAAATACTTTTTTTAAGGAATGTTGGAAATTTTATAGTAGAAATACAATGTTAAAATTTTTTATAAAAATACCCTCTCAAATGCAAAGCATTTTACCAATATTCTACTAGATTGTTCATTGTATACCCACAAAGAGTGTTGTTTATTTTGAATGGCTTTTTAAATTGTTATAACTTGTTAACAGCCAGCAAAATCGCCTTTATTTGATGTTAAAGGCTACTCATTATATTAAATATGTTTTCAGAGCATGTTTAAGCCATTCATGAAAAAGGACAGCTTTTATAATATAGTATACAGTCTATGTTTGCAGTAATTTGTGATGCTTGATAATATAACTGTCATGTCCTGTAAATGCACTGTAAATTACTTGTAAGATGTTTAAGTCACTGTACAATACTGGCAGCATGGTTTGAAACACATCATTGACTCCTCATAACTTTTATACAAAATTCATCAGATTTGTTACCACCAAGGAAATAGGAACTAAACACTTACAATGTCACAAGGTATGTATGGGAAGGAAACAGAGAACAGAAGTGGCCAGACAGGCTAAACAGCAAATTATGTAATATCTGAAATACTCAGACAATCATTATTGCTGAAGAGAAACGTCTTATCTTCTATGTTCATCCAGCTTATATGGTCATCTCACAAGGTGCTGTTAAGGTGTACATACCACAAGGTTGTACAAACCTAATTTCACTCGCACAATGAGAAGTGCTGCGTACATCGCTGCAAGGATAGCAAGAAATAATTCAGAATGCCTAGAGAAACTAAAAAATGCACCCTGGAAAATGATCAGCTAATCTCTTAGAAGAGAAATAATCTGAAATATAGAAACACAGAGCAGAAGCATGGAAAAGAGCAAAAAGAGCATGAATTCACAATACCCCAAACTCAGAGGAGGGGCCAGCACAGTTTAGGTCTCCAGATACAGGACATCACATCATGATCTTGATGAAGATCAATCTCCTTCAGTATGTTGAGTGTGAAACAATTCTCTAACAGAAAGATATCAACAGACATATTGGAAAGAATTCTGATAAAGGCAAGAAAAAAATGCTAGTAATTGTATCCACCAATCCGAACTCATCTGCTCTCCCTGTCCTGAAGACCTATAGACCTCTCTCTCTGCTCCAGACTTGTCTCCTCCTTTACAGGCTAAAATCTGGGCCCATCTCACTGACATCACCTCACGGGTGTTTAGCTGTCAGCTGAAGGTCAGAGTGGTTAAAATAGAGCTGCAATTCCTCCTCCCCCGCTTGTTTTTCTCAATCTCTCTAGACAACGCCATTATTCTGCTTGTCACTCAGTCTTGCAGCATGGGTACTGTCTTTGGAGAGCAGTCCGAGTTGGCAGTTTCCATCATTTTAAGTCAGCCTAAGTGTGAGCTGCCACAAAAAGCATAACCCAATTTTCCTGGGTGAGGTTTGAGTTGGATCAGCTCTCCAGCCCTGCTGGCAGCATGGCTTCATGAAAACTAATGGAATTCGAGGGACATGCAGCGGGGTGTCCCTTTCGACAACAGCTTGTTCAGCCTTACATTATTATACTCTGAGTCCCAGTGCTAACATTGGGAATTTTTTTTCACCTCCCACGCAGCTGCAGAGGTGAAACTCCCTTCACACCACGTCTAGCTCCTGCACTCTCCTTGAAAAATGCCTGACCTTGAACAGTGTAATCTGGCACAGCTGAGATCTGTCCAGAATGCTACCGCAAACACTGAAGCTGCTTTGGCCACAGCTATCCATCCTTTACAACCTTCACGAGCTCCCTTCCTCTGTCACATCCAACATGGAGTACTCATTTTCGCTTTCAGATGGGTCTGATTTTACAACCATCCTGCCAATCGTGTCAGCCACTGCTCAAACACCCGCTCTTTAGCTGGCTTAAACTTAACTCTTAACATAATAATCAAAGCAAAAAGCTCCAGCTGCTTTTAACTGGAGTCTAGTCCCTGGTCTCTGGATTGATCCCATTATTCTCCACCTGAAAGTGTTGACGGAAAATGTATCCAGGAGTGTCTCCTGCTCTCTGCTTTGTTCATCTGAAGCTCCAGCAGGTAAAATAACTTCAGCCACAGTGCTTATCCCTTGCAGAGAGTCCAGCTGCTTGCAAAGGGCACTCCTCTCTCCTCAACCCAAGGCTAACACACACACAGAGTCGAACTGTGCGCTGGCCAGTCTCACACCAATTGAAAACATTCCACAACAGTGCCTCTTTTCTAAGAGTGTTTTAAAGCTCTCTAAGTATATATCTATAGCTACTCTGTTCGGTGTTTAAATGCACGCCACCCGGGCTCATCAGCAGCTTACTGCGGAGAGAAGCAGCTCCTGGTTAATGCGACAGTATCACCAGCTGTTACACCTTTAGCGTGCAGTAAGGTAAAAGCTTTGGACCCAGATTAACAGTGCTAAACGCCAGAGCTCAGAGTCAGTAAGTGAAAGGCATAGCTACTTTTCCTTGCATTCCCTTCACCATTCGCACCGGAGGTTCCCCGCCTCAGACGGTGGTAGGGAAAAAGACCTTCATCTTGTCCTGTTTTTGCGCTGCAGCTGGCATGTCTCCATTCGGGATCCCGGAGAGTTATAAGAACTGCGAGAGCAACATGGTTGGTGGGAAAGACGTCAAAGGTTTCAAAAATAAACATAGCGGGTACAATGTGAGTAGTGAATAGAGTACTTTTTATTGGCTACTTGGTCATTAGCTGTTCCACCACAAGCACAGGAAATATATGTCCACTCTGTTATTATAGGAAATCCACTTTCAAAATGATCTCTTTCCTGCTATAGCAAATATACGTGATAAAATGTCCAAGAATAATCACAAAGAAAGGAAAAGATTTTGAGATAGATACAATGAAAGAAAAAAAAAAAGAAAGGAAGTAAACCTCATGCAGAATTATTTGTTAGGAAAAAATATGCATTAACAATACAATGTATCAGCCCACAGAATAATCTCTGGAGGGGATAAACGGAAATATCATCATTCAAGGTATTTGCATATAGACAGGACAAAGCACACCAGAAAGTATAGTACAGCAAATATAAATCTGCTTTGGCATAGGAATGAATCATGTGCTCTTATTACAGGTACACCAGTGATGCAACATTAAAATTCAGACTAAAAAACTAAGCCGTGCTTTCTGATTCAACACTCAGTCTAGACTTAACGGCCCTTCCCCTTTCTAATCTCTATGATTTTCACTTCTTTTAAATATGTTGGTGTAGCAAGAGTATTTGAAACCATGAAACAAAGATGGTGGAAGGGGGGATCTAAAAAAAAAAGGGAAAACCAGGAATGACTCCACAAAGTTGCAGGTTCAAATGACAGCCTGCACTTAATATGACGCCAGCAACACTTGGCCTGTTCGGTTAATACACCCAGCTGTGCTGCAGAGGGTTAACCTCATCCCCCTGTCCTGTCCCAGATGCTCTGTTCGTCACCAGAAGCACAAAGCAGCCGGTTCAGCTGGAGAACACCTCGCCTTGCGCATGCATGACTCCCAGTGACATAAAATCTTCTTTTAGCCTCTGTTGCAAGAGGCATAACCAAGAGGAAGGAACACCAGCCAGAGTCTACACCTTGGTAGTACTACACCCCTCTCCAGGACTTCAGCCTCCTGGGAGCCATAGGTAATGAGGCATAAACGAGAGCTCTGAGGTTACTGCAAGGAGGCCAGGGACCAACATGGTTCCCAGAAGGCCCTGGGAAGAGAGAGGCACGAAAACACTATAAAGCGAACTCTTCTTCCTCACAGCGACATACAGCTGAGCACAGCTCCAGACAGTTTGGAGAGTAAGCCTTATACCTTCAGCTTGGACATATGCGTTCAGATTTCAGGTTTTAGTAGACAACTTGGATTTATTTGTATATATGATTTAGTTTAAAAAAATACTTGATTATGAAGAAGTAATTATACCCAGCAAACTGTGTAAAATCAATTAAAGTAAAGCAAGCTGAAAATTATCTCAAACACTTTCCCTTCTAGTGGTTAGCAGAGATACTTGGCATGCTCATAGTGGGCAGGACTATGAAGAGGAGAGCATCACCTTGCAAACGGTGAAGGAATATCTGACACTTTTACTCATGAAAATCAGGAAATTCACTACACTGACTGATCACCAGGTCTTCCAAATTACATCAAAAAAATTCATATAAAAGTTGGAGTAAAATTAAAAGCAAGAATTAAATTGAGTCAGGTTAATTAAAACATTGTGCAAAGGGATGTGTTTCTGTTGTGTGTTGTAAATAAGCAGCTGAAAATTTTCACCTTTTCTTTTCCCACAAGGTTTCAAGCCTCAGATTTTTAGGATGGAAATCATTTGTGAGAGATACTGAAAGAGAAATATTTAAGTAGGTTCCATCCATTTCACAGAGCTTTCATTTCTATCTTACATAAGGAAGAAATACTGCAGGAACAATCCCTGATGTCAGATGATGCAATCTCATGACACAGGTGTGGGGAAAGCCAAGGTTCACCTCTGCGACTGTACATAGAGTCAGTGCCGGGATGATGTTCTACGTGATGGTGTAGCTGTTACTCATCATTAGCTCTCACCTGCCACTTAAAGTACATTTTGTTAAGCAATTCCTGGACTGGACATTTTATTCCTTAACACACGAGGACCTGCTTACTCCTACTTAGGCACAGCTGGATCCTCACACCCCAGCTGCAAGGACACCTTCATCGGTCAGGTTTGCAGGTGTGAGTGCCACATAAACACGGGCAGACTGCTCCCAGGCCAGCTCAGCTCTGCAGAGAGCACAGCAGTTTTGGCGCAGCGTGGCACCAGAATAGATAAATACTGCTTGACGTCAGCTACACCCATGCAGCTCAGGGCTGGTGTCTCCGCATTGCATCCCCAAAGCAGAGGGAACAGCGAAGAGATGCTCTGGGTGTGCAGCTGGATGTAAATCCAGCTGTGATGTGGGATTCGAGCTGATGCCACTAGGAGCGCTTGTCCACATCCCCAGCATATAGCATTTCCAGATGACCTGTTCGCCTTGCTGCCATGCACAGCCGGGGTGAGCTTCATGCATCTGCATTGTGCCAAATCAAATGAGACCCACCCCCCCCAGAAGCTGGAATATGTTGCAGACGCATCTGAGGAGCTCTGTGGGAGCAAGCCCTGGTCTTTCATGACCAGAGCCAAAGACCTGGACCCACCATATATGGCTGCACCCACCCTGTCTCTTCACAGAGACACTGAAGCATCCCTACACTAAATCCCCAATGAACCCGAGTGGCACCAAAATGATTAATACTTTGCTCCTGACAGGCAATCTCAGATCCCCACTGCCCCAGCAAATAGAGCCCTCTCTCTTCTGTAGACATGCACGTCGCAACTAGCCATTAAAATTGGTGTAAATATTGGATTAGAAGCCAGAGTTCACAAGTGACAAGTATTGATCTTATCTGCAGCAATACAAAATCACTGACTGATGAGTAGCACAACACACACCAGTGCCTGCAGACTACAGACATAACATTTTTGACTGTTAGAGACATGTCCTCCATCAAGAAGTACCAAAGATATTCTTTTAACTAATGCAGGGAAATAGTTCAATATCAAATAATAATAATAAAAAAAAAATCTTGTGCCAAACTTTTACAAAGCAAAGTCCAATTGGTGGAGGTTCCTCTTTTTTTCGGCTGCCCTAGATTATTTTTGCAAGTGGTTTTGCCATATAAACAAGAAATAATCCTGAAAATTGGACTAGAAGTCATCTAACCCAAAATCCTTTCAAGGATAAATGGACTATTTCATGTTAGTTTAAATTAATTATTGCATATACATTAGGCAAGCCATATTGCTTCAGAAAAGGAAGGAGAGGAAGTCTGCACTAGATTATGCCCGATTAATTTCAGTGTAACTCCTTCAATTTCAATAGGAATCATTGACACTGCTATTACTAGGAACAAAATATGCCACAATGTCTGGTAGCTAATGGAAACTCAGTAGCTCTGGCACATGTAGTGCCCAGATTTCAGCTTTCTTTGTATAATCTTGTAGTTTTTTTCCCAGTGGTTAAAGCAAGTACAGAGAGAATCCATCAATTTTCACCTCACTACGGTTACTCTTAGGGATTATTACTTACTTTGAATGAAGTCCTTCCAAAGTCTTTTAAAGAAATATGGAGATTATAAGAAGTAATTTCTTTTCAATATTTTTTTCTGTCTTAAAACTAGACATTGAGCTAGTTTGCAGTCTGGTCACTCAGAAGAAAGTTAACATTATCTATGTATGTTAATCTCTTCTTAAAAAGAGGTCACCTGGTTATGCTGCTTATTTTCTCAATGAAAATCATTATTTATATTAGCAAAAGCTGATGGATTGTTCTAGAAAGGAAGGTGCATTATCCAATACGAGATGAACATATAAACATGGTTAGTTTAATGCCACTGAAAATTTAACAGTAAGAGAAACACACAAAAGGAATGACAAAAAAAAAAAAAGAAATTTAAGAAAATGTTGATCAAGCCTTCCATCAGCAGTTTACTAACTGGTTTAGACTGTAAACCAGTGTACTAGGCAAGCAATAAGAACTGATCCTTGAAGGAATGGGAACAGATCAGGAATAAGTTAAGAGCCTCCAAGCAAGTGGTCTGAGGCAAGCTTCTAAATGGCCAGGAGGCCTTGTCAGGCAAAAGCATTTTGAGGAAAAAAATGTCACAGCCCACCTTATGAGGTGTCACTTCATTGCTAAATAAGAATGTGATTTGGCTAACAAGGTCAAAATGGCTTTTCCTTCCATCTTCCCCTGAGAAGAAATTACGTTAAGTAACATTAAGGGAAAAAAAAAAAACATACACAAAAAAAAAAAAACCACAAACCAAACAACCAACAACAAAACAAAACAAAAAAACCCCACACCAAACCAAAAAAAACCCTGCACAAGTCATGATAATCAATAGGAAGAACAGGTTACAAAGGGAGTGGAAACCTTTAAAACCAGGCAGAGAAATCATTGTGCTGGGAGTCACAGAGACTGTTTATGTTTTCCTCAGTCACAGCTTACATTGTATTATTGTTGATCCCAGCACACTGCAAGTGTTCAGCTTTGGGACTTCAAAACATGAGAAAATATGACTGGCAGAGAACAGGGAGAGAGGAAAACCAGAGTCTGGGGAACTTAAAAATAAAACAAAAAACCCCACCTAGAATTGTTGTATTCATTAGATAGATTTACTTGGCTGATTTACAGGAAGATGCAAGGAAGAGGGAGACTAGTTACACCAAGCCTGGGACTGACCACAATTAATGAGTTGTGACCAAGAGAGACATGAGCAAACAGATTTCCATTGTTCATTAGAAGTTAGAAAAGGCTGCTGCTTAGAAAAATACCAGCTGTATCCAAGAAACTGTCAGCTGCTGTTATCAATATTGCCTCTCAAGACTTGACCCATTGCCCAGAAGTCCACTGGGTGACCTTGATCTCAATGGCTTGTGGTGGTAAAGCAATATCTATAAATAATGCATTAACGGTGTCCTTCCGTGTTGGCAGACTCACATTTGTCAAGCATCTCCATGCTATTCCAGGCCACTTTTTACAGTGTTCTCTTAACGTGCTATGCATTTTTCTTCAACTGCTTTAATACGGATTTATCCCTCCCTTAAATATATATTTTAATAGTGAGTTGTCTCTTCATCTAATGTGGTCTGAAAAACAACAGTTGGTGAGTACAGTGTTGGGGGGGGGGGACAGTTTAGGGATATCAGATAAAATGTTGGCAACTTTACTCCTTTTTTTAATGGTGTTTATTGTGAGGGAGTAACTTGCATGCTAATGGCATTTTTCATGTAATCTGATGTTTCAAAGTGCTTTACAAAGCAGCTAGTTACATGCCTAAGAATACAGAATATTATTAAAGGCAATTAGGAATAAGCAGGGATGCAACTTACCTGCTAAACTCAATAATCATCTCTTTATCATCAGATCATCAAAAACAGACATAGAAAGCGCCACAAGTGGGCAACACCTGCTTCAGTGCAGGATCACCTGCCCCTTAACTCTGCTTTCTCATCCACTCAAATCTCCCAGCAATGGACACTCCACACTCCTCCTTGGCACTTTACTTAGCCGTCTCCACTGTTAAAGAGTTTTCCCAAGATCTAACATAAATCAACAAACTCCTCAACTTATTGAAGTCTGCTTTCTTGCAGTTGATTTTCTTTAACCATCCTTTCCTAATTGCTGCCTTTCTCTTTTCTTCCTTGCATTCTCTGCAAGACTTTCTTGTCAGAATCAAATTTGGTAGATCTCCCCATCAATTCCTTTGTTTCCCATCCATACCAAAAAGTTTATCCCGACGCAGTCTGATAAAATTTTGGACAATCTCTACTGTCCAGCTGCAGTCCGTCCCTGACAGGTAGTTAAAAATCTCTGTTGACAGTTGGATGTTGGATAATTTTGCTAGGTTAAACCCACATCTCTCTGATCCTTCTGGTGTGATGGAAATTCCCTTGTTTTATTATAGATTTACGGTAGACAACTACCCATGAAAATATCCATGTTCTTTCCTCTTTTTTCTGTGACCTTGAGACTATAGAGAGGACTATTTTTCCTCACATCTTGGACTAATTGGTGTAGGTATCCTTTTATTCACACTTCATTTCCTTCTTTTCTGCCAGTCGCTCCTTCCTGAACAAACTCTGCCCTTCTGTTTTAATGCCCGTTTTTGTTTGTCTTTACTTACTATGAATGTGTACTGGGACTTTGGGGTCCTCCTGTTTTTTCTCAAATTGCCTGTGGCTTCCTGCAAGCTTGTGATGCCACCTCCACCTCTGAGCCACACTTCCACGCCCTCCTCCTCGTGAGACTCAGGCCAAAGCTGTCCCCCTCCTGCTCTGAGTGATGAACCCCATCCCCATGCTTAACACCACCTTTGGCAGCCCCAGGCAGGGACCAGGGCAAAGCAGTGTTCTTCAGCAGCACAGACTTGCAATGATGTCCCTTCACTTCTCAAGCTGCATCAGCCTCAATACTTAATACGGGTATATATAAATTCAGAGAAGCATCTTATTTGCTGTAATTGCCTTTTATCCCGGTCCTGAAGAATGCAAGAAAGTGAAACTGAGCCATGCTTGGCACATACGCAGAGCAACAACCTTCATGGGACTGAGGGACACAGAGAAAGAGGAACATAGGCCATCTTGAAGAAAAAGCATGTCCAGCAAGTTTTCAGAGCTAAGCAACCTGATTCCAGGGGAATTCGGCTTTTAGCTTTCAAATTAGTACCATACATCTAAGAGAGTGCATTTGGAGCAGAGGTGTCCTCAAAACCCTGCAGCAGTGCTGTGCCTGAAAGAGGTGTGCCCTGACAGGCAGTCCTGGGAGATCAGCAGTGGTATGGTGTCCCTTTGGGTCTTGCAGCTGAGAGATGCCCCGGAGAAGCTCTCAGTCAGCAGGAATAGGAGATTCACATCAGGCACTTGCTGAATCTTCATCTTCCTGCTCTTAATAATGTTCTCTTACAGCTGTGTTTCCAAACTCATAATCAGGAGCTTACTCCTATGATGCACTTGATGTACTTTTTTTTTTAAACACTATTTCAGGTTTTGAGGAAGATTTCAAGTAATGCTGTGAGCATAAGGCACATTCCTTTCTCGGAAATCTCCTAAAAAAATCTTAATAATGCACTGTTACAGAAAAATCCCTTTGGTGCCTAGAAACCAAGACAAATTTGAAGTACCTTAGTAGCTGGGATGTGTTTCCCACCAACCTGGTAAAGCCTTTTTCAAGGGTAAAAGCATCAAGGGCCAAGACATGGAAAGAGTCATTCCAGTGAGACACTAACCAGTGCCTTCTGGCAAAGGACAAGTGGCAGAGACACAATCCAGGACTGTAGGAATCCCCATGTTGTCACAATATATAAACAAGAAGTTTTGGGAAAGTTTCCAGGATTCCTTGCCACTTTCATATCATCCGCGCAAGTTGCCAGGAGAGACTTCTCCGCTTTTTCCAGTGCCTATCAACACACAACATGTGTCCCAGCTTCTTTGCCGTGTGAAATTGTGAGAATAATCACTCAGTCTTATACCCCATGAACAGTTTTGTGTAAGCGCGACATAAACCACTGTCTCAGCTGGTAAAATGTCATGTGGATTAAGCAAAGGGCAGTAGATAACCCGTAAATTTCCACAAACACTGAGGACAATACTGGTTAACCAAGAGCTGCTTCTGGGTGGGGAAGAAGATGGCCCCAAGATTCAATGATCTGTATTTTTTTCAGATTTGTGTGCATTTTAGCAAGTGTTTAACCATTCTCTCTAAGCATGATCTTTTGATAAGAGCGAATCTATTAATTGACTTTTCTAGGCTGTGATTCCTACAAGAGAACAAAGGTCTTCATTGTATGATACAAGCGCATTTGTTGGTAGTAACCAGGACATCAGGTAGACATTGAGTCATAAAGTCATGATAACACATGACATTATTATCAGCATAGTTCTTAAGCTAATTACTATCCTGGATAACGCCATTCTACCTTGCATCATGAACAATAATCCTGACCTGCTGTCACACCATATCAGGGACAGGAATTTTTCCCAACCTTAAATAAGTATTTATTCAACTAACATGCTTTAAACAAACACTCATACAACCTCTGCTCACACCAAAGCATTACACACATTCAATCTCACTGTCGGAAAATCTGAAAATATATCAGACATTAGACAAATTCTAATTAAAGAGAAATTTTAAGTTAAAACCAATACTATGGTATTTTTAAACCACAAGTTAACACAGATATTGAAACAACTCACAAACTAAGTGTTTGGAATTGATCTTAATAAATTGAAATTGGTGTTTCTAGCAGCTCGACCTTCTTCACTTCAGCTGAAATGTATTGACATAGCAATGCAGGCACAATTTTAGCTATAATATCACTGCTGTTTCATTACTAGTTATGCTTGCAGTAGAGACAGACCCCATGGACTGAGAGTGGTATGTACAGAATATTTTATTTTCTAAAGCATAATGAACAAGTGTGAATACGGTTCCTTAGTTCTGACCTCTAAACGAGCACCCATACAAGTGGGTATCACGCACCTAGTCTTGTGAGGCCAAACTGTGTTCAGCTGAACAGTCTAATAAAGGACTCGGTGATTAGTAGTGTGTGCAAGAACGCCTCACACACTTGTACTCGTTTAACAAAGCCATACGTACAATACCCTCACATTATGAAAAAGGGCTTTATGCTTCTCTGTGCCTGTACCCGGCCAAATAAAAGTGCACTGTCACTACTGCAGCTACCAGATTAAAAGACAGGAGCAGTCTTGGGGTTTTTTCCCAATAAATTACTCCCAGCCAAATATAAACCCGCTGGCTTTGGGCCCTAAGGGGCACTGGGGAAACACAGGTTCCCGGCGCAGCTGCTGGGTGCTGCTGCCGAGCAGGCAGGTCAGTACGGGCAGGGGCACCGAGGGCAGCGAGGGAGCCTGGCCCCTCAGCGCAGCATCCTCAGCCTCACCCAGACAAGGGACCCCTCTGAGCCTGAGTGTCCCGAAGGATCTTTGTTCTCAAAGAGGTCACACTGTGCTACAAAACCTCCACAATTTCTTCTTTTGTTTCTGCCCATATGGGTGCTGCATGCCGAGAGCGGTACTCCCCAGGCTGTTGCTCTTTTCTTGTTTCTCTCATGCTTCACACAAGCGGGATTAGCAGAGCTTGGGCAGCTTGGTAGTAAATTACAGCCAGGAAATAACCCCGATTCACTGGCCCAGCACTATACCTCCCCTCCTTAGCTTGAAATAACCTTCATAACCCATAGATGCCTATGGCCACCAAAGGTCTCTGTTTTCAAATTTCAGGTGCAGCTTTTTGAAAAACTTGGTAGCTCTCATCTAAACTCAGTAGCATCTCTACTGTCTTAGACAGGCCGACAGACTTATTAAGGGAAATTATTCTTCTGGCTTTCCTTCCTGCGATGCTCAACATCTAATCCTTGCACTGCTCCACAAGGATGAGTAACACAGCCAAGCAAAACCAAGAGCATTTTTGCTTTTAAACCTCTGTGTTTCTCCCCATGCATACACTCCAGTGCCTGTCTGCTGCAGAAGGTTCGGGGCATCACACTCACCGGATGCAACTGGCCACAGTGGGGATGAGGACATGGCCAGCAGCTGGCAAGAAAAGTGACATTCTCTTACATTGATGTGATGTTTAATCCAGGGCTCGATTAAACGTATGTCGTGATATTTATTAACTAGCTGAGCCATCCTACAACAGCAGCAATTGGCTGCAGCTGTGACAGACTGTGAACCAGTCCAGGAAACTGGCCGTGGGGGTTCTGGGAAAGAAAATTGCCACCAAATTTTAGCATCTTCCAATTAAACAGTTGTCTTCCTTTACCAAGTGTTCCTACCGCAAAGTGCCACCACCATCAGCGGAGCAGGCAATGCGGCCCATTCCTGGCTGACTGGTTCCTAGAGATTTGTGGGAGAGGACAGAATTAGCCGTTCCTGCACTGCAGTGCAGAAGCCTGTGACAAAGGACACTGGGGGCCACCACTGGGGAGGGACGCCGGAGAGACTGCAAGGCAAAAGGTGGCCTGTCCCAGCTCTGACTCTCCCTTTGCTAACTACCCTCGGGTAGTTAGCCTCAGCTATTAGCATTCTGCTTCCTAATTATAAGAAAAGCTGAGGCATAAACATACCTGCATGCACACATGCATATCTATACTTACAGTCACACATGGATACAGGCTGAGGGGAGACCTCATCACTCTCTACAACTATTTGAAAGGACACTGTAGAGAGGTTGGTGCTGGTCTCTTCTCACAGGTAATTAATGACAGAACAAGAGGGAATGGCTTCAAGCTCCAACAGGGTAGGTTTAGACTGAACATTAGGAAAGAATTTTTCACAGAAAGGGTGGTTGGGCATTGGAATAGACTGCCCAGGGAGGTGGTTGAGTCACCATCCCTGGATGTGTTTAAGAGACGTTTAGATGTGGTGTTGGCGGATATGGTGTAGGGGAGAATTTGTAGAGTAGGGTAGATGGTTGGACTGGATGATCCCAAGGGTCTCTTCCAACGTAGACAATTCTATGATTCCATGATTCTATGTATGTTTGTATATATATAGGCACCACAGAGTGATACGATGAAGCTGTGCAGAATTCAGCATATCACAGCTTTGCTGGCTGAGCCCTGTACAGCAGAAGGATTTTATTGGACTTTTTTTTTTTTTTTTTTAACCTTGCTGNGAGGAGGGGGGGGGGGGGGGGGCGGGCAGGCCCCCCCCCCCCCGCCACGGGGACCCTCAACAGCAAAAGCCATACACAATATATACATGTGAGGCTGTACATGAAGCCACCGGTTCAGGCCATACTAGCAATCAAATAATGAACACGACAATAATTTGTGCGCTGCGTATGAAACATCACGGGAGACCCCAACCCTGGGACCGCGGTCTGTGGTCGGAAAAAGGGAGCAATGACATGCAGCTTCTCTCCACCAAGCACTTTCATGGGAGAAAGGAAGCCTTCCCACCCACCAGACAGCTGTCTTTCCCAACCTATAGCCAGTTCCTAGAGATTTAGATCACTCTGCGTTAGGCAGGAGTAAAAAGCAGAACCTGAGACAATAAAATGCAAAGTGCACGGAGCAACCACCTTTACTTGCAGAAAGCCACGCGATTCATATGTATTATCCCAGCACTGGAGGAACAGAGCGTGCCAGGGTGTTCAGGGGTAGAGAGGAGAGTTTAGAAAGAAGTCCAAATACACGCGTGGGAAAGAGAAGCAAAGAATGACAGCACAGTGCGTTAAGTTAGGAAGGGGGTTAGTTTTAAAGGTATTGAATTAAAGCTCCAAAGGAAAGTAAGAGGCCTGAGCATTTGAAGTGCTTGCTCAGGAGTTCTGCTTCAACCCGCAGCACATCAAAGCGGTTCCTCCACAGGGAGCCCAAGACACATGGTTATCTTATGATGCAGACATTTGGCATATTTTCCTAAATATGATGAAAGACCTAAAGATGATACTGTGAAATCTAGTTTGCTAAAATGTCTGAGAAGTGATGGAAAAAGAAAGCACTTAGAGTGGTTTCTTAGTTATTAGCCATGGCTTATCATCTTGGAGACTTAAAATGCCAGCTCTTCTAGGACTTTCTGTAACCTGGATCAAAGTTAAGTCATTCAACAGTCTTTATTTCTGCTCTTTATTTATGGATTCCCCCACTGACTGACCTGATTGCTCATAGGTCTGAACCATGCAGAAGTGACAGTGTTAGAGAGGTATGTCTTTCGGTTTGCACTGGGATAATGGATCTTCTAAAAAATAATCTTTTTCCTGTTTCATTCCTTTCTTCTTAACTCGTCTAGGTTCTGGGAATAAGAGTGTTCTTACAATGCTGAAGTTTTGGGGGTTTTTAATATACGGATTCATCCTCGTGCTCTGATCCTGCAACAGCTTACAACAATTTAACGTCATGCCCTTAGCCTAGTACATTTTAACTTGATGGCAAGGTTAAACAGCTAAGTAGATCTTTGCAGGACTTGGGACTGTATTTTCTGAGTTGAGGATCTAAGGCAGCGTTTCTATGATATTGTAGAAAAATATCTGAGTACCGCATTTGGCCAACTACCTTCTAGCCAAGGAAAGTGTTTGCAAATCATGACATTTTCACAGAAAATTATCAGCCTTCTTCTCAGCAAAAAGACAATTAAAATGCATAGCCTAATATTCAAGCTTCCCTAAAT
The DNA here is from genome assembly GCA_013398815.1 of Ibidorhyncha struthersii. NCBI lineage: Eukaryota > Metazoa > Chordata > Aves > Charadriiformes > Charadriidae > Ibidorhyncha > Ibidorhyncha struthersii. The sequence goes on from VZSZ01002073.1 coordinate 770,686, forward strand.
CAACCAAATAAGCAACAGTCCCTATTTCGTTCAACACAGGTGAGAAATCACCCCCCTCCCTGAATAACAAACTGTAGATGCCAAACACTTGAAGCAAACTATTTCCAAACCCTTATCAGGCAAAAAATTACATGCTGAATACAGATGGCAGTCACCCAAAGGAGAATAAAACAACCTCTAAAACTTGGACTGAGCTGTGATTTTGTTAAAAAGCAAGAAACGGGAACAGCTTTCAGAGCAAAAAGTTGAGGCAGCTCCCTGGATCATGCAACCCCAAATTATAGAAGAAATGTAAACAAGACTTTGTCCTCCGAACAAATATGAGGATTGCATCACCCTCTCCTGTAACTTAGCTGTCACAAGGCAGAGGGTGAACTAGTGGAGTGCTGAGGCGAGTGAAGGAGGAAATTTGTTGGTAATAGGATGAGACTATCAGACAGAAATGGCCTGTTTCCATCAGAGCCGCGAGGAGTCAGGTCTGGCAAAGCAAAGGATCTGGTTAACCCCAGTGCCAAAAGAAAACAAGATGCACTTTTGGCTTTCTAGCGACCTTCACGGATCTTTCACTGGTTTTCTTCCCTTCTCTCCCTTTCCCACCAAGCCGTACTCACGTTGAACAACAAGCTATTGCGTGCCCGCTTTATCACCCATAAAAGACCGACAACCAACACATACGTTGCACAGGAGGGGCAAGGGATTTAATTCACCACTGTGAAGAATTTATAGCTGAAGCCTAAGTGCCAAGAGATTAACTCTGAGGCCTGTCAAGATACTGCTACTGTTTGTTGTGCCACACCGAGCAATACCACTGTTAATCTTTGCCATGGGAGGAAAGTAGTATAGTTCATAACGTTATGAGCAAGTCTCGCATGTTTTCTGAAAGGAGAGGCAAAAACGGCAGAGGAAAAGAGAAAGTAGGACAGTAAAAAGAATGAACCAAATGAAAGAAAAGAAATACACAGCTAAGAGCCATCTTATCCGGCTGTATCTGTCCTCCCCTCTATACACCCCTATGGAGCTATTTTGGTAAGGTTGGCTATTTATTACATTGTAAGCCCTGCCACTTGATTTATTGGGCCTTGGTTGCCTCAAGGAGTGAGAAAATCTTTCTCCCTTCTCAGCTCAGAACAGAAGAAAGTTTTATTACCATCTCTGTGGCGCACCCTGGCCCTCTCTTAGGGATGCTATTTCTGGCGCAGACTGATTGAGAAGTGCTGCTGTCCCCCACATGGCTGCCGGTTTGACACTTTTTGACATTTCTAAACAACTGATGCTCCTCCTGCCAAGTCCCCATTGCTTTCTAAACCCTTTTAATCCTGAAGAATGCAAACTAATCTACTGAGAGAAGAGAAAGAAGCCAGTCTTGGAAAGCAGAGCTGGAAATGTCAGAGTGGTAGAAATGATAAATATACCTGCTAGGGAANTTATCTACTGTAAAGAAACACACACTATATTATTAAGCAGGACTGTGTAATATCTTCTTTAAAAATAGTTTGGAGGCAAGCACAAAGTGTGCTTAATCAAGTGGAATAAAGCAGTGGTCCCTGGAGGAAATTTAAACTGCCTAGACCCTAAGTATGGCTAATAAAAGTTTGCAATTCAAGAGAGTTTCCAAAAGCCTTTATTATAATTATTGTTCTGTCATGCCTGACCTTTTGAATGGAAAGGTCAAAGAGCCAATCGTGCGTTAACCTGATTGTTTTATTTTCCACAGAGCACTCTCTGTATGAAGAGAACAGCAGCGCCCTGAAACACTCCCTCTTCCCTCTTCTCACTTTCCACCCTGTACAATTACATTTCAGCAGGCCTCCGCATTCCAGAAAACAAAGAGACAAAGTTTCTCTTCTAACTATAACACCAGAAAACTATAGAATCCAGATTTTGAACCGAGTCTTCTTTCATGTTAGTTTATTTTCTTTCATCTGCAATATTGCATTTAAAGTAAACGCCCTCTGTTATTTCTTTGCACTCACAGTTCTTTTCTTAGAAAGAAGGCTACCTTCAGTCAGGTATCCAGACATCTAAAGACAAGGCTTTGCAGCTCAGCGCCAGCTAGCAAAATGCAGATGTGATTTACCCTCGAGCACCCAGCACTACCAGCAGGAAGCCCAGTTTGAAAAACCTAAGCTGTAATACACAGCGGGGACAATGGTTCTGAGCGTTTCTAAGTCATACCTTCCCAGGTGGCCTGGTAGTCTTAATCCATTAGTCTAATATGCCGGAGGTAGCAGCGTTCCCTTGAGACTCAAACATTTCCCATCGACCTTGCCTGGTTAGACGTGGCTACTCAGCACCTTTCCACCCCAAGTACGCATATCCCCAACCCCAGCACAGTTCCTCCCAGCTGCACAGCCGGTCTGCCCCCCTCGGCTTCTGTCTCTTGCGACAAAGCCACGTATATTCTAAAAAAAAAAATAAAATAATAAT
>VZSZ01002073.1:773198-834037 GCA_013398815.1 Ibidorhyncha struthersii
GGCAAGGCCTTCAGAAATCAGGAGCTGAGTTTTTAAAATCTCTAAGGGCTCACAGAAGGTGTGCAGCGTTCAGAAAACCTGCTCCTCATTTGAATGTAATTAGGGCGATGTTAAGACTGCCTATATACCACCTCAGTTTCATGGCTGTTTCAAAACGCCAGAGGCACCTGCCTGGTAAAAGCCAGAAGTTCAAGGATACAAGGAGAAAGTAGGGTGTTCAGTTCTGACCATAAGGCAGACTTATTTGGAGATCAGACAGTTTGACACTATTTTTTCTTATTCCTACTGCACAGTAAGAGAATGGATTAGACATTGACATTTCAACATAATTATCCTCAAAAATAACTTAGGAAATACATCACCAAGAAAATAAAACTGGTTTTTTTTTTAGTGTGAGATTCACTGCTTCTCTAACTTCACGGACAATACACCAGCAAAGAGCAAAACTCAGCCTTCACCCAGTTTCTTTGTTCCTACTAAAGGGCAAGATTGAGAAGAAGTATAAAGAAACCAACAATGACAAACTATACAGTAAATACTTAGCTGACATACTGGGTTAGCTTTAAAATGGAATTTATGTGTATATTCTTTGACATTTGACAGCACATATTCCAGTACAACACAGACACTTTCTGCTGTGACGTGTTTGCTTATGAGAAAAACTTCTAGAAGAAAGCGAAGAGCAAAACATTAAGGAACAAGAATCTAATTATAAGCTTCATGCCGCCTGTGTCCATCAAAATCTTGCCTTTCTCTTACACTCTTCTCTGTGACAGATTACTTCTGAGGCAGAATCGAGAAAACTGACTTTGAAAACTCCTGTACAAACTGAAATAAAGTCTAAAGACCTAGCTTCAGGGACCTTCTATTTTATATACCCCAAACAGAGGTATCTACCTGACTGCTCAGTGTGGTGCAGAACTGTAAGCACAGCAGCCATCTGGTCTGGAAGGAGTTTGACATGGGAGCAGAAGCAGCAATGAAGTGTGTTAGCAGGGCTGCTTACTGTTGCGAATATTAGTAATTCAGCGGCATTAAGCTGGAACTCCCTGGATTCATTAGAAACCCAAAATGCATAGTACAAAACAGAACTCTGCGTTCCCTGCCTGTAAGATTAGTAAACGCTACGAAGTTGCACTAGGCATCACAGGTTAACTAAGGAAGAACAGCACAGAGAAAGAAGCAACTCGGGGGAAAAAATATTAAAGAACAAGAGTGTATTCAAAGCATTTAGCCTGATCCACAGGATTTGCAAAACTCCCCCTTTTGCAAAGCATCCAGCATACACTCATCCTGCTTATACATTCAAACAGTGGGACTTCAACGGCCTTTCAATCTCAAGTTGCCTTTCAGCACACCAGTGAATTTTACCCATGCACCCACTACAGGACCTGCTGAAAATCAGCTTAAACCTCCAAGGGCCAAAAGAGGCATGCCCAGTTTCACCACAGGCACAGTAGAGAAGACAGGAACAGCACAAGGCTCAGTTGTCAGCTCCATCACTGGCATGTAACATCACCCCAGGGACATCCTCCCTTCCTGTCCATCCTTCCTGATTTAGGAGCATCAGTTCTTCAAAGGACGATTATCTCCTCCCATGTCTGGCATAGTGCAGCTTTGATATCAAGGGACTAGCGTGACATAAATAATAGCAATGGAGGTACATACCATCACCCTGTAAGGCAATGTCCAAATCTCTTGAGGTTAGGATGACTTCTCCTCCCTCAGACAAGCAGTATACTCTTAATCTGGATCCTGTCGCTGTGAAACACACATTTCCTTTGGGAAAAAGAAAATACGCCTTCAGCAAATCTAGAGATACCAGACTGTTATTCGGAGGGAGCAGGTGTGTTACAGAATGTCTTGAGACAACTTCCTCCAGCACAGCTTACCAGAGGCGTCCCTAAGTGAGGGACAGGAAAAAAAACATCCCCCATAGGTAACCTTTTAAAAGGGCATCCTAGCAGCGAGCAGTCGTTTGACTTTTTGGAGATCCCTGGGTCCCACAGCCAAAATCCCCTTGCTTATTTTTCCCAGAGAGAGAACTCAGAAATGTGAAAGAGCAGTTTCATGACAAAGAGTAACGGTAAAAGCCCGGTTTTAATGCTTGCCAAAGTCAGTGTTGAAACTCCCCTCAAGTTCTCAAAGGCATTTTGAAGTTGCAGATTATTTTTTTTTAAGTTTCTGAATTTTTTTAACTTTTCCTCCTGAAATGTAGGTTTGAAAATATCTATGAAAATTTTCTATGTCAGTGTAATGGCCACAATTACTTGTGTACTATATAATAAATACAGTAGTTTGTATATTTGTATCTAATAATGAGTATGTGTAACATATTTGTATGTAATAATTTTTATATAATAATGGGTTACCCTCACTCTTTCCCTCCTTCCTAAAGGTCACAGCGTATGCCGTTTGGAGACAAAACTTCATTTTCAATTTTCATGTTATTGCCACGCTGGTCTCCTGGGCTCATTTTGGCTCTGAATTTAGGAAACTGAAGTTCTTATCTCTCCGCCCATACACCCTGTATGATTTGAGACAGATTCCAGAGTCCCCAATACTTTTTTATGCTACATATATAGTAAAACTGCAGAACTGAGTTTCTCAGCTCACCTGTCCTCTTTTGTCCAGATTAATACACTGAGGTCACGACTCCCATGACCCCTTTCCTGATTTTAGATGGTGGCAGATTAGGTGGCCTAGAAAATCCATCTCACTCCACGTCACTGTGATGTGAGAAATTTAGACTCAAAGAGGTAGTCTGCTGCATATCCACGGTAAGATTTACACCTGATAAGGGTTAGGACATTGAATATTCTTTACCTATTAGTTCCTTCAATTTATCCTTCACTCACCAAGCTTTACAAGTCCTTTCTTTCTTATTAATTGTTATTAATTAGCCTTGAAGCAAACATTCCTTTAATTTCAGCTTTGTTTCCGTTGTAATCACCCCTTGTACAACAGCAGCCTCTTATTTTTTCATGCTTGGTACACTTATATTGGAAAATGGGTTTATCTACAGAGTCGCACAGACTATCACAATTTATAACAGTGTGTTTAATTCTTTGGAACCAAACAGAGCACTAACTGCCTTGAGCTGTTTGGTGGGAAATTAGATTTGTGCTAAACAGCTTAATGCTCTGGGGAGTGCGGAATAAACTAGATGTGGCAATTTTGTGAGTTTCAGAACTTCAAAATGACTATGTATTTATCACTATCCCCAAGCTTTGATGTCATTATCTAGGATTTCTTATTTCTACATATCCTTGTCCCAAAATGGATTTAAATAAATAAATGGAGGGGGGAGAGTACAAAACATCTCCAACTTAAAACACTTTACATTTAAAATATGGAATGAAAGAAAGAAAGAAAGACTATTTGGGAGCCACTTGATTTAAATCTTGACTTTTAGATAAAACTGCATCAGTAAATGTGATGTGCTTTCAGATGGGCAAGCTAGAAGTAAAAACTAAATTGAAAACATGGAAAAACACTTCTATCTTACTCCTTTTCAAAACTGCAGTGTAAGGACAGATCTCTTCAATCCATTCTTTCCTGCCACTACCCAGGTCACATCAGAAAAGGGACAAGAGACAAAGAAAAGATGCTAAAGTTATTTATGCTCAACCATTTAAATGGGCATTCTAGCTGACACCACACTAATTCTGAATAACAGCCACTCTTGTATGGATAAGAGTTCCTCATTTAAATTATCAAATGCTGTTAATATAATATGACAATGCAGCTCGATTAGCTATTTTAGCAAGACGAGATATTAGCAAATCTTTTATTGCATGATGAAGCGTCATCTCCATTATGAAATTTTGTAAAATACATTTATCGTGGCAAAATATATATATTTACAATAGAAGGACAATAGAAATTGTTAATGAGATGATGAAGCTTCTGCAGCAGTAATTATGTGGCTGTAATTGTCACACAGTGCTTCCAAGGCAGGTCTCCACAAGCGAGACCCATATTGCAATGTTTTGTGTTAAATTCATGGCTGATTCTGCCTCTTACCCATCTCAGAACTAATAGTTATCAATGTCCTTAGCAATGCTGTGGAAAGATAAAACACACAATGGAGGAATCCGGATTTGCAAACTAACTCAGCATGCCTGCTGAGTTATGAAAATATAGGAACCTATCTTTGTGCCGAAAGTAGCAGAGTTTGAATATTTCTGTATTGCTGTAGTCTGATGAACAGGCAAGTCAAGCTTGACCCATTTGTCCAGTTGCTGTTCATAGGGTTAAAAAGAACTAAAAGGCAAAAAATTACTTCCAAAGATGTGTTAAAATTTAACTTCCTTTTTTGGTGAAATTATCCAAAAAGCTACTCGATTAGGACTGCTTTTTTAATGATATACCAATGAGTAAAGTAAAAATCTCTGCAGAGGCTTCATAAAGTCTTCATAGGACTTTCTACATTTTAGAGACCTTGCCAATGAACATGTTTTCAAATAACTCGAGCTTTTAATAGGATTAGCTGTAATTGGGATTCATGTCATAAAGCAGTATTAGACTTGAGCCTGCTGTGACAGGGAACTAGGAAGAACTGGCACAGAAAGACAAAAGTGAGAATAAGTTGGAGTATCTAATATATCATAGTTAAATGAATAGATCTGGAGATCCATATAAACCTGAATATCTAAATATCAATGAGGAAAAAACTTGTCCTAGTATGGTCTCAAAAAAGAATACATACACCGTAAAAATTTGAGTCTGTGCAAACCTGGACTTCTAACTCAGTGCTTTTCTTGGGAAGAGGTTTGAAGAGCCAGATGCTGTCCTCAGAGGGTGACTAATTATGGAGACTAATATACTAAAGCTTTAATAAGGGCTATTGGCAAGTAATTACCTCCATTAGTATTTCTATACTTACCTCATTGTAAATTGTTGTTAAATTATGCCCTTTCCTGTCAGATGCGTATCTACTGGGGGCAGGGGTTTTCATAAAGCCAATTTTAAATTTTGGGCAAGGTAGACACAGTCTATTGAAAAGCAGAAACACTTAATGAAACAAAGAACAGTACCTGTACTGTGTACGTAGATTGAAATTTTCAACCCATCCAAGTTGTTGAGCAGCCAGGAGTTAAAACAGATTAAACAGATTTCATTCTGCAGTGTATAATGGAAGTAATTCCTTCCCCGCAACCAGTGAGTCTCCAAAGGTCTTCATTAACTTCTCTTTACTGCTGATAATTCCTAGAAGAAGAAAACTTGTGCAGATGATGATAAAAACAGTTTGGCTGTCTTTCTGTTTGTTTATTATTATTAATTTTATTGTTGTAGTCATTATTATTTTAGGCATATGATTATTGTTAGCATGTTTATTAGGAAAAAAGTTATTTAATAAATTAATATTTTACATCACAATAGTCAGATAAAATTAAATAATCATATTACTAAAACATGATTGTTTTGGGGCACAATCCATTAAAAAAAATTTTAAAATCCATGTTTATCAATATAGCTTGAATGTCAGTGTTTGGAAGGGCAAGTGGAAAGAACAGACATCTGTACAGCTGCAGCCAGCACCACCTAATATGAATCAAACCTGCTTGAATTCTTACGCCTTTTCTGTAGTTTCACCACTGGTGAATCTCTCTCTGGCATCAGTAATACTGCTCATAAGGCAACATCCAACTCAGTTAAAAAGATCAGGGAAGACCAATTACCACTAACAGAGAAAAGAAAAAAATACAACACAACTGCATCAATCCTTGTAAGTCTTCATTTGGGCTATTTTAGTGACATTGTGCGGGTCTGCGGAGTGGGACAATAGCAAAAAATCATTTTCAACAACAGAAATTATTTTTCATTTTGGAGATGTAATTCTTTTAAATCTCTATGCATATTTAAGTTTTTAAACTAACAAACATATGTAACGTACACAAGATAATGTACACAATGTACACAAAACCTCAGGACTGGTTTCACAGGTATCTTCAGATTAGATTTCACTGTTTCTATGGTACTTCAGTAAATCCACTTTTCTAAATAAAAGTTTGACTAAAAGGAGTTTGCCATGGGACTCTTCAAGGTGAAGCAGACTGTGATGACTGTCTTTTTGTCTTATGTTTCTCTGATCCCACGTCAGGGCAATGGTATGTGGCAGTTCCCTCTAAGGAGAACTGTAGAAAGCAACATGGGCCAACTGTCGCAGGAGTCTCACCCAGGTATTGCTAGGATAGGTCCAATATAACAAAAAAAAAAATAATCAGGGACTGAGATTTTAGTAGAAATATTTTCATTTCTTCTTAATCTCTCAGAAGAAATTCTCCACACCACGTACTTTTGTCTTTATACCATGGGAACCATCGGGACTGCTGCGTTTTCATACCATCTGTATGTGATCACTGAAACAAGCACAGAAGTCCCACAGCCCAAATGCTGTACATTTCTGGAGCTCTCCCGAAAGAATGAACTAGTGCTTGAGCTAAAGAAATGTCTGGGACTTAAGATCACGCCCCACAGTCCAGTCCAGAAGACAGCAAAAACACAACTACAAGAATCTGAGATTTAAATAAATGCCAGTTATGTATATAAAATATTCAGCTATTGAGGGTATTTTCTTAATGGTGTTTACAAAGACATCTAGCACTGCTGAATGCCACAGGATTTCAGTTGGAAATGAACAGCCAAGAGAGTATCTTTATTAGCAAGCAGCACGTCCCCATAGGAATAAATTTACAGGCCAAAACATTTGATGCTGAAGACCTGACATCCTCACTACATGAATTTCAGGGGATGTTTATATCAAGTTAACTCCACTCTGGTCTTGCGTATGAAAAACCCATTGAAGCCCAACTTCCTGAGGAAGCTCATGGAAAGGTTCAGTCTGCACCTTCTGGGGCTGCTCCCTGATGCAAAGCCCCGCACATCAAGGTGGGCAGGCTGGCTTCCTCAAGTACATCAGTAGTAGAATAGGGAGAATGTGGGCCTGTTGCTGAATGAGGTAGGTGCCCTGGTGATGGAGGATGCAGAGAAGGCAGAGTTACTGAATGCCTTCTTTGTCTGAGTCCTTACTGCTAAGGCCAGCCATCAGGGATCCCAGACCCTGGAGGTAAGAAAGATAGCCTGGAGAAGGGAAGACTCTGCTTTGATCGAGGAGGATTGGGTTACAGATCATTTAGGCAAACGCAACACCCACAAATCTATGGGCCCTGATGGGATGCAGCCACAAGTGCTGAGGGAGCTGGCAGATGTTGTTGTGAAGCCTCTCACCATCATCTTTGAAAGGTCATGGAGAATAGGAGAGGTGCCTGAGGACTGGAGGAAAGCTATTGTCATGTCAGTCTTCAAAAAGGGCAAGAAGGAGGACCCAAGAAACTACAGGCCAGTCAGCCTCACCTCCATCCCTGGGAAGGTTACAGAACAGCTCATCTCAAAGCATGTAGAGGAAAAGAGAGATATTGGGAGTGGTCAACATGTATTCACCAAGGGGGAATCATGCTTGACCAATGTGATAGCCTTCTGTGATGACATAACTGGCTGAGTGGATGAGGGGAGAGCAGTGGACATTGTCTACCTCAAATTCATCAAGGCTTTTGACACTGTCTCAGATAACATCCTTGTAGGTAAGCTTAGGAAGTGTGGGTTAGATGAGTGCACAGTGAGGTGGATTGAGAACTGGCTGAATGGCAGAACTCAGAGGGTTGTAATCAGTGGCACAGAGTCTAGTTGGAGGTCTGTAACTAGCAGCGTTCCCCAGCCGTCAATACTGGGTCCAGTCTTATTCAACATATTCATCAATGACCTGGATGAGGGGACAGAGTGTACCCTCAGCAAGTTTGCTGATGACACAAAACTGGGAGGAGTGGCTGATACAGTACATGGCTGTGCTGCCATTCAGCAAGACCTGTGCCACCATTCAGCAAGACCTGTGCCACCATTCAGTAAGACCTGGACAGGCAAGAGAGCAGGGCAGAGAGGAACCTAACGAAGGTCAACAAAGTGTAGGGTCCTGCACCTAAGGAGGAATAACCCCATGCACCAGTACAGGTTAGGGGCTGACCTGCTGGAAAACAGCTCTGCAGAGAGAGACCTGGGAATTCCAGTGGACAAGTTGACCATGAGGTAGCAATGTGCCCTTGTGGCCAAGAAGGCAAATGGTCTCCTGGGGTACATTAAAAAGCGCATGGCCAGCAGGGTCAAGTGAGGTCATCCCCCCTCTACTCTGCCCTGGTGAGGCCACACCTGGAGTACTGTATCCACTTCGGGGAGCCCCAGCTCAAGAAGGTCAGGGAACTACTGCAGACAGTCCAGCAGAAGGCTACAAGGATGATCAAGGGGATGGAGCACCTCTCCTGGGAGGAAAGGCTGAGAGACCTGGGTCTGTTTAGCCCGGACAAGAGAAGACTGAGAGGGAATCTCATCAATGCTTATAAATATCTAAAGGGCGGGTGTCAAGAGGATGGGGCCAGACCCTTTTCAGTGGTGCCCAGTGAAAGGACAAAGGGCACAAGATGGAACACAGGAAATTCCATCTCAACGTGAGGAAAAACTTCTTTACTTGGAGGGTGGCAGAGCACTGGAACGGGCTGCCCAGGGAGGTTGTGGAGTCTCCTTCTCTGGAGATACTAAAAACCCACCTGGATGCATTCTTGTCCTACCTGCTGCAGGTGAACCTGCTTTGGCAGGGGGACTGGACTAGAGGATCTCTGAAGGTCCCCTCCAACCCCTACCATTCTGTGATCCTGTGATTACTTCCTAGGTAATGCACATATACTGTGCACATATTATATAAGTCATGGCATGAAACATGAAGAAAATAAGGATTTCATGAGCTGCCATGGGGTCAGTCCTGAAACAAACTGTATAAACTCTCGTTTTAAATCATATATATAACACACACTAAAAGAAAAAAAAAAAAAAAGAAAAAAAGAAGGAATGTACATTACTTCAAGAAATATTTTTTAACAAAATTACTGTCTTCCTCATCAATTCTGCTTAATAGCTAATTTTGACCATCCTACACATGACAATCTCAAGCAAACAAAAGCAATGGATGTGGAGGCAGCATGCAAAACACTTTATCAGGAAAAGAGATGGGGATTTAGGTAATATTCAGAGAGAACTTTTTTCCCCTGTTTCCTGTACTGTCTTTTTTTCCAGAAAAGAGAGGGGGTTCATCTATAACACAGAAGGAATCTGGCTGTCTTAGTAGTCAGAGCTATTCTTAAAAACACATGTAAATACCTATGGATAGATAAGCGTGCCTGGAATAAGTCTTTTAACTCCTGCGCATGTAAGGAGCCCAACACAGGAGGCACTTTTGGGGACTCTCCCAGAGTCTTAAATGCTCATTTAGGTTATTGGTTACTTGGATGATGAGTGCTGCAGTCAGTCAGTTCTGGAGGAAGGAACCCCTGGAGACAAAACACAGTTTTGATTAATTTTCCTGTTAATCACCACACTTCAGAACGCACAGGACAGGCACAACTAAACAGACAAAGTCCTCCTCTGGGAGCAGACCACCTACTACTCATCACCCCTGTAGTCCTCTGTCTTTAGGGGATGTTGGATCTTCTCAAGAGTTCCCACTGGACTGGCTTCACTTAAACCAGTGCTTATTGAAACAGCCTTTAGATTTGCTCTAGGAACTCAATGTGTTTGCCTGCTTACCTTCAGTGGAAGAAACTTGGCTTTAATATTTTTTTCCTGTCTCCTTCATTTATCATTCAGAATCTCTGGCTCCTTATGAACGAAGGAGAAAATATATAACTACATTCAATTTATGAGATATGTTTGAGTATTAATCATTTCATACACGTCAAAACACATTTTGGAAGCTGGCCAAAACCATATATAAATTTCTGTAATTTTAAAGGGTAACAGCAGCGAACTACTAAACACAGTGCTACAGCAATGTGCTTCTCACATATTTCTTCCTCAAGATCCTGATTTAAATTCAGGTTTATCAATAAAAAAGCACCACTGAAATAGCTTTGAAATTTATTTTCCTTTTGAAATAAAGGTCTCTTCTAGATAGAGCTGGTGTTGCTTGCCTCTGAACACTCCCTGCTTTCATTATACAGAGTTTTTTCTTACAGCTGCTAAATCCTATTTTCATAAGAGAAAAAAAATAAAAAAGCAATTTTGCACCTCTAATCATCAAAGCAGCATAATTTAGGCCTTTATTGTGTCAGTCATGAATTGTCTTTCTTGTGAGCGCACAATGTCATAATATTCTTTTTGATTAATGAGGATCCTACAATTACAGGGTAGGAACCATCATGCTGTACTGCAGAGCCTGTCTAAAGGCAAAAATTACAGTTAATGCTAATGCATTACCAAAGAGTTAGGGGTGGAATTATTACTGTCAGTGAATCGAAAGGGTCTGCACCCACAAGACTGATAGCTTTTGTCGTTTCTGGAATGCAATTCTGGGCGGCCAATGAACTTTCATATGGGACCTCGCAAATTCCCGCTCCTGCTCCTTGCACGCTTAATGCCATTGCACACATTATCTGGAATACCTCTGCCCACCTAGGAAGCTGGCAGATGGGGACAGAAGCCTTTGAGTGCAAAACAAAAGGGGACTAGCAAAGGCTAGCCTGACTAAATGGAAATCTATCACACCAATCATAAACAGCTTTGGCTTCACAGTACAATCAGCCTCCATCATGCATGTTAGCAGCAATGAAGGGCAAGCACGTGGAGGCAGGCAGAGGACTTCATCTTACAAAAAAGTGTCAAAAGGCAGAACCAAATCAAATCAATAACTATTCAAACCAGTCCTTGCATTGTTGCAGGCTATTGCTTCGTTGTTAGTTGTTAACAATGCATTTTCCCAACTGTAATCACTAAGAAAAGAATTTCACAAACCGGTATACCTTGTGGTACAGCCAAGATACTTATTTTGCATCCGTGTGTCCAGACACTGATCCCTGCTGCAGAAAAAACAGGATATTTTCTAAAAGTGTCTCTGTGACTTAGATAACTTAATCCCATGACTAAATGAGAGAGGGACCTGAAAATTTTACATGCTGTTTAAATACTTTTGAAATTTTGCTCTCAGCAATTTTAGAGAGAGTACTCCAAGCTTTCTGCTGCTTATTATTTTTCTACATCACCCAGTAGTACAAATATATATAAAGATCAAAACCATAGGACTCAAAATCTGAAAACCAATTTTTCCCTTTAGAAAATAAATACTCAGGATGGGAATGATTAAATAACGAAGTGATGTCAAAACCAAAGTCTCTTTGATGCTGCACATTCAGAACGCACTATCATCTTCCTTGAATCCTCCTCTTTTGTTACATCTCCTTATTTAATTTCACTGGTAGGATATATAACGTTTGAACAACTCAAGTGGGGAGGCTCATTCCAACTTCCAATATGTCAATGCCATTAACTGAACACATGTTTTGCAGTGGAAGAGATGGGCTGATGTAGCAGCTCAGTCATTATTCAGCAGGCAGACATCCAGCTGAAAGCCATTAACACAGAGAAAACAAATGACTGCTCTCAGGCTTTGCCCCTCCAAGTTTATGTGGCCTGTAAAGAAAAACATCTAGCCCCCCACCGCGGTTCCCTCCACATGAAGAGCTTCCTTTATAAAAATGTATCCCCTTCAAATTAACAGATCATTTTAAATATTTCCCATAACTTGGAAAAGCAATGTAGATTTATGGAAATGGTTCTAGAAACTGGGAGAAAACAGAAGCAAATAATAGCTTAGGGCATAAGAAAATATTACATCATCTTCTACCACCTAAGCGGCTTCAAGATGTAGGGAGAGGGAGAAGGACAAAAACATTTTGACCTACCACAAGCTTTTGAAGTTCTGGTTAAAAGTACCCGTCCGTGATTAGCAGGAGGTCAGGAGAATGCCTGATTCAGTAGTATTACAAAGTTTTAATTTCTATGTCATTTTTAATATCAGCTACAATATTTTGAACACATTTAGTGACTTAATGATGATCTGGATCAAATATCAAGCTTGTTAGGTAAATAAAAGACTCAATTTTACAATATACTGATTTTACCAACATCAGTGAGAGTTTAGCACCCAACTGAACTGGTCCTAAGTTTATGATGGACTGGTCTATTATAAATGGCAAGCTTACCAGAAGAAAAGTGCGCACTAAAAACTCCTAAGAACTCAACATATTCCCCTATATACAGTGAAATATTAATAGATTTTTCCATTGGATTTCTTTTATCAGCGACAGTTTCATGCAAATGCAACTTGGGAAGATGAATAATCGTTTATATTCCTTTATGTCATTTGGTAATACAAACAACGGTTTTGAAAATGTAAATTGATGCTTTGATTTTTCAAAACTCTTCACATATATTTCTTTCAGAACAAAACCAAAAAAAAAGTCAGAATGAGGTATTTGAAGAGCAGGAGTGAACACAGGGGCTTCATAGTGAGTAAGGCTTGTAGGCTATGCATTTCAGCGCCTGGGTTCCAATAACTGGTAGTAGTGAACGTTTAGAAAAAATTATAAGAAATGGAACATGACTGCTAAACATCTTTATGCTCACCTGTCCTCTAAATTTTGTTAATCAGCAGGTTAAGGGTTCCTGAGCCAAAAGTTGAATATTCAGGGTAATGGTCAGCAGCTGCCAACGCGAATCTCAGTGAGTTTATCTGTCCTCTTTTTGAATTCATTTTGAGGGAGGATTCATGCAACAAAACCAATAAGAAATGAGTATCCATTTTGGGACAGGCCACCAGCAAATGCCAATCATCACAACTTCACTGGATTCAGTATAGTCCTCCAGTCTCGCACCAGTCAAGCACCTGTCATTTATTTTTTTTCATTTCAGACAGCTTTGGGACAGAAGATGCAGATCAGCTGTCCCTGCCCTGTCAGTGAAACTTCTGTATTGAGACTATCTTTGACAACTTTCATTGACACAAAACTATCGACTTTGGCAAATACAGCCTTTCTTCCAGCGTTAGCTGAAGTGACAACACAGACTCCATTTCCCCTCCTAATCCTAATCTAGTTGTCATTTGTACCTAGGAGTTAACAGTCTAAACATCAGAAAGGACTCACAAAATCATCCTAAAGGCCCTCTTAGAAGCCAATTGTCACCTAAGAATAGCTTCCTGCTTGCACTGATGTGAGTGGAAAATCCTTGTATTTTGCAATAAATCAGGTCTGTGGTGGGCAACAACTCACCTCTGCTCAGTGATCCATGTCCATCCCGTTCTTGGCTTCTGCATTCGTCATCCTCACTCCATAACACAGATGTTCGTCTTTATGGCTTGACATTGCACTTCCTCCCATTGCACAAAGGATTGAATACAACAGCATAAACATTTTATTTAAGCCCACTGTTGTTGCAGACAATCATCCTGAACAATCCCATGCAGAAGTTTATCAAGCTTCATCTTCAAAAAAATTCAACCATCTCATTCCTCTGTTCTTCTAAGGGCTGTTCCACAACCTTCTGCAAGCTGCTTGGTATTCCATATGGTTAGGAACAGTTTTCTAATTATCAGCCTGAATTTATTCATGGGATCCATTTGTTCTTCTGCCAGTATTGTTCTGTAGCAACAAATTTTAGTCACTACTGAGTTGGGTTTGGATCAGCAAGTTGTAACCTAAAGATAAAAGGGTCATTGTCTTGCGTTTGTTTATGAACTAATTTCCCTATAGCTATTTTAATAGAAAATATGCAGTGAAGTGCTGAGGAATATAAATGAATGCCATTGGCAGTTAAAATGATAGCTTACAAAGTTACATGACAATTAACAGGCTTACTAAATTGCCGTTCATGCTTTAAATGATTAATATCTTAATTATCTATATATGTATATCTGAATAAGCTAATTATCTGTTAAATACGTAAGAGTTCTACAAAAGCTTCAGCCATTAATAATAGAGTAATTAAAAATTTATCAATAATGAACTTTGAGTTAATTACATAGAATATACATTTATTGCATATGTTAACCCGATGAACTGATTTGGCTTGTTAGAAGAAGCTTTTGTATTCTGCTGCTGTCTTCTGTAGCACCTGAGCCTTCTGTTGAATATAACCTTCATCCTTTCCGGGAGCCATGGACACCTGCACCTGCTCTTCACCCAGCACTCACCCATTCTGATTTTCCAGTGGAATCAGCCATCCCTCACCCTGCTGCCCACCCTCTCCTCCCCAGCAGTCCCCACTTGCCGCCTTCACCTTCCTGTGCTGCTGATGGGTGGGTCCACAGAAAACAGCCAGACGGGGCCCTCTCCTAACCTGCATAAGGGACATCCAGGCCATAGAACAACCACCAATGCTGCCACCCTCCCAAAAGTATAACCTTCCGCACCCACACGCACAGTGGAAGCGGAGGTCTGCGCAGTAGGATGGCAGGGAATGTCTGCTCAGGAAGCTTAAAGTCTGTCTTCTGGCACGGGTAAAGCAAGCACCTTGTTACCTCCAGCACTGCTGCCCCTTGCAAGAGTCAAAGCTATTTGCTTCTTTTTGATTTTGTTGCACATTGCCTTTAAACCTAGCATGCAAGGTCAAACACTCATCGAGTAAGGCACAGGGAGCTGGAGCTAGTCAGGAGGCAAAACCTGCAGCACTCATCCCAAATAATGACTTTGTCAGACTGACTGTCTCTGACTGTCTCTTTGTCTGACTGTCCGACTCCAGTCCTCTGGGCAGGAAAAAAGTGAGAAAACAGTACTGAGCAGATTAAACAACATGTACTTTTGAGCCTTCCACAGCTGCTTAGAGACTTGAAGAACAAAAGAATAATGAGTGGCGTTGTCCAGTACATGGTTGGAATATCCGTCAGGCCAAGTATGGTATGAAGGTCATTCCCAAGGACCTACAGGCCAACTCCTCTGTTCGCTGATAAAGCAAAATAGGCGTCCTGCCCTTCCAACCCAAATTAGACTTTGGTTCGGCCAGGCCACTGCGATTGCGTACTTGTTCTCACTGCAAGTTGATGGGCTACTTGATGTGTCACGAGTACACAGCCAGTCCTTAGTAGTCCTTAATGTTTTCATTTTTTTCTTACAAAACAGGTTTCCGCACAGCTCAGTTCTTCTGCCTCTTTGCCAGAACTGTACCTTTGTCCAAAACTGTCTCTAAAAGGCATGCCTGAGTAGTCTGTTGCTAATAAACAAGTGTGTGCACATACATACAAAAGGTGCTCCTTCAAACATAGTACCTTTTTCTCCACACATGAGCAGGAGGGGAAAGGACAGGCTTGCTTAAAGCTTGAATCCATTATAGCTTAGTGGCTGGAACCATTCCTGTGAGAGAGAAATAAACTGCACTGTCAGTAATCTTTGTATTTTTGCTTTATAGGTTATACAAGATTTTTGCTTCCCTACAAAAAGCTTAAAAAGAAAAACAGGCAAACAATTCTGCCACAGTTTCCCTTGATCATCTCCAATACCTGTTGGAGGCAATAAGAATGATTTTGCTTTTTGCCTTAAATTAAAACCAAAACCTCCAAAGGAGGCAGGGATGGCATTGAATAAAAAGGATATGAACAAATAGTATTTCTCTTAACTATGAATTGCATTAATAGTAGGGCAGTATTTTCTTTCTTTCAAACATTCACACTTGAAACAGGATAATATTTCTAAAAGTGTATTTCATTATACATAGCTATCTATAATTTTGCCACAGATGAGCAATAAAAGAAATAATACCAAGATAAGTAATAGCAGCTCACTGAAGTTAATGGTTTGGTCATTTTTTGAATAATTTTTATAGTTTATTTTTAAATATTTTTTGCCAAGAATATATCACTGAATTCCAGCTTTAAGTCCAAATTTTCAGTAAGTTTTGCACAGCCTCTCACGAAAAAAAAAAAACAACCAACCAAACAAACAAACAAAACCCTCAACCAAAAACTCCCTATGTTTTAAATTTGTTCTTGCTGGAAATGGCAAGGAGAAAGCAGAAACTGCTGCACACCCATGAGAAGAAAGGCTGATCCAGAGTTCACGCATTTCCACTGGGATAAAAGAGAAGTGGCCTCAGTGGTAAAGAATTTAGGCAAATAGATGAAATCACCCTTCCCCCACCCTGATCAATATAAAGATTTTGTGTGTGGTTTATTTTGCTCTTTAAAAAAAAAATAATCTGTTCCCAGTGACAGCCTGGATTGTAAATGCAGTATTTCAACTGGCAGATTAGTTAGCTTTCATGGGAATTAGCAGAGTCCCATCATTCACAGCTGACTTGGACAATAAAATCTGCTTTCTGTCATTAATCTGGCCCCAACTGGCTGACTGGTCACCTGCAGCGAGCTGTGAGAGATGGGGAGTGGGGAAGAGTCATGTTTATCCACCAGATAGTACTGTGGAAAACAAAGAAAAAAATATCTTGGGAAAACCGTGGGCCACAGAGAAGTTCTTGTCCGTTCAATGCAGGGTGCAAGTTTATTAATGTGATTCCTCAGAGCTCTTCTCTTACCCACAGATCAGGGAAGGAAGCTATTTCCTCTTTACAGGAGGAAGGAACGAAAAACAAATATACAGAGGATTGATAAAAGTACGAAGCATAAGCACTGACAAGTCTTTGAGGAACTACTCATTCATTAATAATATTTACTCAGCAGTAACAGATGTTCAAATGTCAGCCTTTCATTATTTCAATACAGAATTTATTTTAATGTCACTACAGCAAGACCTCAGCATGGCTGCAGACCAGTTTGCTGGATTTAGAACCACTGAAGGAGCTTGTTTTACTCCAGGTAGACTACTTGAGAATTTCAAAACTGGGTTGTATGAATTTAGGAATTGTTGCCCAAGCGCAACCAACTTTGTCAATTTGAAAATTCTGCTCCTAAATGCTGTAAGTGAGCTCGGGCATAGCTAGATCAGAAAACACGTTTGCTCAGCAGCACAGGAGTCTTTGTACAATACCCTGGGCAAATCTCAGCAGGCAGAGTTTGGGTGATGTTGTTAAAGCTGGCTAAAAGTGAGTAAAACTAATGCTGAGTTTTTGGGACGGCAAAAGCGTGCCAGATTCCACAGGTGCCTGGTGAACTGAGCTCCACTGGACACCAACCTGTTTTCTGGTAGAAACACTTGCCAGTTGCTCCATTTACAAATTACTGATATTGGAGACGGAAAAAAGCTGCCAAACCAGAAGAAATTTTTTGTAGAAAGAAAGTTTTTGTATCTGAGGAGCTTGATTAGTTCTGTTGCCACCTCCATGATTGCACAGCTATGGGTGCTCAGACTCAGTTAAACTTTTCACAGGATTCCTCCAAATCCATATCAAAAGCAACCAACTGGTCACATGTCTAGAGAAAACCAGAGTATGCAATAGGAAGTGCAATTTTACGTCCTACATTTCAGGGCATTCTGTACTCCTCAGCAACATTACCATGAGCTGAAAAAGGTGGACAACACAGAATCATAGAACAGTTTGGTTTGGAAGGGATCTTAAAGATCATCCAGTTCCAACCCCCCTGCCACGGGCAGGGCCACCTTACATGGGTCGCTCAAAGCCCCATCCAGCCTGGCCTTGAACATTTCCAGGGATGGGGCATCCACAACTTCTCTGGGAAACCTGTGCCAGTCTCTCACCACCCTCACAGTAAAGAATTTCTGCCTGATCTCTAATGCTCTTTCAGATTAAAAGGGTGCTATCACTACACTCCGTGATAAAGAGACCCTCACCATCTTTCCTGTAGGCCCCCTTTTGGTACCGAAAGGCTGCTATAAGGTCTCCCCAGAGCCTTCTCTTCTCCAGGCTGAACAACACCAACTCTCTCAATTGTCCTCATAGGAGACTTGTTCCAGCCCTCTGATCATTTTTGTTGCCCTCCTCTGGACACACTCCAACAGGTCCATGTCCTTCTTGTGCTGAGGACTCCAAAGGTGAACACAGTACTCCAGGTTGGGTCTCACGAGAGTGGAGTAGAGGGGCAGAATCACCTCCCTTCACCTTCTGGCCACGCTTCTTTTGATGCAGCCCAGGATACGATTGGCTTTCTGGGCTGTGAGCTCACATTGCTGGGTCATGTTGAGCCTCTCATCGACCAACACCCCCAAGGTCCTTCTCCTCAGAGCTGCTTTCAATACATTCTCCGCTCAGCCTGTATTTGTCCTTGGGATTACCCTGACCCATGTGCAATCCTTGCACTTGGCCTTGTTGAACTTCATGAGGTTGGCATGGGCCCACCTCTCAAGCCTGTCCAGGTCCCTCTGGATGGCATCCTTTCCCTCCAGCATGTCGACCCCTCCACACAGCTTGATGTCATCAGCAAACTTACTGAGGGTACACTCAATCGCACTGTCCTTGTCACCAGCAAAGCTGTTAAACAGCACCGCCTCCCTGAGGAACTCCTCTCAAAGATCAGCGATAGCCAAGATATTCTGTATTTTCCCTGCAGTACAAAGTGCCAATCCACTCTGGGCAGCTGTGTTTAGCAGGGGCTAAGAACGTAGGGCAGATCATCCCCGTGTGTTCAAGAGGCATCCTCCACCTCTCTCTTTTTTAATTGAATGAGTAATTTTTGCCAGAAGTGGGAGAGGAGAACTGCTCACTATGAGTGATGGTGTCTGCCAGATGATCCCTGAACGTAAAAGAGGCTGTCAGTCCAGGACCCTCACCACTCATGGACACAACGTAAGCCCAGCTAGCTAACAGGAGCTATTTTGCTTCCCTAGCAGGCATCATCTCCAGGGTTACTCTATTTCAGGGTCCCCACAGGAGCAACAGCTTCCACCACTGGAACTCATGGTTTTCTGTGGGGCTGGCTTCTCCCACAAAAAGCCCATGACTATCGGCTGGTTTTCAAGTTACAGCTCAAAGCCTTTGCCTGAGAAAAGACTTAAAGTTTCCTGCTAACTTAGTCTGAATAAGACATGAGTATTAAACTGTGGCATTTATGACTGATTTTGTTCACAGCACCTGTAAAGCCTTGCAATAAAACTACTTACTAACAGCGTTTTTCTTTTTCTCTTCAGCTCTGAAAAGTGTTCATTATTAGCATGCACTTGATAGGTTAATTTTTCAGTTCTCTATGATTAATTGTAGCACTTTGAAGTAAACATCCTATACAACAGCCACTCACTCAATGAGTGTGGTGGTGTGTGTTCAGTCCATTTCTTTCTAAAGTATACATATACACAGCAACATTAACCCTTTTTTTTTTTTTTTTTGTAAAACAAATCTATTTAAAAGTTAGAGTGCTCCATTCTAAGCAAGTCAAAGTTGAAAACGAGATACGGTGAATACATCACCAAGGTACAAAAATAACACAATTATTTTCCTCTAGAAAATGTATTTGTTCTCTTGGAGATTGAACTTTCACTGAAACAAAATATATTAGTGAGAAAACAACCTTGCACTGAGGTCTGTTTGGCACTTACAGGCTATGTTACAGTGAAAGAAAATAAAGAATTTTAAGCTGAAGAAAAATATAATCTCAGTTTATAAGAAAAAAAAAAAAAAGAAAGGAACAGAACGGTACAGAATATGGAGTTAAAGTGAGCCCTGTACGCTGGGTCGGCACAAAGATATATCAAAGGTAGGAAAAGCTCATTTTTTTGAGAACTCCAATTATGAATCAAAGCAATACTTGGCTTCATGGAAACAGCCTGTTACAATAATAACTCTACACTCTTATGCAGTGCTTTTTATCTTCAGATCTCAAAGCTGTTTAGAGTAAATGCATGTATGTGTTGTTCAGTAGTTACAAAATGCACAAAACTTGCTTGTAAAACACTTTTTAAAAGTGCTCCTCACTGTCCTAAATACACATAGATAAAAAGATGACCCACAAGACCTAATTTGGCTCTTGACTGCTCTGGCACATGGAAGAACCCCACTGAGACTGCAAGTGAACCTAAAAAACTGAATGGCCCAATCCCATTTACATATAACAATAAAAAGGATACAGATTTAAAAACCTGGCCCAAGTCCACTGAAATTAATGGAAAACTTTCCTTTTTCTTCCCACCCTAGGTGGGAAGGTGAAATACTTACCCAAACTATCATTGTTGGGAATACACAATTTACCTAGAATGAATGACTTCTACTATTGCACATGTTTAGAAGTTCGGAAGACAGATGTGAAGTAAAGCAAACAATCAGATCCCTGGAATTAATAAGTCTTCCATGGAAAAAAAGATCTTTCAACTGTGGGACATGCAGCCAGTGCCCAAGAGCTACTAAAATAAATGAGTAAAGACTTAAGCAAGATGAGGAAAAAAGCGAGCACATCTGTACCAATACAGGGGCAAAGCTGCAAGTGCATTAACCAGAAGAAAACACTTCCAAGAGGTATCACAGCAATCTAAATACTGAGAAACAACAGTTCCACTACTAACCTCACTTACCTTTGAGGGTCAGTTTATAGTGATAACCAGTTTCAGGCCACACATTAGGTTTCTACAAGTTCCTTCAACACATATGTTGTACCATGCAAAGGAAAGGAGATAAAAAAATGCAACTAATCTTATTTTCTATCTCCTTTGGCTGCCACCCTTCAGACAAGGGCATATGCACAGCAACTAGTGCATTAGCCTTCTACGTGTCTAGCTATGGCAGCATGTTGTGCCCGGTAACACATTCAAGATGACCAAGGTAGACTCGCATAATTTAGCTAAGACTAAATTTAGCTAGCACTGCCACTGGGGAGTTCCCATCTCAGGCATCAACTCTCCGAGGAAAGAAAGACTTTACAGTATCTAACAGGGCATCCAAGCAGAAGGACAGATGTTGCTAACTTTCAGACTGTTCCTTAATATTCTGATAGCATATTTGTG
Source organism: Ibidorhyncha struthersii (assembly GCA_013398815.1). NCBI lineage: Eukaryota > Metazoa > Chordata > Aves > Charadriiformes > Charadriidae > Ibidorhyncha > Ibidorhyncha struthersii. Next base: position 793,910 of record VZSZ01002073.1, read on the forward strand.
GGCACATTATAAACACTTCTTAGATTTTATTAGGTAGAACTTACTATAAAACATTGAAAAAAAAAAAGAATGTTATCTTCTAGTCAAAACAGTCTGATGCCAACTGGAATCCCACATCTATCCTCTAACTGGTCAAGCCAAAGGTGTCTTCTGTTACTGATTTCCTGAGCCATTTGCTCCAAGTTTTGATGTCCCATTTGCTCCAAGTTTTGATGTCAAGTGGAAGGTAGGCCCACCCAAAGTTTGCAGAAGTATTTGGGATTTAGATTAAAGCCTTCTAGCAGTTACATTGAAGTTATTGAGGTTTAAAAGCTTGTCCCATAAGCCAAATAAGTTCTTGGAATTTAATTCCATCGGAAAGCTTTTAGTCAGGAAAACTGGAAGACTGATCATCTTTATGAAAAGAACTGGTAAACTAACCCTACAGAAAAATGGACTTAATATGAAGTATGTTTCACACATGAGTAACTATGCAAGCAAATCTATAATTGACTTAATAGGAGAAGGGTGAGCCTATAAACTAGAAAACTAATGAAAACAAGAATGGTTCCTGATAAGTGGATCTTCCTGCTTTGGAAACAATCTCGCTGATTTTTTTTTTTAATCTTTCTTTTTACAAATAAATCTTGGGGTTTCAACCTAGCAAATTCCTTAATCATGCAAGTAACCACACTATCCATTATGTATAGCACAGTGCATATTTGATCAATAGCACTGTTTTTGTTAATGTTATATCAGCTAAATAAGTAGGAAAAAATCATTCATATTTCGTGGGTATTTTCAGTTGCTGAGTCAGAAAACAAAGTAAGGTCTAACATCTGCATTTATTTTGGTTCAGTAAAGCTTGCATCTCCCTTCAGGGCTGAGAGCAAGCAAACTGCTGCTAACCATGATAATTACACAGTACTCAGCATGGTGAGTAGAATAACATTGTAATTGTCCAAGGGTTTGAACAATTTGGACTGATTTTGTATAGTGTATAATTTACAGTAAAGATTCAGAATGTGTTTTCTTTGCTCCAAGAACACTTTCATCCTTTAGCTCTAGATCATTATGCATGGAGACAAGCATCCACAATCAAATTCAGTCCAGATGAAGAACATCTGCAAAAATAGAATAATTTATTTTATTGACACTTACATTTACATAATTTTATCTGGGTCTGATTCTGCTTGTGACGGTCAAGGTAATACAAAATAACTGAGACCCCACAGAGTCATTCAGGCAAAATAAAAATATGAAAACTCTTGAAATGTTACTGCAATAATAACAAATTAATGACAGTGACTGAACCAGGGCGAAAGGACTCAAGAAAATATTAACGAGCTCTGTGCTTACGTGTTGTTTATTTTCCTTCATGAGGCCAGGGCAAGACTTGGTCATATGCAGTTACACATTAAAAGCCTCATTCTGCAAAAATCTAAATGCTTATTTTTACACACTGAAGAGTGACTCTGAAGCAACTGGGACTAATATCAATCGAGAAGTTATGGTTCAGCGCCCGTATAATTTCTGAGTATCAGCTGTGGCAATGCAGAGCAATGGGAACAACGAGTACCAGAGCAGTCTTCATTGCTGCTGTGTGTAAAGCAGCAGCATGACCTAAAAGTGGTTTTACTTTTCTCAGAAAGAAATGAACAGTTTAGCACTGTGAATGTCCAGTATCATCTTTTATGAGACACAGACAAAAATCTTTATAAAAATAATCAGAAGTCTTTACAGTGCTCTGCTTTCTGTGGCTTTTAGAGACCTGTTTTTTGTGAAATTGTTTTAATTGGGGGAAGAAAGGGAGCCGGGGGGAGAAGGAAGGGGAGAGGAAATACATTCAAATATGTTCTCATTTACCCAAATCCAAATTTCCAGCAAACTACAACCCATACATTTCCAATCTTGATGATTATTTAAAAATTAGTGAAGATTCTATAAAAAATAATGATTAATGTTTTTCTTGTTTGGTTGGTTGTGGTTTTTTACCCCCAGTTAAAAAGTTTCTCTCATTCAAAAACTGTCTTGAACAGTTGTGTTCCTGACTTGAAACATGGGACTTTCCCTCTCAGAGATTCTGCTACATTCTCATATTGGAGAAAAATAGAGATACTCAAACCAGTAGTATATTTTTTTCTTTCTTTAATGTTTCATGGTTGCCATCTATAAAATGGGAATAAGAAATACCTACCCTGCAGGACTCTAATGGGAATTATATAACCAATATTTATGGAACTCTTTGAAGAAAGAATTAAAGTAACCATAAATATTCCCAACATTGTTGCAAAGTTATATTCTCCAGTAGAGAATTGACTGTTTCTAAATCACGGGATTCTTGCCAAAAGGACCTTTCTAACTCTATTGAACTTATGGCTATTAAAGAACATAAAGGGATGGCATCTTTTATCATACCAGTTGCCAGCTTTCACAATTCCCCCTCATTACAGCAGTAGGCTAAAAACTAGATCCAATATCTGCATTCCTGAAAATTATGTAGTAGAAATATTTAATAGTTGGTTCAAAAATTTCTACGTTAAATGCATTCCAATGTTTCTATGTTTAAGGTAATGTCTTAATTGTCCTACATAAAACGGAGCAAATTTTTTCACTTTTTAAAATTATAATTTAATTTAATTAGAATGAATATTCTAACAGCTACGGTAATTGTAGAAGTATTTGCCTTTGTATACTGGATTTTATATAATTGACCTTCAGCTGGATCACACAAAGTCCTTCAATAGTACAATTCACAATATAATTTTTTACAAGCTTATTATCAAAATGAACTTCATAGCAGTTACTGGACATAATGTATCAATGGCATATGACTGACATTTTACACTTGGATGGCTTTATGCTATATGATGAAAAGGGAGGAAAAACATGGTGTTTGTATATAAAGCAGCATCTTTCTTCTCAATGTCAACAAACACGAATCAGATCTGGAAAGCAAGCCTGTGAGCTATTGAGACTAGGTGACCTTAGCATTCAGAGACAGATTTTTCAAAGAATTTAATATTCATCCTTATGATGCATTTAACACTGTAATGTTGCACGTCAAACCTTCAGACAAATCTCTGTTTCCAACAGTTGGTCTAATACACTGAAAAGCAGATGCTGCCAAATTAAAGAACAAATAATAAAAAGAAGATGGAAGAAAATAAGGGTTATTTGCTACATGATGTTTTCTCCACATTCGTATTTTTCTGGGGAAATGGTTCACTTCTTTCACTACTTTCATCACTGCCCTCAGCTTTAAAAGGGGGTGGTGAAGGACGAGGAACAGAAGACAACCATTTGGGTTGTTTTCCAAACTAGTCTTAGCTGCTGTAGGATTGATTTCAGTGTTACCTCCTGGAGTGAAAACCCAAAGCACAGATGCATAACTAAATGGTCCCAAGTTGGCTACTTCCCTCAGCATCCTTGTTTATCCAACACACGTTAGGCGTTAAGACTTCCCAAATTACATTAGACCCATAACATTAACTCAGCAGGAGGTTAAAAACTCCTCCCTAAGAAAGGAGACCAAGATCGAATGAAAGATGGCAACCTGATCTAGGCACAGAACACCTCAGGAGACCCACTTCCGATGAGAATATGAGCATTGCACCTTATCTTGTCATAAGCACTGATATTAAGAATGTCACCGTAGGCCACGTTCCCACATTGTCCTCTGCTGTTGCTAAGCTATTAAATTTACCTGTTTATAGGCATATATAATATATTTGCGTATTCAAACATGATCTGTGTACAACCAGTCTCTGCTTTATAGCGCACAGAACTTCATGTTGCCTTCCTCCCTTCACAATTCTCCAGATGAATGAAGGCAGGAAGGCAACAGCGACACCAAAGTAACCTAATCTTTCCGAGAAGCCCACCAAAACCTTCACACTGACTTTGGTACCATGGCTTAGCTCCTTGGAGCAGCAATGCTGGCCCTACAGTAGCTCCTGGCCCCAGGTGTATTGTTCATAGAACTCTACAGCAGTTGAGGCAGAGGAAGCAGACTCAATCAGCAAAGCACATCATCTCAAGAAAGAACGTGTTCATAAACAAGCTACCAAACTGGACTCCTCATACTCATCACTTCTTCAATGAAAGGAGTAATTTTAGTTTACTGAATATACTCTAGCCTGATGCACCCAAGATGCAGGTCTCCCTCTCTGTCCTGGGGGATGCAATATATAGCTCTCAGAATGAAGGAGCATACCACAAGCACGGAGGACAGAAAGTGGGAGGGGAATATCTCCCTCCTAATGAACAGAAGTATTTAATCAAGGTGTTTCTGAGCACAACAGGAAACCAAATTTTAAATAGGCCAAGGCTTACCTTAATACAAATAAAATAAATTACATAAAATAGAGGTTCTTATAAATATCATTTGCCTCCATGGCTGCAGAGACAACTGAGTAGGATCTAGGGTATTCACATTTCAGATACCTGAAATCCTATATTAAATTTTACTAGGAAAAAAAAAAAAAAATAGATTCTGATTTGAAGCCTCTAATGATTTTCAAATTCATTCTGTGAAGAGTAAGAATCAGAAAACCTGGAAAGTAAATTTCCTAGAGCTCCTCAGGTTCTGTCCACCTCCATAGGTTTTCCGGCAGGAGGATATGGCTATATATTTGCCTCGCATTTCCATGCTCTTTTGCAACACTGAAGTTCCTTTTGCTTGAGAAAATTCTGATCACAAATTGAAGACAGTCCAGAGGGTTAAAAAAAAAAAAAACAGTACCAACAGAGTTCTTGCATCAAAACATACTGAAGTTCAGGAGGGTTGGGATCTGGCCCAGAAAACTTGATTGCAAAGCAGGATTGCATTTATGTCAGCTTTGTAGAAACCAGCATTTCAAATTCTGATAGAAGACCTTCATATCTGGGTTGTACATTAGCAGTCTGTTGTCTGAAAAATTATGCCAGTTAAAAGAAAACTGTTTTCTTAATTACCTCAACCCTTTCTAACCCACACAGTCTTTTTTTTTTAATGAGGCTCAACTTGTGGGGTTCAATATGTGTTTATTTTCTGAGAAAGGGGGAGGAGAAAGACTAAGTCTTTTTAAGATGTGATGAAAATGATGGATCTGTGAGGGGTTTTTTTGGAAGAGTTTTGGGATACATGCAACAAAGTAGCTCCCAAAGGACAGAAGGAAATTGCTCACAGAGAGATTTTTCCTGACAACTTTTTTTCCCAGGATATGATTTTTCAGGTAGAGTTAAATAACCCTTTAACATGAATGTTTAGTAACAGAAAGTTTAACACTTAGCTAGGTCACCGCTGCACTGAAAGGTTATGTTGGGTCAGATACTCGGCTGCTGTAAGTCAGCATAACTCCACTGAAAACACGTATATGAACAGAACTTCACTGTTTTACAGTAGCTGGATACAAATCTTGCAGAAACAAAACATTCACTTAAAATAACTCTTTTCTTCATTCCTACCAAAGCCTTGATTTATGGGTACTTTGAATACACAGTAAGAAGTCAATACCTCTTTGCCTTCACAAAACCCCGTTATTTTTGATGCAGTTTACTTGTAGTTAACTGGCTTGAGGCAATTAGCTTTGAAGACAATTCAGTAAACAACCTTCTCCATCATCTTCGTGCCACAGTTACCTTTTCCCTGTTCATATGACATTGGTAGCAGGTGCACCATGATAATCCTACATGTCCAATTCCCTAGACACATACCTCTTGAGATTCAGACACACATTTCAACAGGGAAAGTGAAAGTAATGGTAGTTAAAAAAAAAAAAGTGTGAAACGGGGAGAAACTAGTTTTAAACTTTTTTTTTTCAAGAACCTACAAACAGGCTGTTCAACAAGTGACCGGCTGAAATCACAGAAGTGCCACACATTGACCCCTGTCAGAGAAAAACCTCACTTGCTGTGCTAAAACCCATTTCTTCTTAACGTCTCTCCAGGAATCACAAGTGAGCTATTAGGAATAGCGTAGCTCTCCATGGCAAGAACAAAAGGTACCACAGGCTGCTCCTCAGCATCTCATTTTGTCCTCTCAGAAGCATTTGATGCAGATCTGAAAGCTCCTCACTCAGTTTGGGATTCCCTTTGTTTCAAGAATCTGTTGTATGCTGTATTATTGACTGGTGTGTTTTGTCATGCCAGGCCACAATGCAACGAGGGTATATCACAGTGAGGTGAAAGCAACAGAAGCCAAACTTTGCCTTTTAAGCTTTTGTTCTATTGCTGCGAAGTTGTGTTTTGAAGTGATAACTCAAATATGAATCAAAGGGGAAAGTATGCTGGGCACTGGAGCTAGTGAACACGAATCCACAATGAGGTACAGCAAAATGAGGATTCCGATTTACATATATTTCTTGTTGCCAGCTGTACTCCTGACTCCAGATTCAAGTGTCTAGTGTGCCTTAGAGCCATGATTTTTAAAGTGTAAGTTTAAATAAATATTAAAAAAAATAAATATCTTATTTACCTTTCTACCAGACATAACTGGTTGCAGGCAGCACTGATCAGGAGAACCTCCAGCCAAGGCTCTACAAAAGCTCTTGAGGACAAACAACAGACTGCACCAGACAAGTCAATACTTTTGACAGAAGTAACACATATAAAAAGAGAGTAACAGAGCCTCATCCACAGGCCACCAAAAGCAATGGAGCCTTAACTAGCCTGTGGATAATGCTTTACGGATTAACACGGATTATTACAAATATAAGGCTTGCATCGAGTCACAAACTCAGAAGGTGTTTGTGCCAAATATATTGACTTCCTCTTTGAATAGTGTTTTGGGGAAAAAGAAAAATATTAATTCACCTATTCATTCTCATTGTCAAACATTAAGGTTAAAGCCTTTCAGGGAAACATTTTTTTCAGTATTGAACATTTTTATATATTCCAATGACTTCTTAGAAGTTACTATCTTTCCATTATAGCTGTCCTCCATCCTTAAGGTAACGTTTGTATGTACTTGACTGTAACTGGAAGAGAGACCTGTATGCAGTAGGTTAAGAGTAATCCAATATTTCATCATTTTCATAATTTTCTGGAGATATAGATATATATAGATATATACTCTCCAGACTACCTGGAGATACTCAACCGCTTTTTCAGTAAGACTGATGTAGTTGAAACTAAGTTGATACTCGGCCAAACTGCAATACAACAAAAGTGCCCCAATCTGTTTGAATCTTAAGTTTCACTAAGTGAAAAGCAAAGAGGGTAGTTTATGCATACAACATGGTCACAATATGTACATTACCAGTAAGGAATTTTGTCTGGGAGGCCCTTGTCACAAAGTGTATGAGATGCATTTCACATCAGATAATCTAAGGAAAATATGTGGTGAGACAGCAGGGAATATCATCTTAACTAATGGTGGAAAGAGAAGAAAAAGAGATAGTGTTAGATAACCACCTAATGATTAAAATATTTGATTCGCCTATAATGATACCCTTGCCTTTTCATTTCATTTTAATTTTTATTGATTTTGTATGTACAACAACTGTTCTTAGAAGCATCCAAGAGCATAAATACTTAAAGTTAAAACTTTAACTTTAAACAAAGGAATTTTTCAGCTCATATTTTTAGTGCTTTGGTCATTTTAAATATCTTTACACCCATTCTCCTAGAACTCCAGTGTATCAGTTTTCTACTAGAAAAACATCTGTCAATCTATAGTTAAAGACTAATATGGGAGATCCTATGGCAGTTCACTAGGACTATTTCCAGCATTAAATTATTTTCTTTAACTTGACATCAGTTCTACAATCAAAAATACCCAGCTGAGCAGGAATAATCTGTTTTCAGAGCTTCAGTATTTCTAATATCACCCAGGCAAATACCAAAACGGAGTGGTAGACAGAACATCTCCCATGGGTTCAGTCCTGTTGTATTTAACCTTGCAGTGGCCAGTGGTAACCTCAGTATGCATCGGAAATGTGGATAAATATCACTGATGTTACTCTGGCACTCTAGATTTATACATACAGTTGAGAATAGAATTAGAGAACAAATTATTTTCTGAGATTGTTCAACTTTAATTTATCAAAGCAGACATTTTCACTCCCTCTAATCGTCTTGTCTCGCTGATGTTTCTCAAGCAGGTAATTTATGCTATTATTCACACACTTAAGACTTCCAGCATCTCAGTAAATATCTATCCCCTCAGTGATAAATTGTGCTAAGAAAAAACAGCATGGCAATATCAAAAATAATTCCCAATCATGATGTTTCATTAGAAAGAAATTGCTTCATTTTTTCTTACAAAATAATCTGGGGAAAACAAAGACAGTAAACATCCTGAGGAATGCAAACAGCCTAGCGTATTTTGGTTAAAAAGTTATGTTGGAAATGCAAACTGGAAGAGATGTTCACTACAAGAAATTCACAGATGAACAGTGATTGCTCCTAAAGACTTCAGACAGGTAGAAGGCAAAGGTAGAAGGACACATTTACAGAATGATACATATGATGAAGTAAGAAAGAGAAATAAATTATACAGCAAATAAGGCAGATCCTTTTTGTCCTATATCTAAAGCATCAAACTGTGTGAAATTGCAGCCAACAGCCATGAAGTCCAGAAAATTAGTTCTGTATATAGGATAGAAAAAAGACTTGCCAACCTTTACAAAAATTCACATCATGAAATTGGCCACATAAACTTATTAGAAGGAAACTTAATCCATTAAACAGAGTTGCAAGCAACAGCATTTAGGAGGAAAAGTATAGTTCCACTCCGTTGTTCCCCCAGGCCAGTCCTCAGCACTGTAAAACTTTATGTCAAGAAATCAACAACCCCTGCTGGGGATCCCACTATCCTCCATCAGGATATATGTAACACCCACTGCATGTGCTTGTTGCGGGGAGAATATTCCTGCAGACTTTTGGACACAGGCTTAGGTGGAGTCCCCAGATGGACTTAGGTAAATTTTATAGGTAGCAGCTGAGCTCCAATAGTTTTGAGGTGGCAAAGGCATGTTCTGCTTAGTTAAATACCCCAAACCTAAAAGTCAGCACCACAAGCAAAGATAGCACGTATATTCTTGGTTGTTTCATTCCCTTGGGAAACCAAAGACCCCGAAGCTGCCCAGAGGCTTCTGAGTAGTGGACAAGAAGTGCAGCACCATTGGAATAGAACAAACCGGAAAGATACTTCTGCGCATCCATGCCCAGGTCTGCGAGGTTTCAAAATGCCAGTAGTGAAAACATCATCAAAATATACACGCCAGACTAAATTTTCTGGAGAACAAGAAATGCTAAAACATGCTGCACTAGAAGCAGTAAATACAAATAAATAATACAAGTGGTAAATACAAGTACACTAATGCCAGTACTACACAACTTTCATTTGAAGGACCACCTAAGCTTTTGAAAGGAAACCACAACCCATCTTAAGCAATACTGTCACATTGCTTCTCATTTCTAACCAAAATTAGGCCCTGCTTTGAATGTTCAATTATTATTTTCTCTATTTTTAACTTGTGGTTGTATATGAGACTACAAATTTCCTGGGAGATTTTTTCTTGACATCATAGTCAAGTTATAATGCCTTAGGGACCACAGGACACAAAGAATGCTGCCTTCGACAAAGAGAGGCCACAAACTTTATGACAAACTTTGTGTGCAATTGCTATGGATGACAACATTCATTTTTTTCTTAATAACAGCCTTTAAAAACATATATATAGATGGAATAAGTTTGTTGCTTGTGTAAGCAGTAACAGCAAGACTTAAGCACAACTAGGACAGGGGAAATGCATTCTTTTTACTTTCCACACAAAAGGAATGTCGCAATATCATATATATAAGTTGTAGTATATGAATTATACTTTCTTTTTTTTCCAGCTGAACCATTAGGGCTATGCATGTGTATTTTATTTCCTCCTCAGTCCTTAGGAGTTTGAGGTTGCCACTGCTGCTGTCATCTGGAATACAAATGCTATTTCAGATCTAGGATCTCTATCCCTTGTTGGAGGAAGTATTTTGGAAGTTTCCAACCCACTTACCTGGCAGGGACATTCTTAATCAAATGAGGCTGTCAGAGAACAAGTGCGTGGGGAATTGGAAATTCTTTTAGCGCCCAGAGAACTTTACATTTCTCACCTCTGCTTCCTATATTGCAGTTCTCCATGCAAGTGTTACACCACATCTGAGGAAGGGAAATGATGCTATTTTTGTGTGGAAATCTGCATCCTTCTAACTTTCAGCTTCACATTTCTCTGAAGAAAGAATGGCTCACGTGATTTGATTCTACAGGCAGCTGAGAGTAAAATCTTTTCTGTCATGCTTCATTGTGAATGACAATGCTTATAATATCTCTGTAAGATATAATTTTTTCATGTCAATAGAAAGTTGATATTCATAATCTAAGCAATAATTATCCTTTGTAAATGCCCTTGTTTTTGGCTGCCAATCTCATTACGGCTGTTTCAATTCACAATCTCCAGTCAGTAGAGAAAAAAAAATGCAGCTATTTACTCCAATGGAGAGGGGAGAAAAGAGATTTTTGTTGTATGGAAAAAAATGTAAAAAGCTAGGGGGGGTTAATAATATTAGCCTAGTGCTTGAGGTTTTTATCCTCTTTGAATTTATTCCTGTTGTTCTGAAAAAAACAAAAATGTATTTGCATCAAAGAGGGAAACATTCTAAATCCTCCATACATAATTTCATTTCTTTGTTGCACTTTTTGCTGTTTAATTGTGGAGGGTGGGCTGTATAACTTCCTCTTTGAGTGGATTCTTTACTGAAAATAATTTACCAGCTTGGAGAAAGGCAATTAACTTTGATTTATAAGCCCTAATTAAAAGGCATGCCATCATTGTTCTGTATGTGTATAGGAACACGTCCATACAGAATATGGGGCAGGAGGTGGGAAGGGATTTCCTTTTAACTGCTATCGAACAACTGACCTAAAGCCCGAGGACTCTTACTTGATATTTTTAGCATTACACATACACGTAGCTTTGTCTTGCCTTCTTACATTGTTACGCTTATGGCTCCAGGGGAAGCATACTCTGCTTACTATCCAGCTGCTAAGATGTACACGCAGCTACACATTATTTGCAAGCAGGCTTAACTCCTGCTTTTCTGTCTTTTTTGTTTATTGCCATGACTTATTAGGAAGTGGACTTTTACACCCACTCAGAATACCTGTGCAAACTAAAAGCCGTTTCAGTCCAGCAGACATGATAAGCAAGCGGACTCCACTGCAGGAAGTGGCCTTCTGCTGACCTACAACAGAAGATCCCATAGTCAGATGTGTCTTTCATACCCCTGTCTCTCCCCAGCAGGCAGCTTCCAAGGATGCTGTCACAACGGATTTGGCAAACCTTCTAATCCTCTGTTGTTTGTCCTTTGTTAGAAAAGCAAAAGCTCTAAAAGAAACACAAAATTCATGCAGTGTACACATAGAAGAAAAAAAAAAATATCCGGTCTTTCATCCATCGTATAGACTGCCATGCAAAGGTCCACTTAGTATAAACAAAGCCTACAAGGCAAGATATCCTGATCGGTCACCTCTCTAAGATTAACTGCAAGTCCATCTCCTGCTGTTTTGCTGATACAAAACCACCATAAACCTTCTTCTTTTCCTGTTAGGGTGTCTCAAATGGCAGATGAGGGGAAAACTTACCAGAAATAAGACAAAAAGTAAACAATGCGAATATCATAACTCTCTGACAGACCACATTGGTAGCTCCTCACAAAATGGCAGCTACCTCTTCTAGGAGTGCTTAAATGTACCTGTTCTTAAAGGGGTCCCATTCCAGAGCAGAGGTAACCCTCTATAAAGATGGAGCAATTGTGATAATTAGCAAAACAGTACTTTAGTGAAGTGATAAGGTCAGAAATGGAGCTCAACCTCAACGTAGAAATGCATCTTATTTGATTTCTTTATATAATGAGCATCTAAATATAATATATTATATATAATTCATAAATTGGATATTTATATTCAGTACCCTTAGCTGAAAGCCTTCAAAAAGGCAATGCTCCTGAGGTTTTCTTCACCCCCCAAGTTGGTAGGGTAAAGGGGAGTGGAGATGTCTGAAACAGTCAATTAAAAACCCTGAAAACTACTTCCTCCCCCGGGAAGTGCCAATACCATACCCAGACTCCAGATCAGCCTCCAAAATTTATTTACTTCTCCTGTGCAAAGCAATTTCCCCTAATCACAACAAAGATTCCAGCATCTGCCCCCAAATCCTTACTTTCTTAGCTCTTTCTCTCAGCTGAGCCACCTTCCAGCAAGCAAATAGCTGGTCAGTAATCAGTCCCTTTGGTGGGCTTGCCAGTTATGAGAGAGGCCATAATGTGGGAGATTTGCACACCACAACCCTTCCTATGCCTCATCTGATTCTGATTTGCACCCGATGCCCCTATTGCTGTCGATTAACCGATCTTTTTTCTGTATGCAGTCACTTGTTGTTCATTATTATAACTATACATTTCAGTCTCCGGAGGGAAGATAGCTTGACAGCATGGTGCTGTGTGTCACGGCTTGTCCATGGCACACTCAGGAAAATTCATTTGAATTATCCTTTCAAGTGGATTGGTTGAACCACATTAAAAGCCTAGAATAAATGCGACCTGAATTTGGTTTGGTTTAATTTGTAGCAGAAACAAATGAAGCAAAATTAAATTAGGCCACTTTTTTCTAAATATGTGGCTTCAAAGGGCTGTAATATGTTTTATCTAAGGTACTTCAAGTTTACACCCCTGTTAGCCTGCACAGGCAAACCTTTATAATCCAAGAATTAGTGACCAAGTCAATTTTCCTGTGCATGCAAGGGCGAGTTGCTTGATGAAACAAATCAGAGCAGCCAAAGTACCATTCTCAGTTTTCTGTCCACAAGCTGCTCCCTGGACCCTCTGTGCTGGAGACTGAATTCCCAAATTCTACATAGCTGTCTTGAACCTCCACCTTCTGAGACGCTCTTCTCCTGGAAAAAGATACAAATCAAAACAAATGAGCTTCAGAAATGACTGGAGAAAGCTGGCACAAACTAAAGGAGTGGAATTCAGCCAGAAAGTAGACACAGGTAAAAGAAACACTTTGTCATTTCAATGGAAAGCAAAACCAGGGGGATCCTCTATGCTATTTCAGTTAGCACAGAAGTAACCAGAGGGTACAATGTGGTGAAGGAAGACAGGGGATAGATGAGAAACATGACTTATCTTCATAAGTATTTTTCAAGTTAACAAATATACTCCTCTATGAAAAACATGAGGTGGCCTGGGAAGAGCTCCAATAAGCAGCAGGCAGGGAGCCAGCCTTGGCTTGAGACACTGAAATGAAATAAACAAATAAATTAAAAAAAAAAAAAAAAGCCCTCAGCTGAGAGGAATCCCTAATGCACTTGAGAGCAGTGATGTCAATCTGCAAGTTCATTAAAGACAAGAATAAGTCCCCACTGGTGAGAAGGACGCAGATGCAAAACATCTTTTCCAATGGCAAAGTCATCAAAAGCCAAAAACATCCTTTCTTGTGACCCCAATGCTTTTTGAAGAAAAGGTGCTGGGCTGCGGGGGGAGCTGTACACCCGTCATTTTGGTGCAGCAGTTGATGAAGCAAGATGTTCGTCCAAACTACAGTGACATCTCGGAGGTGTGTTCTCTATAGGGGCAACACTACACAGACCCCATAGGGCTCAGTGGAACCTTCCATATTGCTGGCTATATTTAGTCTGTAGGTTTTCCACCAGCTCTCTGCTTGCTGTGTTGAAACTCTGCTGCCTGACACTACAGTTTTGTCTCATATGCAGGCACGGTTTAATCTGAATTGATGCCGTACTTCCATTCTCATTTAGCATTGAAAATCTGTCCTTCCAAAGTGAAGAGGTGAGCACTGAAACAACAACGTGGTTTAAAAAAACTTATTAACTAATGACCTTCTTCCGAATTGCAAAAAAAAAAGGCTCTATCAGTACAAGGAATGCCTGGATGACTATCTGCTTAAATTGTCATCAGTACCAAGGAGGTAAAAAGTCTAAAGAATGCTTTATGGCCAATCACTACGAAAGGAGTTTAGTTTTATAGTATTCATATGGCCAAAATACGACAACAGTGCACAAATATTACACATATTTGGAACCTGAAAATGTTTCACAATGACCTGTGAGTCTGTAGAACATGCAGCGTACCTGCTAATTTTGTTAATCTAAATTGATGCTTGATTTAAATAAAAAGAGAGCAGAGAAGCCAGCTTACAAAAGGCAGCATGTATTCCATTTACTACATAACTAAGCACACTGGATGTATTTGAGTCAGTAAATTCTGATGCAAATATGCTTTTCCTGCAGTACACAAGGAAGGTAAGGTATGATGTTAGCCATAGGAGGAATATAAAGTATGAATAGGAAGTGGGAACAACCATTATGGTCATTCTTATCTAAATTCATAGTGATTTGTGACTTAGATATGTTCATCCAAAGAAAAAGACTGGCTAGCGAGCAGTAGAGGCTGTTTCAGGTGATCAGCGCTATAGCCACAATCCTAATATGCAACTGCTTGCCTATGGGACTGATGATAACTAATAAAAAACCTGGTTGCAACAACTTTCAAAGTGAGCAGTCCTGACAAAACCTCTGAAACTCTGTGATTCAGCTGAGGAAAAAAAAAAAAAGTTGCTCTTTCCTGAGCTATACTAAAGCACAAAACCAGCAGTTTAACAGTATTTTTTCAACCAAATGTTGCTAGAGATGAAAGGTAATAATTTAGTTATTTTATGACAATCTGCTTTGAGCCAGGCCTAACGGGAGGCTGAAAGCAATTGTGTGATTATATCAGGAAAAACACTTGAGTAAATACTCTAGAAAAATTATTAATGGAGTAGAAGAGGCATTACATCTGGACCGTCTTTGAAAGCTAATTTGTCAAGGTCTCTGCCTTGCCCAGTTGTTCTTTAAAGTCACTCAGCAAGACTCTGTTTTGACCAGAGATCGCAAAAGACTAATTTACAGACCATTTTTCTCTTTCATCTCAAAAGTAATTTTCCAGGTTAGTTTAGTCCCAGTACTGTCAAAATCATTCATTTAGAGAACAGATGATGCAAAACCTGTAAAGACACTGACTATTAAACGTAAATGTGGATCAACATGAGCAAACAAAGCAATTTTTAAAAGGAATTGGCAGATATATGACATATACATTTAAATATGAGAACATGGAGATGACTTTTTAACATGGTTCACATGCACATGGTGAAGGGAATATACACAAAGAAACACAAATACCTCCTCACCTCCATCAAAGAACACCTTCTAGAAGCTGGTGAGTAAAAGACTGCGAGGGCACCAGTCTCAAATTTGGTTGCTTGATGGAAGTACCACCTCCTTGGCCTGTACACACTTGAGCAGATGAGTCATTATGGTATGGACCTCCAGAAACCACAGCTTACTTCTAGTTCAAAGAGAGATGGAGAAGCTACTTTGGTTTCTTAACTATTAGCCTTGAAGACACCATCTTGGCCTTCTTCATCATGCCTTGGGTGTGGGAAGAAAAATACACCACAGCCCAAAGATAAAATTCAGATTTTATATGTTCCAATTAAATGAGAGCAACAGCAACACACGTTGATTCTATACTGTGTTTCTTCAAGAGAAAGCTCATAGTTTTGAATATGACTTCCAATAGTTTGCAGCAACAGAGCATTAAAATAGCATATGTAGCATATGTGCACTAGGAGTTGATCAATGCTGCTCTGATGAGCAAAGGGGCATATTCTTAAGTGACTCTACCAAAAACTGCCTGAAAAATTAGCAGAAAAAGAACGTATTGCCTTACCATATGAGAAAGTTCAAAGGCCGTTCCTACTTCCCAGGTATTTCAAAAGCTACAGAAAAATAAATCTGTAAAAGAAGAAAAATGTTTTAGTTAGCATGAGTAATGAGACTTTTTTGTTGTTTTTATATGTAGACCATATATTTCTACTAAAAATCCTACATATTTTCAGGACTAGTTATTAGCACGTATGGGAAAGTATTTTAAGGTTGTCCTGTTTGGGGTTGAGACAGAAGTAATATACCAGTTTGCCTATCAACTTCAATCAGCTTCTGTCTAGGCACACTCATCGTGCTTATCACCAGAGTATCTTGGCAGTTTTTCCAGCCATATGTCCATGACATTCTCACAACTTTGCATCCAAATGCTGTAATTTCATGCACAATTTATGAACTTGCATTTAACAGTGGGAGCCAGCAACGCTCTCTTTATTAAAGCAGGACAGAAGCACTGCTACAGTTTTTACCTTGTGTATGCATGTGCATCTATCTTCCTTTCACAATTCGTTCACACCTGGAGTGTGAGGATAGCTGAGGAGAAGTGGTTGTCCACACCTATGCCTTCTTTTAGCCAGAAAAATCCCTGGTTACATACTAATCCTGCTCTCTGTGAGAATTTGGACAGTGGGAGCAGTAGAGAAGGGGGACAAAGGGAAATCAAGCTAAATGGAGAGTTTCTTCTATTTCTCTTCTAAACACATTCCATATGTTGCTCCATTGTTGGCAGATATATGCTGTCCAAGTACCCACCCGTTACTTCCCTCAGCTCAGTTTTTTCTGTACCGACCATCAACTTTAAAGCTGAAGAAACTCCTGTTCTCCCTCAGGCCACAACTTTGTACAGTAGGAGCTGGTTTCAGTTGTCTCAAAAACATACACGCTGCCAATGAAAGCTTCTAGTCTTCTGCCAGGCCTCCTCACAGCAGTGGGTCCTGATCTTACTTGTCATTGTAAAGCTTTCCAAAGCTGGAGACTTGTCACTCTTGCCTGGAAGCGACAAAAACCCAACCAACCAACCAACCAACCACCAACCGCACACAACACAACTGTGCCAGCCTGGTGAGCAGTCCCTCTTTGCTGCAAGATCCATATCACGAGTTAGCTACTGATGCTGTATCAGGGGAAATCGGGGAAGGTTACAGCCACTGACCCCCCGGTGAATGACAAGTCAGGGAATGGGTCTTAGACCCTCGTGGCTAATTTACGGCCGAGGAGGTCAAAGTATCTCCCAGAGACTGCTCTTTTATTAGCATTCCAGAGCTTGCCACACTGCCGTTTACTGTGGCTTGGCAGGTGCTCTGCAGCTGCTGCTGCTCCACATCAGGAAGCAAATATTCTGCCTTTTGTGTCCAAGATGAAGAAAATGTAGCCTGTGAGACATATTAAGAGATTCCCCATAGCTTCGGTGGAAACTAGGAGTGCCATAATGGTACAGTGGTTAATACATGGGGACAGAGAAAGAGCAATAGAGCACTGAAAAAAAGACCCCGTGCACCTAATATATTTCTGAGAAATGATTGCTTTCCCACAAGAAGTATGGAAACAACTGCCTTAACTGACGGCATAATGCCCTTTCACACAGACAAGACCAATGTGTCTGATGGATGACACTAAACCCAGAAGTGCACGAGCGTTATCCTTGGGCAACGAAGCAACAATGTCTCTGTGCTAGCATTACTGTCACTATTAAGACTAGGTGCAGGGTATTAATTATATTCACAGCAGAAACAGAAGTAAAGGCTGTGGCATAGCAGCATAATAGCACTGAGACTGTCATTTCCCAGTCCAAACTCCTCTAATTAAATCCCAGCTGAGGCCTCCTGTTCAGGTCTATAGCCTTGAGTTCAAAGGAGGGGAGAAAATAAATAAATAGATAAAAAGCACAAAGTTTAATGCCTCTCCGAGTAAGGAAGACCAGATGTTTAGAGGGGTTTGTGAATATTTTTATTTTGATTTGAGGAGGTTGGTTGGTTTCTGTCTAGTAATTGTCCACTGTCCTATTTTGAAATTGATTGACAGCGTTCAAACTGTAGAACCTAACTGACCCTGAAGTCCTCCAGGACTTGGTACCTTTTAGGCTTTCTCTACACATTATAACTCAATACTTGCCAAAGAAAGAGAGCATAGGAAAAATCCTGCATTAATTTTGCTGTATGTCTCCATATGATGATGATACCCAATATTCAACAAAGTAATATCATACCCCAGTCCCAGCACTAGGACTTGGTATCATGGCACCTTATGTGGTTATTTATACTGCCAGTTCCCAGAGTGGTGTATATCAATTCACGAACGATTCTACACATTTTTTTATCTCTCTTTTTTTTTTTAAATTGCACAAACTATGTGCAAATTTCTGCTCCTTGATATTTTTAATAAAACTTTAGTCCCCGTAAAAAAGAAAAAAAAGAGGCTCCAAAGTCAAATTTGGGAAAATTTTAAATCTACCTTTAAATCTACGTTCTCAATTAAATTTCAGACTAAAAGTTTCAACCTGCTTCCATTTACTTTGCTTCAAGAGGAAGAAGTTAGCAATCTCACTCCTCTTTATTCTTCTATTTGCCAATGGACTACTTGAAAACAAACAAACAAAAAATGGAGATGAAATTACAAAGGTAACCATATTTGAAAAGGAAGAAATCACAATGTTTGGGGGGAGACACGCCTTTTTCTTTTTAATTTAACCATTTTACTTCTGATTTCTTGAGTAGACAGCCCATTCATTTGTCTACCTTGTTGTTTGCTTCCTTTTTTAAGTTAAAATAGTTTTCTCATAGCTTTATATATTCAGTTCTCTTGGGGTGGGGTTGTAGAAGAAATCATTAGTCAATGGTTTATACAATTGTAATTTCATTTTCCCAGGTTATTAAAAACTAATAGCATGCCATTTAATTAGACCAGAAGATGAGAATCCACTTAAATTTTAGAAATAGACTTACAAACTGCCTATCTTCTTCCTCACTACCAAGCAAGACTTTATAATAAGTCATTATTCCTTATAACTGAACTTAGTAATTACGAAGGACCTCATTCTTCATTTTATTCACCATAGCTATACCTATTTTCATAAGTTATCTCATTTATTTTTATCAAGAGTACTATTAAATATAGTCTTAATTTATCCGAGCAGGCTATGGAAAGAAGCCCTTAGAGGATATTATTGGTAATGGTCTGAAACAAAGCTTTTTGCTTATCCAAAGAATAAGCCTCTGCAGGAGCCCACAGTATTAACTCTCATACCACAGCATGGCAATGCTCTAGAGCCCTGAGCAAGGGCCAGGGCACAGGGTGAAAGAGCCATTCAGTGGCCATGTCCTTTCCAAGTGCAGTCCTTCTGCTGAGCCTTGAACTTAGATGTCAATTACTGTCAGCTGGAACATAGACCTCTTTCCCTAAGGAAATGAACCGAGACCTCCAATTTATTTCATGTCGCGTATTTAAGAGCCATCTAATAATAACGGCCTTCAGTCACTGCCAATCCGTGTTGAATTTAAAATAGTGACTCAGAGGGGAAAGGCTCTATGTCATAACCCCCTAGGCACACAGTCCCTTGTATCATGCTCTGGCACCACGTTTATTTATACCATAATATTTCATGTTATATTGTCCAAGGTTAATAAAGCCTCATTAGCAGCTGCTGGTAGACCCCATAAAGCTCTCCAAGATTTCATTTTACAATAATGGCAAAGAACCTCAGAATTTATTTTTCCCCATCCCATCTCAAATGCCCTACGGCAAAGGCTAAAATGTGGGAGAGAAGAGGGGAAAAAAAAAAAAAAAAAATCTATCTGATGAGGAAAAGTCAAAAGTAGCACTGGTCTCCAGGCCACCATTAGCTGTGGAACCATTTGTTGGGCAGAAGTTGGCTAAATGTGTCTTTCTTCTCTTACTCACTTAGAGATGACAGTGTACTAAGGAGAGAAAGTATAATCCTTCCAAAAACCTAACAGGAAAAAAGTTACCGGTATAGTCTAAGTCTTCTTTTAAGAAATTCATATTTTTCTATAAAAGCATTAAGAAAACACTGTTCTGCAGAAATAGGCACATGGATGGTACAATGAGGAGAGGGCAGAGGAAAATATGCCTATGTAAGAGGCAAATATGTTTTGATCATGCATCAGACCATACATTCTGTTGGTATGTCTAATACTGCTTCAAGGAAAAAGTCTGGCTAACGATGACAGTGATTTTTAGTTGCTGTATCTTTGTTGCAAAATTCCCATTGACTTGACTTGAACCAGAATTTCACCTCAGACCTTAGGCAGGCTGCTGCTTTCTGGAGTCCGCTAAAGTCCTGAAATCTGAGCAGCCTTTCTCTCAAGATCTTTGATACAGTCACAAGGGCTTCTGTGCCTTGGCACTTCTATATTTGAATTCTGAATATCACTACAAATCGCTAAAAGAAGTACGTTTTCCAAAAGAATAAGAGTCTTTGGGGGTTGGCTTGTTTTCTTTTGTAAGAAATATGAGCTACTTACAAGGCTCTTCAGTATTGGGAATTCAGTAGGAGCTCGTAATTCCTTTCTTAACCTATTTAATGGCATAACAGCTCTGGAACATTCAGAAAAGAAAATAAGCTAATATATCAGCTGAAGAAACTTCTTAAAATCTGGATATTAAAGAAACACATTCAAGCTTTTAAAGGGAATAAAACAGGCACAGCTGAAGGAGTGTGCCAGGCCACGGCAGGGATAAGATATGGGTATTTACTTTTTGCATGTACGAAGGAGAACAGTACACCCAGCAGTCACCTTTGATACAGGGCAAACTTTGCCTCTGTATGCATACACGATTATGAAATAAATATGCAACACCTCTTCACCAAGGAATTCACAATCCAAATAAAGGAAACAGAAAGGAGTGGAAGGCAAGAGAAAGGCTGAACAACAACATGATTTGTCCAGTAATCACAACCCTGGCAGGCACAGCAGGAACTTGAACTCTCCTGGCTCCTATAGTACACTAACCCTACAGAAGGGGTCAGATCCAGTCTGGTTTTCTTCTGTATAACCATTCCTCCCCGCTTCTCCCCCTGTCCCTAAAATTAGTGTTCACGTGAAGATGGAATTTGAGGGTTTTGAAGTACAGCAGGTAAACATTATGCTGTTTGGGAAAAAAAAGAAAAAAAATAGGCAGTATCTATCAGTCAGTGCATTCTGTAATACTAAAGTGGTATTAAAGAATTATAAAATGCCTATCCCTCAGTTTTATCCTTATGAACAGCCAAACAAAATTTAAGTTTTATATCCTAAAACAATGAAAAGTTTTCACTGAAAAGTGAGTTACAATGGGTGGAAGGACTCCATACTACTTCAGAAAGGAGGAGAAGGAACTTGACAAAGGAAACAGAGTCACGAGGGACAAAAGACAGATGGATGCCAAAGCCTGTGAACACCATATATTCTGACATAAAGCCCATATTTGAGATTTCTTCTGTATTCAGGTATTTACAAAGCCAGAACTTGCAAACAGTGCCAGAGTTCATAGGATTATAAATACTAAAAGGAAAGATAAAAACAATTGTTTCTCAAATACCATCGGCATTATTCAATAAAACTCTAACACATATGTACAATTTTTTAAACAGAAGATCAATAGGATCACACACTAGAAGTAATTCAAATACTTGCTTAAACGCTGTATTGAAAAGAGATGGGATTGTTCATATGTGAAACTGAAAATTCACATTTTACTTGAATCTTTCATCCAGATTGTCTCTGGAGATGGGAATTTCAACAGTCCACTTGGAAGCTTTTACCACAGGTTAAAAGATATCCCTTTTGAGTTTTATGCCTGTAATATTATACTAATAAAATAGGCCAGTGAATACTGATGCTGATCTCTATCATGAGATTTTCAGGAACAAAGAAATCAAGACAAGACCATCTTCTTTGCAAGCATAGCATCTTGATGACTGTCTACTGCACTCTATCCCACATTCCTTCTATTAAGTAGCTTATTTGGCAAATCCCAGTAATGGCATGACAGTTTTGGCCAACTTTATATTTTTGGAGTTTTGGTTTTGTTATTTTTAAACCATATTCAAATTCATACAGATGGGAAGTACCTTTATATTTTATTCTGTGAATGACAAAAACGGGTATGAACCAGGCAGACTGAACTTTCTCACTTTGAAAAGGAATTCTTGCAGAAGTTTTACTCATAATTGTGACCTTATTTTTGCTTCCTTTTGTTTTAGATGATCTTCCCCCTCTTCATTGCATGTCTTCCACACTTTCAATAACTGCTTCAAACGGTAACTGTCCGTCTCCTATGTGCAGTCTAAAGAGAGGAGAAGCAGAGACAAAGAATGTTTACCAAGAAGTTGAAAGAATGTTGTTATTTATTTCAGCAAAAGCAGGGTTTATAAAAGTAAAATATTGAATTTATAACCCTTTTAGAGCATTACAGTTTGAGAAACCCACAACAATTTATTGTCGTTCAGACAATTATTCTCTCACCCAACGACCCTTCCCCACCCAGGAAGGGAAATCGGAAAACACCAAGGAAAAACGGGGGTTGAAATATAAATAGATTTAACAGGATAAGAGTAAATAATTAACATTAATAATACTAAAGAACCAGTGTTGACCCTGATACCAATATAAAATATACAAGGATTATACTCAGCCAATTACATCAGTAGGAAGATGTACACTCCCAGCAGTGGACAGCAAATGTCAGACACTGTAAGCACTATGGCTTCTGAAGGAAGGGAAGGCCTCAGGGGTCCAGTACCGGGGCAAGAAGTTCTCTGGATCACAGCCATTAAGGGAGAAAGCGAACTTCGCAGCAAAGTTTCTAATTTATAATGAATGTGACTTTCATGGTATGAAACAATGGTGTTGGCCGGCTTGGGCCAAGTGCCCCGGTCTCGCTCCTCCTCATCCCTGCACCTGGCGAACTCAGAAACACTGAGACCTTGAAACCCACACACCATCGCTGGCTATAAAGTAAATATTTTCACAAGTTTGACATGAGAGTCTTCTAAAAGTGCAGTTTTCCTGAGCATTAGAAGAGATATTAGCCCTGTGTCGCTCAAACCAGGACAAAAGTCAACAAAAATTACAAAGAAGTAAAGAAGTGTCAGTAGCTCTGGCACATATCTGTAGGTATGGGGAGCAACCAAGTACTAGAAAAAAGTAACTAGAAAATTAAATGTCTGAAATCACACATGCAGATGAAAACCAAAAAAACTCAGTATCCATTTTCCAGCTGAATTCAATCTACTCAAAAGGTAGAAAAGTTGAACTTACATTTGAAACCTGCTCCCCGTTTGAATTTATGCAGCACAATTAAATTACTTGTGTTTTACACATTTCATTCTTGTATATTCATAATTTACCAGTATGTGAACTTCAAGGGTGGTAAAATAGGAAATCTGCTTCAAAGAGAAGAATTTCAGGAATTTTGATCAGATTATTATTAAGCATTCATATTCATAATTTTCTCCCTTCCAAAGAAGTTCCAGGCAGCTCCATCTGCAAACCATTAATGGAAAAGACGAACTGTGAGACACAAGGGAAAAAAGGAAAGACTAAAAAATAGCCATCCTTTAGCCACAACAGCTTTAAAGAAGAAAAGAGGTAGCATGGATTTTACACTGAAGACAAGGGAGAGTTGTAGCAGCAAAGGTCTACTCAGATAACTGCATTTCTAGGATGACACTGAAATCTAAAGGATCTGTAAATATTTGTCTTGATGAGGTGCCAGTATGAAATCACAAGCGTACAAGGGAATGGACTTCCAATATTATCCAGGTTATTGTCATTCCTCTGTCACATAAGATACACATCTAAAAACTGAATATGATGAGGGAGAAGTCACAAGTGCACATGTAAACCCATAAGAACCTGGGATACATGAATGTGTCTGGAGGTCCCACACTGGAAATCCACCTTTAGTCGGTGGCCCGAGGAAGATCTGAGTGCTCACAGAGCTGATAAGCACTCTCATTTTTCTTATTTTTGTTTGTGTGTTTCAAAATTTTGCTTTGTGGAGGATGGACATTTCCTTTGAAGAATTAAACAAGGGGGAAAAAATAATCAGTGAACTATTTTTTTAATGTTTAGTATCGCAAGTGGTAACACCGAGAAAAATACTGTTTTGAATCGTCTTCTCTTTCAGAATCAGAGTGGTGGGGAAAGTACACGTTGTTAGTACTAGTATACCACACACTCCTCCCCTTGTCCCTTCACTTTGCCCTCTCAACACTCAGCAACTTTTCCATATTCCCAGCCTGAATAAACAAGAAAGTGGGT
Source organism: Ibidorhyncha struthersii (assembly GCA_013398815.1). Taxonomy (NCBI): domain Eukaryota; kingdom Metazoa; phylum Chordata; class Aves; order Charadriiformes; family Charadriidae; genus Ibidorhyncha; species Ibidorhyncha struthersii. The sequence continues at coordinate 817,908 of VZSZ01002073.1, forward strand.
TTCCCATCTTCATTACTCATCAGTAAAGAGAAACAGAGAAAGGGAGGAATAATTAAAGGCTATGTGTATAAAGTTAAGCGAAGGCAGACTTGAACATACTCCGACCACACTTTGAAATACTTAGGAGCAAGGCAATTCAAGTCTGGAAACTGTAGGGGTACATCAGCTCGGGTTCAGAGCCGTGCTCATATGTGCTGCCTTTCAACACATCCACATTTCTCTTGCGCTGCTTATTCTTGCTCAAATCCTTTGGAAAGGGATTATCCAAGGTAGTTACTTGCAATAGCAGGGGTTTAGACTCAGTGACCCAGAAGGTCCTTTAGTCTGAAGTTCCTCTGGGTAGTCTAATTCCCTCCCCAGCCATACCCTATAAGCTGTGGCGTTCCAAATAATAGCACGATTGACCTTTTCCTTACATACAACAACATCTTTTATTGAAAGCAGAAATATTAGACTGTATCCTAGCACTACGTTGTACCACGGTGACCGGGCAAAATAACATTCTGTTTGCACATAAGTATGCTAGAGAAAAGAAGTAACACTGGCATCCGAAGAAAGAGTTTTATCTATAAAATCTTTTATTTTAGGCTATTAGGCCTGGCTTTAAGTTACATTTTAACCATAAACATGGGAGAAGCTGTCCCAGATGGTGAATGTAAAACGTGCTGTAAATTTTAATGAAGCAAATAAGTCACTAATAACCATAATGCCAACACTGCTGTGTTTTTGGTAGATGTTAATAAAGCAAAATTAAAAAAGAGCATGCAGCATTTAAATAAGCGCCTAAGAAGCCTAATATAATTTGCTAATTCAGCTATTCACACTTTGATTGCACAGCCCCTGGTCATCTGCTCAAGTACAGCTGCTTCATGTAAAAACAAATAAAAAAAAAAGTTTTATTGTCCACCAGATGTCCCAGCTTATAATACTTGCTGCTATATTTCAGGTCACCCAAGGTTCAGGCACATTTAGAAATCCATTGTTCTTGGATGGCCAACCTCGTGACAGTGGTCGAGGCACTCGGGCCAGTTTCATCCTGCTGGGAGGTGGAGGAGCTCTTCTGCAGTGAAAGCAATGTGCTTTCATGTTATGAATATCACAGGAACCCCAAAGAGCTAATTACTGCTAGAGCTCAGGGGTAGAGCTGGAGAGGGACGAATTCAGGCAGCATACACACTGCCTCATAAGGCAGCTGAAAATCCATTAACAGGGCCCTACCAGGTTTGTTTTCTTTCCTGAAAATGAACTTCTTGTTGTTTAAGAGAAGGTATCAAAGAACAGGCACAACAGCCACTGTCATGCTGCCCCAGCGCTTTCACCGCTCTTGATAGGGCGCTAACCCACGTATGTACTGCAGCCGCTGCTTCTCCTCAAATCACATGTAAAAATCGATGGAGCAGAATTATCAGCTGGAGCTAAACCATCTTGCATCAAGGGTGCCTGCTGGTGTACTGCGCATAGCAGGTTTGAAATCAGCAGGCAATGTCTTGTTTGTGGATTTTACAGTGCTGACGACCAGGGAAAGGATGGAGGGGAGGGAAGGAGAGCTTGTTTCTGCAAACAGCTCCTCCTCCTCCAGAGGAGGAAAAGGGTAACAGTGAATGGAAGGAATCTGAGCAGACCCAGGGACCCCTGATAGAGCCACGTCAAAGTCACAGCTGTAGCACACAGGCCCTAGCACCAGATTCTCATTAGGATGAACTGAGAAAGCTGATGATTTTATACATGGGTGCACCACACCCAAAATACTGCCTTTACTGCACAAGGTACGAAGCAACCTGAAACTTCCCAAGTGTCACGATGTTCCGGAGCAACTTTTTCTTAAGGGGGACCTGCTCAGCCTGTCTTAGCAACACAAGCATCTGTTTCTCACCTTCACTGATGATTTACAAGGAGCAATATCTTGACAGGAATATTTTGCCAGGAATAATGTTGTGCTGCTATACATAATTCACACAGTGCTGCAGAAGACAGGAAAAGTTACACGTTTGTCAGGCATCTACCTCTCAGTGTATGGTTCTTTTCAGCACACTGAATTTTTGCAACTGTACGCAGCCTGTACTACCCCCTGGTGCTTAAACTTGCATTGCAATTAAAGGACCAGTGGCTTGATCAAAATCTTTTCCTCTTGAGCTTTACTACTGTTAGCCCCAAAATAGAGAACAACAGAAGAAACAGAGGATTAGTCAGCTACTTCTTCATTCCACATAAAAAATAAAGTCCCTACCAAGGACTGAATTTTGAAAGGGTTGTCAATGTCTATGAAGGAACTTCACATCTGAGCTTCGACAACCATCAGTCTAGTTGTTCTCCAAAGCCTGCATTTCTCACATTTGTTCCCACAGTTTGTCAGTTACTCCTTGCCCATTTTTCCCCTCTCAGCATTTATTTCTACTTATCCCCAGTCAACTGGCCATGGCACCCATGCAAGCCAGTTTGTCAGACTCCCCTCTATTCAACTTCTCATTTTATGGCCAAGTCTCAGCTGATAACCACAACCACATCCTTGAGTGCCCTTCAGAATCTCAGTCCTCCTTACAGTTGTGCCTCCTCTCCAGCTGACACTGACAAAGAAATGCCACTACATCTTTTTCTCTCTCCATCTCTGTTTCGAAACTTTATTCCCACCTACCTCAGTAGCCAACTCGTGTGTCCATACTCTACCTCTTGGTGGGGCACTAAAAAGCCAAGAACGGTCTGAGGGAGATGGAGCAACAGTTGTCTCAGTAGGCTAGGCTCCACTAAAGACAAGGACTGCTGCTGGTACCCAAGGAGCTCTTCATCTGCAGGGCCCTCTGCTAACCTGTACACCAGGAACAGAAGAACACAATGGCTACAGGCAAACCAGGTGCTAGTCTCAGGCTTGCTGTGACTTTGGGTCAGCCCCTTAATCAGCCTTAACGGTCAGTTTCTGCCACGTCAAAGCAGCAGAAATATTGTTCAGAAATGCAGTGAGCACACATTCATCTAAAAGAGCATGGAAGAGACTCAGGGAGAGCAAAATGGATCTCTCCACAGTGAGGTGGATTGAGAACTGGCTGAAATGCAGAGCTCAGAGGGTTGTCATCAGTGGCACAGAGTCTAGTTGGAGGTCTGTAACTAGCAGTGTTCCCCAGGGGTCAGTACTGGGCCCACTCTTGTCAATATATTCATCAACAACCTGGATGAAGGGATGAAGGTCAACAAAGTGTAGGGTCCTGCACCTAGGGAGGAATAACCCCATGCACCAGTACAGGTTAGGGGCTGACCTGCTGGAAAGCAGCTCTGCAGAGAGAGACCTGGGAATTCCGGTGGACAACAAGTTGACCATGAGGTAGCAATGTGCCCTTGTGGCCAAGAAGGCAAATGGTCTCCTGGGGTACATTAAAAAGAGCATGGCCAGCAGGTCAAGTGAGGTCATCCTCCCTCTACTCTGCCCTGGTGAGGCCACATCTGGAGTACTGTATCCACTTCGGGGAGCCCCAGCTCAAGAAGGTCAGGGAACTACTGCAGACAGTCCAGCAGAAGGCTACAAGGATGATCAAGGGGATGGAGCACCTCTCCTGGGAGGAAAGGCTGAGAGACCTGGGTCTGTTTAGCCCGGACAAGAGAAGACTGAGAGGGAATCTCATCAATGCTTATAAATATCTAAAGGGCGGGTGTCAAGAGGATGGGGCCAGACCCTTTTCAGTGGTGCCCAGCGAAAGGACAAGGGGCATCGGGCACAAGATGGAACACAGGAAATTCCATCTCAACGTGAGGAAAAACTTCTTTACTCTGAGGGTGACAGAGCACTGGAACGGGCTGCCCAGGGAGGCTGTGGAGTCTCCTTCTCTGGAGATACTAAAAACCCACCTGGATGCATTCTTGTCCTACCTGCTGCAGGTGAACCTGCTTTGGCAGGGGGACTGGACTAGAGGATCTCTGAAGGTCCCCTCCAACCCCTACCATTCTGTGATCCTGTGAAAATGCAGTGGCTTCAAATAGGTAAAGGGATAAAGCCTGAAGAAGTTGGATCAGACTTTAATCATGTCAGGAGAAATCCGCCTACATGCCCAGGGAGCAAGAGATCTAGCCCAGGACTTGCAAACAGATGATCATTGCAAATGCACATCCTTGCATTCCCCACACGGTTCATGTGGGATGTGGTGCGTGAGTGCACACACACTTCTCAGCCACCTGCCCAGCGCTCACGTAACTGCTGTTGGTTAATTACCTGTTCTGTGCCTGTGCCAGGTTTTGCTACACTTGGAAAGCTGTCTTTTAATTCCCCTTTATCACAAGTTCCCAAAAGCTAGGAGAGGTGTTGGAAGGATTAAATCAAATTTAAAAGAAATAGGGGGGAAAAAAGCAGAGGTGGGAGGGATCAGAGGGATGAGAGGAGATATCAGTCCTCAGTGGAGCCGGAGTGTGAGAGCAGGGAAACATCATGCCTCCCACCCGTTTATTTTGCCACCACGTTCTGTGGAGGTCCCAATATCAGGCTTTCCATCCTGGAGTGACACTGGCAGCGTGCAGCCCCACTGAAGGCAATGCCAAGCCCAATCTTCTCCATGCCAGGATGGCAGCCCCAGCACCCAGGCTGCCCTGGAAACCCCATCCCAGCTGCAATCGCTCTGCCTTCCTTGGCAGGCAGCAACACCGCACTAAGTGCCACTCCTGGCCACTGTACAGGCTCATACAGAATAATCCTCTCGGAGGTTATCTTAATGAATTAGCAGTGACTGGATTAGAATGGAGACAGGCTGCAGCTGAAAGCTAACCAAAACTTCCCCTTGTACCTCTGTTTCTAAGCATCAATTTTAGTTTCCAGCTATCAAAAGATTTATTTTTTTCCCCCCTTTTTAATCATCTGCTCTGTTGAAATCCCATTGATTTGAATGACAGTTTTGTTTGAAAAACTATAAAATTCAAGTCTATCTTTTTAAGACTCAATGTTACTTTTCTGTTATTGCCAGCTCTCACAGTTCCATTGTCAGGCAGACAATAACAGGTATTTTTCAAGCTGCAAGGACTAGAGCCCTAGGATTATATAACTAAGAAAACAATATGTGACCCGAATCTAATGGCTCAGAAGGCAAATGTAAGGAAACCGTGATTATTTGTCAGGTCTTATTTTTAAGCAAATTTCAGGAGTTTTTGAACATTGAGGCTTGAACACTTTGTATCATTGCCAATTCCTTAAAACCAAACTTGTCCCCTCTGGTGTTTCAATTATGCAAACTGCTCTGTATTCACAGACAGACAGTGTTTACACTTTCAATAACAGATCTTAGTATCTAAGCAGACATAGAAGCAACTCTTATCTCACTGTGGTTTCTTTGAGCGTTTATTGTAAGAAAATATTATTTTCTTGGGACCATGCAATGAGAATTCACCCTTTAATGGCCTCTGTCATACTTTGAAGTATCCATTATCTAGGTTATTATTAAACAGCTACTTTTGGTTCTTGTTTAATTTGCAGTTTCAGGGTAGGGTTAATTCACCTAATTCAATGGAATTAGGTCTTGCTTGTACCAGCAGAAAATAAGAATTGCAGCCCTCTTCAGGTACAGGCCTGATCCTCTCTGAAGTCCAGGGAAGTCAAGTTACCCACAGGTACCTTCAGAAAAAGGTAACCTGAGGCAGATTCTCAGCTGTCAGATAGCGGGTGAAATCAGTAAATCAAAACTGGTAGTTTCAGTTAGTCAATACCTGAGCGTCTCACCCATATTGGTAAGAGAAAGCAACAGGACAGGAAGAATGTGAAAAAGCCTTAAGAAGCCAACAGAATACATGGTATTATACATGGAATACATAAATACTGCTAAGGGGGCTTTTTCTTCCGCTGCCTTCTTTTGTTACTGAATGATACTTCTACTGAGCTTTTTCCTGTAGATTTCACATTCTCAGTTGCCTGTGTAACTGTAGCCGATACTTTTTCTTCAACTAACAATAATCCCCTAGCCACATTATTGGTTTAAGACTCTCACACCAAAGACAGAAACAGGTCTTCCCATTTAAATTAGTATGAATATATTAGCATATCTTTTAAACTCTAGGGAGCTTTATTCTGGGGATGTTTTGCAATCTGAAGCCAAATTTGTATTTGAATTCTGGGAACAGCTTTACTAATTGCAACCTGACCTAAACAGTCACAGTTCGGTGTTCTATGGAGATCTAGGTCTACGTTTTTCTTGTAAATACACATGTGAAAAAAGTTAATAAAACAAATGTTTCAGTCTAAAAGAAAACCCAGAAACCCTTAAGAGAAAGCCCACCTAGAAGAAAAACAAATTACTATACAGGGGAACTACTGACAGTTAAGTTTGACGTGCCATTTCAGATTTTCACTTTAAAATTTTGGCACAGGGAATCTCCTCCTAACGATAGTTAACTATGCTTACCTCTGTGCAGCGCAGTGCACTTTGTAATCAATATAAATAAATGATTCTCTTCCTTCCCTTGATTCTCACTCTTTCCACATCCCTAGCAACACACACAGCATAGGCTAAATCCTTCAAATAAATTGATAGCACAGGATCCATGGAATAGCACAGAAAGAAACGAGTGCCTCCACAGATGACAGTTTGGAAATCAGTGCACCACAGGTGAGGGTTGTTTTGACAGCAGCTGCAGAGCTTTCTACATATGGACATTACCAGCCAGAGGTCTATGTGTCCATTGCCACGTACCATGGTACAAGGGTAGATTTAGACGAGCTATAAGGAAGAAATTTTTTACAATGAGGGTGGTGAAACACTAGAAGAGGTTGCCCAGAGAGGTGGTAGATGCCACGTCTTCTCAGAGACAGGAAATGAAGCAAACAAAATTGAAGGCCTCCATCAGGCTATATTTCATAAATAATTAAGTCCTAATAAATATTAAAAAGGCAAAAAGCAAAACCAAAAACATACCAGACGTACCAAGAGTGGGATTCACTGAGATACAGACTGTTTAAATGAATTCAAGTTTCAGTGAAGATCCAGGTTTATTTACCTTGATGTCACTTTTATCACCTCCCATGATTTTTATATTTTAATGCCAATAAGACATACTAACCTTTAGATTAAAAGAGTATCTCTTTTCCCCTCAAGAATGCTTTATCACCTAAAACCAAAGTGATTCCGAAAACTTTATATTAAATGTGAATCTGTGGCAGAAAAAAAAAAATGACCCACTGGGAAAAACAAGCTTATGAATGCTACATGTAACTTCAGTCTATCTGTAACTAGCATGTTTAAAGGTTGGCTAATGAAACCCATTTCCTTTAAGTAAGATCGTCTCCTTTCACGTCATATTTCTGCTTACTATTCAAGGCCTGCCTGGGCAATACTCTGTTAAAATACCATTTTAAAACCTCTGCTTGTGAGATGACATTTTAATGTAGTCAGTGCTCATCCCTAGAGTTTTTCCTGCAAAGGAACTGCATCTGTTCTGTGGAGATAAAGCAAGAACACACACAGACTCAAAACCCCTCACAAGGGGGCAGAGGTTCAATGCTAATGTTTCTGTTCTCTGCGCTTCTTCATTAAGTAGTTTGTTAATTAAAAGCTTTTTTTGGTTTTTGCTTGACAGAAGCAAAGCATTTGATCTGCTAAACCTTTTATACCTGGGGTCAGATGCTCATCCCCCTCATCCTCCATCACCACAGGACTACATGCAATCCCTCCTCAAACACTGGTTCTGCTTTGGAGCCCACAGAGATTTTGCACAGCCTGAATTTATATTTGCTCATACAGCACATTCACCTTCCCCCATCCCTGCCCACCCTTTGTCAAAAGAGGGATGTTGACTTGCAGTGATGAGCATACCAACAACCCTGGGGAAACTTTTCTCCTGGGCTTGTCTGTGCAACGTGGCACTAGCCACCTTCTGACACATTCAGTGCCACGTTCTAAGCACAGCTGGGCAACTGCTGCCCAAACATGAATACTAGTGACAGACGGGTTTATTTAAAGGCTGTATCAGATACTGATGATTGGCTTAAAACACCTGCTTCACCAGCACAAGCAAGCTGCCAAAACAGTGAAATGCCAACCCCCGCTCATCAGCAAGCGTTGATACTTGGCTAATAGTTAACTTTCTGACCTATTACTCTGTTCTTTCTTTTATGTACCAAGCCATGAAAGATGAGGGGGCACACATTTAAGGCACCTGATGGCAAACATATGCCAATATTTACTTGTACTTTTTGATGGTCTTTTCATTCTCCTTGAATACAAACGGTTGCATGGAGAACAGAAGAAAACCAGAGCTAACTGGCAGGCTGAATTTGCTATGTACTTCTGCAGACGCAGCGTTCTTCACAAATACCATCCTACAAAACTTAATTCATTCAGCAGCTAAACACCTAGTATTACGCATCAAACTGGCACGTCGAAAGGTGATTCATTCCTCTTATCTTAGCACGGGACTAGAAGTGTCTCTCTCTCTCTCTCTGCACACTTAATATAGAAACACCTGAGTCAGCAAACTTGTGGATAGCTAAAAATAGCAAGGCTAAAACCCTCCCTCAGCTCTGCAGCATGGATACAAACCAGCTGTGTCAAAACCAATGTCGATCAGCAGGAAATACAGGAGACCTTGGCTATCACAGTCAAAACCATCTTGGTCTCCCAATTTACAAAGTGAAAGTCAAGAGGACAACTAAAGGAGCAGTGCAGTGCACGAGCACAGCAGTCAAAACATGAGCAACTGCAAGAGGAACCATGCATACAGCTTGAGGACAGGCAGGACCTTCAGGGGCCGAACAACCAACAAACTAGCACCGGAGCGGTCTGCATGGCAAACACTCCTCTCTTGCGCCTGTCTGCTACAAAGATGATCGATGCTTCTCACCTATGCAGCAGCAGTCAAGTCTGTCCCTCCAACACTGTCCCAGATGCACAAAATGAATTAGAACTAGGTCGCGTTGCGAGACCTCAGACGTTCTCTAGCAGCAGTCTATTTTTCTGCTCCTACCTACTTGGTTCAATTTTCTAGAAACTTCAAGCAATCTCCAAAATGATTGCCTCCCACTCTTAGAGGAGAAAGATTTCCAGTGACCTCAAAGACATGAAAAAGAAAGAATTTCTGGTGAGTTTCTCCTCTCAAAAAGAGGAAAATCTGGGTAAAAAGAAAGCAGTAGTAGTCACTTATTAAAACGAGTCCATAAAAGAAAAAAATAAAGTGCACATCTTCATTAGCATGCAGTGTATACTGTAGGTAAGTTTAGAATGTAAATAAATACATGATTTTTATTTTTAACTCTGAGAAATATGCAAGAAATTCCAATGCTGCACAGGAAAGGCCTAAGTATGGATTTTACCTCTAGACATATCTCTAAAATTGGTACAAAATTAAAGCATTGACAATGGGCAGCAGCTGTATTGTTAATTTATCAGCTAAAAGGAAAACTTACCCACAGAGTTGGCCAATGTCATATGAATAGACTCCAAATGCTGATACCGATACAGAATAAACTTGCAGTTTCAGAGTCAAAGTCTGGGGGAAAAAGATCACGCCTTTATAAGTACTCATTGCAATGCATAAAATTAAAAGTGAATTTGCCCATGGCATATAGAAACTGTGAATGCTTATGCCTTCTGAAAGAAAACAATTTAAAGTATGGAGTAACTCTAAAAAACATTTTACAATTATGAAGTAATAGTTTAAACATTATTCTAAAATTTATTTCACTATTATTTTGAGAAGAACCATGTCACGAAGAAGGAATCTTTGTCTTTTTTTGTTCTCTTATCTCCAGATACCTCCTAAAGGTGTTTGCGGAAGCTCTGGACCTCTATTGCCTACCTCTTCTTTGTTTTCCTCCACATTTAAAAAAACGTTGCTTTAACATGCATACTATTTATTGAGGAAATGAAAACTATTTTGATGTATAGAACGAAAAAAACCCACAGTATTACCTGGATGGACCTTTTTTTGTCCTCGCCACGAGGCACTTCAGCCTCCTCTCACACTCCAGTTTTCTCAGTTGTTGATTGATGTCAACTGGGATTTTTTTCTCTGATATTAGTTTGAAAACTGCAAAATTCATTATCTTTATTGGTCTAAAAAGCCATCACTTCTAATTTCACATTATAAATAGTTCTTTCCTTCCCGTGAAATCCTTTTTTACAGAGTTTAATTCACTCCTGAGATTCCAAATGATTATTTCAATTCTAAATATCAGCTATGATTCAATACAGGAATTTCAATATCTGTGTCTATTTTTAAGCACAAAACCATTTTCTTTTAGACTAATAATTTCAAAATCGAAACGAGATGGTCCTCTTGTAGATCTCTCCACCTCTTTTTTTAGGTCCCTCCAATAATCCCCACCTCTCCTTATGAATCTTCATATCTGACAGCAGGAATGTCTAAACAGAATGTCTATGATCTAGCTGAAGATTTATTAGATGAATTCTTAAAGGACCCAATTTGTACATTTATCTAGGAACAGCACTAAAAAACAACAGGATAGAGTTAAAACCTTGAAAACAAACAAAGTAAATATTCAGTTGTGATCTTTACTTTCAAGCAGCTTCTTATTTATTGTCAAATAAAATAGTTTCAGTAAGAAAATTCCAGAACTAGGCAAATCTAGTAACTGCTGACTGTCTGCTTACATATTACATGCATCACCATGTAGTGGTGTAGTATCTAGCTCACAGTAAACTGCTCACACCAGCAAAGCTCTGGCAGATTAGGGAGCAGCACTGACAAGCTCTGAGACATGCGAGCTGCTATTTCTTTCCTCCCAGATTTTAAAATACATAAGGTGAGCATAAATTCAAGCTGTCCAAAGCAAAACCTTTTACATACATTTCAGTCTTGGACACATTTGGAATATTCTGTGAAATACCCAATTATTAGTAACAGGCTTCTTTTTCCACAGGAAAACCTACGTTGTGCATTACCAGTATCCATGTTTAATAATTTAGCCAAGGAAAATCTGGTACCTACTTATAATGAAGCCAAGAAGAGAAACGTAACTGATTTCAACAGTACAAAAACCTAAATCAGAAGAATTAGATTTATACTTAACTTTTGCCCTGAATCAAAGTGTAATTTCTTAGAGAATAATGGTCTTACCCATTTAATAACATATTTATTAAACACTTCTTTTATTTTATTGGTAACTATGGAACTGAATAAATTGGTTACGCAACTTCAGTCAATGCCTTGAAAATTTATTTATTCCAATCTGTGTATAGCTTGCCGCCTTTATGCTAAACAGCAAATAATGCTAGTTAAATTAAATTTAGAAAAGAACCAAATTCTATAAAGTCGGTGAAACTGAAAAAGGTATGATCTAACAGTCCTAAGCCACCATCCCATACGTTACAAATCCTATGTTTCCCTTAGAAAGGCCACATAATTTTGGCTAATAAGGAAATCCAAGCAGACCATCCCTATTTTGCAATATGGTTATTGAATTTAGTCTGTTTTATCACATACTCCCACTAAAAACTGACCAAAATTTTCAAAGAATACATCAGCAGGTTGAAACTGCTTCATGAATGAGCTAAATAAATATATTGCATCAGTAAATTATCCTTTATCAAGCACTGCCTGTTCCCCTTCCACTCCTGTTTATTCAATATTAATAATTTAATCAGAAAGATAAGCTCTTTATAGGAAACAGAAGACACATTATGGGTTTTCCACAGTGTCTAATTAAAAAAATGAAATACCTCATTTTCTGGAAACTTTCTGCAACATTTGCAATGAAGTTTTCTCTCTTGATAAACACTTCTGACATTTTTGATCATAAATCAGTTGCAAACACTTTCTCAAACTCAATTCATCTGAGACGTGGAATAAATATTCATAGATTCGTAGAATAGTTTGGGTTGGAAGGGTCCTTTAAAGGTCAGCTAGTCCAACCTCCCTGCAATAAGAGCAGGGACACCTCCTGCTAGACCAGGTTGCTCAGAGCCTCATCCAGTCTGACACTGAGTCTTCCATGGACAGGGCGTCTACCAGCTCTCTCGGCAACCTGTTCCTACATTTCATCACCGTCAGTGTAAAAAAGATTTCTTCCTTATTCTTAGTCTGAATCTATCCCCTTTTAGCTTAATACCATTACCCCTTGTCCTATCACAACAGGCCCTGCTAAGAGATTTGTCCCCATATTTCCTATAGGCCCCCTTTCAGTACTAGAAGGCTACAATAAGGTCTCCCCAGAGCCTTCTCTTCTCCAGGCTGAACAATCCCAACTCTCTCAGCCTTCGTTCATAGGAGAGGTGTTCCAGCCCTCTGATCATTTTTGTAGCCCTCCTCTGGGCCCGCTCCAAAAGGTCCACGTCTTTCCTGGACGTGGTACTCCAGATGGGGTCTCATCAGAGTCAAGTAGAGGGGCAGGATCATCTCGCTTAACCTGCTGTCCATGCTTCTTTTGGTGCAGCCCAGGATATGGTTGGCTTTCTGGACTGTGAGCGCACATTGTCAGCTCATGTTGGGCTTCTCATCTACCAAGACCTCAAAGCCCTTCTCAGCACGGGTGCCCTCAATCCTTCATCTCCCAGCCCAGGGATTGGCCCAATCCAGGTGCATGACTTTACACTGGCCTTCTTGAACCTCATGAGGTTTCCATGGGCCCACTTCTCAAGCTTCCCAAGTCCTTCTGGATGGCATCCCATCCCTCAGGCGTATCAGCTGCACCACTCAGCTTGGTGGCATCCACAAACTTGCTGAGGGTGCACCCGATCCCACTGTATATGTCGTTGATGAAGATATTAAACAGTACTGGTCCCAATACGGACTCCTAAGGGACACCACTTGTCACCAATCTCTGTATGGACATTGAGCCATTGACCACTACCCTCTGAATATGACCATCCAACCAATTCCTCCTCCACTGAACAGAATACTAATTCTTCTAGTGCTGCTTTCATTCTGTTGATGAACGTGGCTAAACATCTAAGGAATTTCAGAACCTAACTCAACTCTCCAAATCCTGGGCTTGTGAAAATAGCTCTTACACGGAATGTGGATTCTTTGGGCCTAAAGGAATAAAAGGAGCACAAGATAAAAGGGAAAAACCTAACAACTTTTATGGTTTCAAAAATATTTTGGAATAAGATACATTGCAATAAGTCATAAAGACAAAAGTTTCTGTTTTGTCCAAACCATTTTACTCATCATTACTGGTACCTCTTAAAATACGTATTTAAAGAAAGAGACCTTCTAATACCTGCTTTCTTTGTACAACACCAAAGCTATAGAGGACTGCTAATCATGGATATGAGACCTCAAAATTAACCTAGTCAAACAAAAACTGGAAAATATCGTAATACATTAGAAAAATCCAAAGTGACAAAGTTGGAGGAGATTTATTAAAATTATGCTCAATAGAAAAGAAAAAGCTTATCATAAACAGCAGGAGGCTTTTAAACTAATTCTTGTTTAAAGAACAACAGTGCATTTCTGTAGTATGCTTTACCAATTGGGACAGTCCTAATACTGCAATAAAAATAAATATAGTTGATCAGAATGCAAACGACTGAGAATTCCTTCACTTGCTTAGAGAGAAGAAAGAGAAGGGGGAAAGTGAAAGATCTTTCCCTGTAGCAGCAAGAATACATAAGTGTGATACATGTTAGTAGGACTCTGTTTCACTAAGTACAGGAGAAATAATAAAGCCCAGAATCAACACTGGAAAAAGTTTACATCTGTATCAGAATTATGACTTTAAAGAAACTCCAAGTCTTCAATACGGTCAGAACCAAGACATTACTCTCATTTCTAGCCACATTTTCATCTTCAGTACTTCCAGGTCTGAAAACTCCTGGTCTGATTTGGGATTTAATTTGTTCAGCTCCACTGTCAATTAAAAACTTCTGCAGCTTTCAAAAATTATTTAGAGGTGAGATGAGGAGACAACATGACTGCCGTATATTTTACTTTTAGATCCAAGGCCATCCCCATCCACAGCTGTCGAAAAAAGTCTCACAAGAAAAGAACATGGATAAAATATGGTGTGGAATGGTCACACTAGAAGCTGGTAAGAGTGCCAACACAAGCATTAATTTGTTCCCGTGGATTGGCCAGCCAACTCAAATGAAAAGTACCCCCCAGACACAGGTTAAGAGATGATTGATGCAAGTGAGGAGTTAGAAGGGATTTAGATGTAAGCAGAAAAGGTCCAAGAGAGCGCCAGTCAAGTCAGAATTCAGTTAAATACTATATCTAAGGAGTGCGAGTGCTTTGAAGTTACCCTAGCAGGTCACTGAAGTTCACAGAAGACCCACCTGTAAACCAGTATCAGCTTTTCATTTACATATTCAGTTGGGGTTTTTTTTGCCCCCTCCCCCCCTTTTATTTTTTTAAGCAGCAGTTACACTGAGGAGATGAAAAGGACCTATTAAAAGCACCATCTATATCAACATGATACAGCAGTATATTCTGGGATCCATGCCTCCCCATCTTTCAGGTGGGAGATTTGGTCAGAAATCCCACACCTTTCTTCCAGGCCATGCTCCCCAGTTTCCTTGCACAGAAAGCAGGAGTATATCACATCTAGAGCGGGGTGAGCACGTGCCCTGCAACCTGGCACGGACTTGAGATGTGACCACAGAGCAGCACACGAGCTGACAGCTCAGGAGTGCCTATGTGTCTGGTACCTGAGGTGCAGCCCAAGTGATCTGAACAAGAAATAGTTTAAGAGCAGAGCCTAACAAAGACAGACAGGAGCTTGGTGTCTGGCAAGTTAGCAGCAGAGAGCAAGTGCAATGGGAGTTTTGTCCTCCTCCAACCAGTGCAGGCAAGTAAATGTCAGCAGCATATGTGGCGGTCGCCTGTAGCTCTTGCATTTGGCTCCATTGTGCTAAAATGTCAACCAGGACCTTTGCCACTGGCATAAACATTTTAGAGAAGCTTCAGGGAATATACTTCAGTGCTTACATTTCTGCTTGTTCTTGTCTTGCAACACAGGAATGATCCCTCAGAAACACACACAGACTGTGATTTGTAGCGAAGACTAGGGTTTCAGCTGTGAACAGATGAGATTTTGGAAGGAGGAGAGGAAAGGACTCAACATTTTAGAAGTTACAGAAAGGTCAGATGCTTCCCTTACACACGCAGCCCTTTCAAAACAAACCAATGCCACATGGCACTCTTAAAAATATAAATAACATTGTTCCTGCAGCATTTATAATCTCATATACAAAGTTTCCAAGCAGCAGCAGAAGCCAGTTGTACAGAGGAGAACGTGACACCGAAGTAGCTCTCTCTGTGCCTACCAGAGTGGTGATCACCTTAAATGGGAGAAGGTGACAAAGGGCATGTCAGGTTTCATAGCTCCATGGCCTATGTGAGATACCACTCTTCAAGAAATAATTCTCTAAAGAATCACTATTCCCCCCCCTTAATCAAACCTAGTAACCTTTGAGACATTGCACAATGCCTCACGAGACCTTTGCAGAAGAGGCATGTTCCCACAAGTGCAAACAATTGATATTGGAAAGGATCAAAGTAATAAATGAACATCCAAAGTTCATAACCAACTAAGAAGTCAAAGGGAAAATACTGTAGTAATGATCTGTATTTTTCCCCACAGGGTTAGGTAGTCTTTAATTTAAAAAGATTGAGATGCGCAGCTTTATACAGAGATTCTATTTCCATTCCAGCTCTTTTCTTAGACAGTCATTACGAAGAGGACAACAAATTACAAACATGCACATACACTAGGGAGTGTGATGTCCTGAAGAGATAGCCAGCCTTGTTATTTTTTCATCCCTTGTACAGAACATACATGACTGTGGCAGGATTGCCGAGAGTTACGAGTTATATGGGGCTATATATAAACCTAATACAAGTTGTGCTCTCACTTACTTACAATTTGAATTGAGCAGAACAGAGTGCACCATGTGGCTAATTGCATATATTCTTCCCTTTATGCTCACATACAATTTCCTTTCATCTTAAGGGATCTGTTGGAACAAAGAAGAGACTATGCTAGTTTGTATTTTGTTAGCATTTATTTTATGAACTGTGTTCTCAGACTATATATTACTGCTGTCAAGAACCATAAAAATTTACAGAGAAGCTCTACTGATTTTTTTTCCTTATTTTGTGCTATTGTGGCACTGTCACAAAAATATTAAAATGGACAAACATTGCTTCTCCATTTATGGCTCTGTACAATTGTTGCACAGCGAATGATACCCAAATAAAATCCTTCCCCC
>VZSZ01002073.1:834042-883251 GCA_013398815.1 Ibidorhyncha struthersii
TTAATTCTGGCAGATATAACAGATTGAGACATTGCTAGACAACTACTAGACTGAAGTAATTAAACAGTGTAATGTGCAAACAGCATTTTAAAGTCAGCAATTAGACCACTCAAACGAGATGTTTTATTTGCCCAAACATGTCTGTAAATCTCATCGAACAAAAGGCTTCATTTACAAACAATACAGCATCAGACTTTCACAGCACAGTGCTACAGCACTGTGGACGACTGCTTGTAGTCAGTGACCAATTTACCCACTTCCCTATTCCTTTTCCTGCCAGCCACCCAGACCGTACAACAGCAGAGATCCATCACACTGATGCGCTGACAAGAGGTATAAAGTAGCCTAGCTCCCTGTACTTACAATAGTCGCTCAAGTGGCAGGTATGGGCTGTGCCTTTTACTGACTGACTCCAGATTTTTGAACAAAGGAAAATATAATCCCTCCCTCAGCAGTACAGGGGTGATCTGCTCAAATGTGCTTATTCACTTTTTGAAACATGTTTGAATTTTAAGTTAAATTAGTGTTTCTGAAACATGTGCGCACGGCTTTGAAAATTGAGCCCAGTCAGATGCAACGGGAATAAAAGCAATGACCACACTAAGTATTCTTAATTTTGTTATTGCTATTGTGATATGTTTGAGTGAACAGCTTCATAATAAAAAAAATGATTTCCCGCTTCCTGCTCAGATTTACACCTGCTTGCACTGTACTAAAAGGAGGAAAACTGATATTCCAGTGAATTTTCTCTGTAGTCCAGGTCCATTTATTATCTAGAAAATGGTGTAAGTCAATCCACTGAGTACACACAAAGCTTAAAAAAACCCTGCTATGTGACAGACTGAAACTCTGTCATTCGTTATTTAACAGTGAAATATTCACACAGTTAATTTGTCTATACAGTAGTGCAGGTGACTTTTATACTTCACTTGTCTTAAAAGACCAGTGACCTTTGTTTCTCCTTCTCTCCCTTTCTGACCTTCCTCTCTTTCTCAAATTTTCACCATTATGCTGTCTGTGGATGAGAGGCCACTTCCAAGAGAGAGTAAAAAATTATCTCAGAAAGATCAAGTATTATCTCTCACTCTTCTCTTTGACAATACAATAGGAGTAATGCACACCGTGTATCTTAGGTAAGAAACATTTCCCTTAATTAAATGCTGTTAAAATCCATCCAGAAATCTAGTACATAGTTTACACCAGTCCTTGACATTAACCACCCAAAATGTTGTCCATGTAAAACAAACTGAATCTGTCTGCAGGTTTAAACACGTATACCCAAACAAACAAAAGCACACAACCCCTTCAGGGACAGAATACTGCAATCCACCACAAAAAGAATAGAAAAAAGTAAATTTTGTGTTGGCCACAAGTTTCTTATGAAATATTGTCAGAGCATTCTTAAGTAACGATTATAATATCCTGCTGTTTACAAATTTACTCCACTCTGTACTGAAGCCCCCAAACTGAAAATGTTCCACGTGTCCCTAACTTTAGATCTCTGAGTACTGGGTACCTAAGTCATGTGCCTTCTTAGCTAGGTGTGGATTTAGGATGCAAATGGCCCAGTCCAAGTCCCATTCAAATCTCTAGCAGCTTTTACACTGATTTCAGTGGCGTTAGAACTAGTTATTAAACTACTTCTATGTCTCTAGGCACCACAGTAATAAAAACAGCAGGCATAATCAACGGCACCATTTATAAATAATGGTGATGGGATTGTCTGTCGAAACCAGTTTCTTTTTATTCCTTCTTTCCTGGGACGGGTGAAGAGCTCTTGCCAAAGCAAAGCTACAAAGAACATCCTGGACCACAACAGGACTTCTGTCTCTCAGAGCGTTAGTGTGTCTTTGAGTAGGCACATCACCTGGCATGAACACTTTTCAGTCCGATACAAAGTTTAAAGGCGGAGCAAAAGAATTTTCCCTTAGTTTCCACCTCTCAGAAGTGCTGTGTCTCATTTTCAGACAGGAATTGGGGGTGCAAACATAGAATATGATTATTGCCAGGGTTGGTTTACTGCTTTTCAGCAACAGCTGTAAAACCAAAACGTTGTGAATGCAGAAATAAGGAGCTGAGGCCAGCCTTCTCCCGGCATAGAAAGGGCAGAAAGAAAGAGCAGCGGCAGCTCTTGTTGCTCAGAGGGGCCATACTCCCAGTATCTCACATGCTTGGAAAGGGCCACTGGTCTCGGAGAAATAGTTCGTTCACCCTGTGTCTTAATGCCTCTTTCTGTACCATCAGTCAGTGCTTTGCCACAGGAAAAAGAGGTACAGTTGTGTCACACCCACAGATAATACCTACATCTCGTACACCTGTGTCACGCCATATGCCTTGTACAGTCCCAGATTACTGTGATATATAGGTTATTCAGTGTTCCTACCTGTGTTCTTATATTTCCCAGTGGCTTGAAAATGGGGGGAATCTTTTCTACAAAAAAAGTGTAAGGAGGGGAAAAAGGCAGATTTCCTTCCCTCGAGGAAAAACACTCCAGCCACTGAAATCACCAGAGAGTTCACAAAAGATGGACAGAAAGGAGCAGTTAAGCTGAGGGCAACAGAAGCAAAACCAAAAGAGAAGACAAAGACCCATCCAGGTCCCAGGAGTGGTCTGGAACCCCACGGCCCCAGCAGGATCTGTATTCCCTCCAAGGTGACGGCTGGCAAAGGGTACCGCTGCTCTTTCTGTGACAGGCAGATTTGCCAACTGCTCTGGCACCAAAACACAGCCGGCCTTAGCTGGTGTTTACCTCTCCAGTTGCAGAGCATTTGTTCCCGAGGGGCGCTGGAAATGCTTTGGTAACAAGTACAGCTGGCCTCTCCAGGACAAGAATCAAGAAAAGACAACTGCAGAAAACTTAACACACACTCCCAGTTACCACCTTCTCTGGGCTAGTGGGAGAATGTCAATATAATATCAGCTATATGGGAGGTCAGACGACAGAGCCCATGAGCATCACCTTGCAGCCCTTAATCTCTAGGCTCTTCTATCTCACTCCTTGAGCATGTGCACAGATCCCAGCGTTAGCCTAGCATTTAGCGTTTCAGCAATAAGAAAGATCAGCAAAATATAAAGATCTTTCCCTTTTTTGTATACATGGGCTCTGTGTTTACTTTTGCTTTCATGTGAAGGTCATTAGAGCGGCAGGGGAGGTGAGGAAAAAGGGGAATGAAGGCATCATTACATATTATTATCACTTACTATATTACTTTGCCACTGAAGCTTCCGTTTCTGATTTAAGTAAAGAAAGCCAAAAGGATCAGAAGCAGCTGATAAAAACAAACCAGAGCTACTGGAGTGTGATGAAAGCAAAGGAAGATTATTAATGTGTTGCAGGTACAGGAGAGAGATGCAATTATAAGATTCAAGGGAAATAAGGCAGAAAAAAGAACATCTGCAGTGGAAGTCTAATCCTTTGAAATGAATTAATTTACTAAATACTCCTATCATTTGAAGTTTAAGATTCACAGCAAATATCATTGCTTGTCAGAAAAGCTTTGACAGGACACGCTTTGAAATACCCATCATCCAAATCCAAGGATAAACTAAGGATTAGAAATAACATGTTTTCTTTTCTCTTTTTTTTTTTTTTTAAGGTAGTTATTATATACACTACAACCACTATTACCCTTTCTGAGGGCACATTTCAGGAAAATTAAAAAGAAAAGTAAGGTTACTTTATTTTTTTCTTTTTTTTTTTTCTTCATGTTTAGAAAAAAAAATAATCTATTATCTTGACCACTGAAGTGCACTGAGCTGTTCGCACTCTATAAAACGTGTACACTGGGTTTCCTTCTAATCATATACAGATCAAACAGCCCTACAAGAGACTGAGAGAAACCAATGATGTCTGCAAGAAATACTGACATGAAAAAATTAGCAGGTATGACAAAAGATAGGAAGGTAAAGAGTAAAGATGGCAGATCGCCCAAGACCTGACTACAGACCCCTGTCTAACATGGAATCCCCATCACTGGAGAGCTTTATGAACTGGTCAGTGAGGGATGGGCTAGACAAGTGCCTGAAACATGTCCAGAGTGGTTTGTCTGTCATTAATATCTCGTTTTTGCATTACAGCAGACTGAGCCGTGTGCACGCACGGGCCTTTATTCCTACAAGTTTGGAAAGGCTGGAGACCAGTCACGTTGTTCACATAATTACTTTTAAATGCTAAAATCCCTTGAACTTCTGCAGCAAGGCTTAATCCCCATTCAGGATGCTTCAGGTCTTTCCTTCTCCCTGTCTGATAAAAACCAAACCTGCCCAATTTGATCTAAGTGCCATGAAGCAGGAGGGCAGCAAGAAGGAGATGGGCCAGTTTGTACTCAGCCCAAGGCGTTCACTGAAGGATCAGTGAGGAGAGCCAGCCCCAGCTGCCACGAGATGCGGGGAGCCGCAGTACCTCAGCCTCACCTAAGGCCTGGCAAGCGTCTGTAATGTGCTACAACCTCTTGACCACGCATTTAAAAGCTGCTTTATAGCATCAGCATGTCCCTGCAGAGTATGCCTCAGCAGGGCTAGCCCCTGCATGAGAAGAAAAAAAAAAAAAAAGCTTTGCTTATTTGCTATACAATCCTCTGAACCAGGTATCACGCCTCAGCCTTCACGCAAGGCTTTATCCGCTTTGCAGTGGCAGCGAGGATGAAGTCTGAACAGAAACATTTACCCCCTCGCCCCTCCAAAGCAGACCTCAGAACTCCCTTGGACAGGGAGCCATTCAAGGTAACTTTCCTCTTAAAATGACAGAGAACCTGAGAGGGAAAAGGAGATTTCCACAAAGCAAGCTTCTGAAACTACGCTCTGAATAGATATTGCCACATTGATATTTGCAAGTGATCCTACCTGAGTAACAACAACAATGCATTACCAAAACAGGGCCCCAGCATTTGACTCAGACACAAGCTGCTATTCAAGGGGCGAAGGCACTGCACACACATACCCCTGTGATGCTGAACGTGGTTCGCCAAAGCCCAGCTCACAGGCACGCGCACCCCACCTCCCAGACACCCTACTCCCTTAGAAGGGGCTAGATCGAATCAAAGGAGCCTGTCATCAGGGAAGCAAGGAGCCGCAAAGTCTTCCTGTCAGACGGGTAAGGAGGACAAGATGGTGACAAACGTACCATCTGGTAGTTTACTCTTCTCCCCAGGCCGCAGCGCACGGCCCAGATTAAAAAGCTTTCAGGAAACGCTTCCCAGCCCCATTGCCTCTTGGCTTCTGTGTCACCCTCCTCCTCACGCGACTTCAACGTGAATCGGGCAACCTGTTGCTCTGGCATCATACAGAGACCACAAAGTGATCCACAGTGGCTGTCACCACTGAAGCATCTGCAAAATGATCTGCCCCCATCCCCTTTTGGTTTAACTGCGCAATGCCGTAGCATCCCAGGCTCCAGAGCTTGAGGAAGGCAGACAGTGCGCTTGGAGGCTGCACAAAAAGCAAATCACCAAGGGTCTGGCCCCACCGGTTTCACACTTTCCAAAACCCACTTTGTTCTCCATACAGTCACCTTAGAAATCAGGGGAGCCATCGCTATAGTAAGGCACACCTCAACATAAGTACAAGGAGAGAGAAGCAGGCTCCAATCATAAATTGGAGACTAGGACTGCGAACATTAAGTCTCAGGTTGAACCTGAAGCAGTAATCTGTAAACAGTTTAAATCTACCTTTTGAGATTCAGCTTGGCACAATCCACACTTAGAGTCTTAATGAACTCCATTTTCTAAGCTTCATCTGCTTAAAAACTTTACTTATATTAGAAAGCCAAGGGAATGGTGTCTATTTGTGAAAGGAATAAATACATTTTAAAAAAGCATATAAAATATACATTACAAGTCAAGCTAAGGGGGAAGTTGCTGCTACAGGACATGTTAGGTTTATTTAAGAAATGATTAAAAATACAGTACCAGGTAAAGAACCCAGCAACCAATCAAGAATGAACCAGTTAATGGACAGTATATGATAACTCTCAAAAGATCTTTATTCTGCAAAATTTTCGAAGCATTTTACTTTTTTTTTTTTTAGAAAACTTTCAGCGGCCAACCAGAGTTGATACTAACTGGCTGCAGTATTCAGTCAGTAACATTATACAAACATAGAAAGGTCTTACTGTTTCAGCAGAACCCGAACATGCTAAAAACCATTTGCAGTGAAGCTTCCCCACTGCCCTGCTTTCGTCACAAATAATTAACTGTCCTTTTCATTAAGGCATCATTGTACTGATAGCAGCTTCTCTTTTAAAATACTGGGAGGGGACGTGCACCAACTTTCTGGATTACCCAGCTACAGCTCTGGTACATAAACCCAGTCCAGCAAGGTGATCCTGCATTTGGATATGCAAATTGGAAACATTAAATCTATTATGTCTTTCCTCCCTTCTCCCGTTTTATCTAGCAGGACAAATTTTGATGTATTACATAACAGCGCGAGTTGTACAGGACTTGGATTGTACACACATCAAGGCAGCAAGCCCAATTCTAGTCTAGTTAAATCAGACTAAATACAGAGACTTGTTAGATTTCAGTGGAGTTTCTGCTAGTGTAAACTTTAAAAAACAAGCGGATAGATAGTCCTGGAATGAGAATATTTATTAAAATAAACTTAATTTCAAGGAAAACTGTTTGGTGACAATAGCACTCAGAAAACCTAGCTGATTGCTTAACAATTTTATTTACGGGACAATAGATACAGTCAACCAACTATCAAATAACGGTACTTTTTGATGGGCTTCAAGCTGTCTTTATAGAAACCTTCATTATACTACTAAGATCCTTCCATATCTTCAACTAGAAGAGGAGTAATAAATCAGTTCGTTTTTCCTGACCCTGCTCTGACCCCTGATAACTGAAATTCTCATATATAGTCTATTTTTTTGAAAAAATAAGTAAATACTGATTCAAATCCAAGCTTTTTCAGCCATGGAATTATCTCACAGAGAATTAAGCTAATTTGGAATAAGGTCATTCTTTTAACAAATTATTAAAGAACATGGAATAAATTCAAAGTACAGGCTACTCTGAACTCACCTCCCTGCACGGAAAACACACAGCTCTATTTACATCCCAATTCAAATAAATCAGCGTAAGGGCACACATTTACTTCAGTTTAACAATATCATATGCTAATCTCATTACAGTAGATTTTTGACAGACTTCATTAAGAAGTGCGTGTTTCAATGAAAAGAGAGACAAAATTTCCGCACAACTTCCACAGAGCTTCCCTTGTATTTTGCTTTTAGGATTATTTTAGATAAATAGAGGTACATTTATCCATACAGTCTTCTGCAGACTGTATATATAGACCAGGTTTACTCTGTGCCAGGTAGACATTGGCTCCAATACAAAAGCCACATATCTAGGTTAGCACAGTACTGTTCTCCAGCTGTGTCCCTCCAGCTCTTAGTACAGTGTTAATCATATTTAGATTAATTTTCTTTCATTCTTTCCTTGGTTGTCACTTTCTGCAGCCTCTTGGGCCTCTTCTAGAGTCACCAAAATGGAAAGGCACTCTTCAGGCTTTCTGCTTTGTTACTGAACCGCTTGAAGAACACTAAACCTACGGGTACCTTCTCCTGTGTTCGTCATGTTGAACAGACCAGACGGTCCTTTCCTTTTTATTTTTTTTTCTTCTAGAGCCCCTAGACCAGCCTCAGTACCTCTAAGACTAAGTCAGTATGCTCCCTTACAGTATTAATATCTTCGGTTTTTGGACAGTCAGATTAATTATCTTCCCCACAATGTTATGAGGGGAACTTTCTGTCCTAGAGTTTACCTTGGTTTATTTATTCATAGAAGTATGTTCCCTGTTCTTCTCTCTAATTCTCATTGTACACTGTCTTAGATGTAGGATGGAGTTTTTTGTTACTGTCTTTTGTCTCTGCATGTAGTAACTAGATTCCCTGGTTTTTCTTGACTGTTCTTAACAACTCCTTGACTCCTCTTCTCAGCTTGCTGTCATGTATTATTTGATTTTCAGTCTTCAGATCCTCCTTTTCTATGATACCATTCCCTATCCCAGATGGCCAAAAATATGTTCATTTGCAATAACTTTGTTGCTTTCTTCTTTCTTTTCTTACCTCCACAAACTTTCTAGCACTGTTGGCCTTGTTCAGGATTAAAACCGATCAGAAATGCAATTCTTACCTAATTTTCAAGGTCTTGTTAAGATTTCCTTCTACACAAAGATCATAAATCTTCTCAGTCAAGCAAAACACAATCATTTAACTTTTCTGGGGTATTGTTTAAAGAATCTGTCATGATTAGATTTTCCTATCTTCCTCTCCCTCTACAGAGGTTTCATTTTTGCCTCTCCTCGTTACCATTTATAAACCAAATATTAGTTTAAGATATAGCTTAAGCGGCTCTGTAGGAGCCACCAGGAACTACTGACAGGACACGAGAGGGATTCTGGAGGACAGTTGAGAAGGTGACTGTGTCATAGCTTTTGCTGCAACGCAAGCACCTAACCAGCAATTCTAAAGGGGTCATGGCATACACAAGTAATAGGCATCTGATCTCCAGTCACAGGACATATCAACTGCAAACTAGGGATTTTCATATGGTAAAGGGGAATAGATCTAAACAGAGGAAGCATTATCTTCATTTACTGGACAGAATCCCATGGTAGTATCTCAGTAATTAATTGCTACACATGCTAACATAAGAACAGAAAATATTTTAAAAGTAGAACCCTAAAAGGCAGGCCTAGATAAGAAAAACTAAATGCTTCCATAATAAATGTGCATAAAACCTACGGGGGCACATATAAATTAGTCTAAAAGAGGCCTCCAATAAGTGGTCCGGTGGGAGATGAAGGATCTGTACTAAATCAAGAGGCAAAACCTTACTTCACTTGCTTCAGGTCTTGCCACGAAGCATTGTGCAAACACCAGACGTAGTCATTTGTAGCTTCTCTTACTCCTTTGCTAATTCATAATTCCGTTGCTTTTGCTCTGCTTTGAAAGAACGGTTATTGGTAAAAACTGGTTATCAAGCGTATTGCCCCCTGGCACCGCGCGGCAGCCTGAGTCCTACCCAGCTAGCAGTATCCCAGACAGTTCCCAGCTACATGGTGCAGGGACACGTACCATGTGTGTGACAGGGACTGTATCAATGGACAGGAGCATGAGATAGTCCTAGTTGGCTGCAGAAGGAGAGATCACCTCTAGAGATAAGAAATTTACTGACTGTGCCAGTTGCAGGAAAAGAGGGCAAAGTGTAACCTGCCTTATCTACTAGCACAGAGTAGCCTGTAATGATACTCCCGACAAGGAAGCGATTACTCCCTCATTTTGTTCTAAAATCGTCAGTGGTTTTGGACCCCCGAGTTGCCCTACCATGGTAGATGGTTCAGGAAAACCTGGAGTATTGACTGGAAACAATTACATATTTCCTCCATGCTCATCTAGCTATTCTTTCTTCTTTCCTTCTGCCTGCTGGTCGAGTCAGAAAGCCTTATACCAAAAACACTCCCAAATCTGGTGTGGGTAATTTTTAAAACCCTTGACCAACAGAAGAGAAGAAGGGAGCAGGACAAATACTGGAAAATAAACATTTTCCTGAATCCATCCTCTCATGTTGATTCTGGCTTTTTGTTCCCTTTTCCACACCCATTCACATGTATGAGTTTGTATTTGCATAAATGCTGGGAATAAGGGCCCATACAAATACTCATTCATATGCAAAAAAGGGTATTCACTCCTGTTCCAGAAGTGTTTGCCCTCTGTTTAGGAGGCTTCAGTAGCAAAATCACACAGCAGAAAAATATCATGAATTCCAGCTGGTCAATGATACCCCATCAATAATGCTCACTAGCCCAAAGAAAGTCAAAGCAAGCAGACAGCAACACCGTGATGTTCACCGGGTCTTGATACAACCAGATATTCAGAATAAGTAGCCACAAATCAGACTCCACACACATCATGCTTAAAAAAAACCTGCATTCGCTGATAAGCTAGCTGTTTGATAAAGAGAATCACCTCTACCACAGTGGAGAACGCCTTAACGCCTAGTTCTACTTTTGCTGCCGCACAGGCAGGCAGATTTCTGCTTCAGGGTTTTGTCATTTACAAAATGCACAGGAGCCCAAAAAGAAATGAGAAACTCCCTAAGGGATGGCTGGTATGCTCACTCAGGAATGGAAGCAGCAGCATTCAAGCCATTGGCACTGAGTTGTCTAAAAAAAGTACTCGAACGTGCTTTTCTATATTCCTGATAAATTAGACCACTGATCTCTTCTATGGCCGATAGCTCTCTGTCACGCTCACCTACTGAAACTGTTAGAGTCTGCACTTGCCCCGCTCCTCTCCATTTGGCCAGCAAGGATCTGGCGAGTTGAGTGCACTTAGGCTAGGTACACAAGCTCCTCTTTCGAACTGGGCCTTCTCTTGGCTTTCCAACGTGTGCTGAGCACTGTCCTTCATTTCTGAAGTGAGCACTTACAAACACAGGGCTATGTGGTACACCGGGACTTCAGCCCTCCTTCCTTTCTTGCCCGGAACTCCCACCCTTGGGTGTGCTGGTTTGGGGATGTATGGATGTTTTCTGACAATAGTTTTGATTGAGAAAAATCCCAACTATATCTTACCATCCTCATTCTTCAAGAGCAAAAGACCAGATCTGAAGTATGAAATATTCATCCCATAACAAAATGGGAAGCTTTCCCTACAAAATACATTAGTTGTTATGGATTTTACTCAAAGACTGTGAAGGCAAAGCATTGTTCTGGGACTTTTTCCCAGTTAATCCTTTGCTAGGAATAATTCTATCAGTGATTTTTGACATGCCCTTCCTGCTTTCCCTTTCATCCTCAAGAAAGTTCTGGGAAGAGAAAAGTCATTTTATTAGATAACAGGTAAATTTTGAACCACCTTAAATAAACTCCTTTTCAAAGAAAACTAAGAAATGCTGGATCAGATCTTGGCTTCAGTTATGACAGTGCAAACATACTGACACAGATTTTACAACCAAAATTTATCTTTAGCATCTGTTGTCTACCAAAAAAAAAAAAAAAGGAAAGAAAACAACAATACGAGCAATATTCATTCCATATGCAGAGTGAAACCTCCCCAGATGTAAGTTATGGTTAGGTTTTTAAAAATCTCTTCACAAGAAAGACTCCACTTCTTAGGAACCCAGAGTCCACACCTCGGGCCCTGACCCGGCTGACGCCGGGCAGGCAGCACAGCAGCGAGCGCGCGGCAGAAGCCAGAGCGACACATCTATGGTGCTTCAGCCGCACCGCAGCACACCTGCACCTCCCAGGAGCTCAGCCCTAAAAAAAAAAAAAAAAAAAAAATAAATANTGCTGCTCCACCGGTGCCAGAGCGCCAGGAGCGGTTTATAAGACATCTGAATACAGCCCAGGAAGCGACTGCAATTTACAACAAAAATAATACCACATGCATTCTCACACATGCAAACAACCGGTCAATCGAACCGCGAAGGGGGAATTAAAGTAACGAGCACTCAGAACATGGTTGCAAAGGAAACCCACTGTGGTAACACATCTCAAAATGTACTGTGGGTTTTCTTCATAAAGTTGAGTTCCTTTGATTAAATCAGTAGTTTTCAGCTTTTTAAAATTAACTGTTTTACTTCCTTCACCAACAAGACTTTCTGTTTACTGGAATTATCTTTGGTTGAGGTGCACTCTTTTCTCACAGGTTGTTTTTTCATTTTCAACAGATTTGCAGCAATAAGCGGGAGATATACAAGTCTTCTATTCTGATCTGTATTTTGACAGAGATTTATTTTGCATTCCCTTAACTTATAGTTTGTGTTTGTATTGAGTATAATCTGTGTGAAGAAAGCAATTGATTTACAAAACAGACTACATGCAGTACATACAAACCGACTCCTCTTCCCAAATAGGAAAGACTTTCTCAGTGCAACAGCTTGGTGCAGAAGAGCATGCTGAGCTGAAAAGCAAATACAGCTACCTGATTAATTGATTCTGACCTCATAAATATTATACTTTGGGGGCTCTAATGGAACTTCCTGAGGGTAAATTGCACGGTTCACCTCATTCATTTATATCTCTGGCTGGCAGATGTACATTATGAAATGTCACTGAATATGCTGGCAATAAATGAGGTATAACATTAGCATCTTGGTTCTGTTTTCCTGAAGGAACACTTTTGTTAAATGAATCCCACACCAGTAAAAATATTATTCTCTGCCATGTATACTTCTTTCTATTTTAGTCAGTCTCCCAGAAATACATACTGGCCTTCCAAGAACACAGACCCTAGTAAATTAATAAAACAAGCTGCTCTTTTGTTGTGCGTGTTTCCATTGTACAAGCTATATTGTTGGAGAATATTAGGCTGTGACAAGCATTTGATAGTATAGTAGTTGCACTAATGTTATGGTTATTATCTTTACTACCATGCAGTGAAACACAGTTAATTAAAATACAGCGAAGAAACTGCTCCCTTCCCCTACCCACACATAAATGAGACGATAAATTTGTTGTTGTAGTCAGCATATAGGGTCCCTTGACCCCTCTGCATATATTTAGACATTATTCCATTTTATTTTATTTTTTATTTCATTGCCATTTGAGACTAATAAAACTGCATATAGAGGTCTGGGGAATAACAGCAAATAACCGTGACATGTGCCGTTTAATGAAATTATATACTGTGGTGCACTCCAATAAAATTCGTAAGAATACATGCTACACTCCTGTAAGGTGTGCAAATTCCAATAAACCATTAATCCTTGCCATGAGCAGGCCATTGCTGCAAAGGTAACTTTGCCGAGGGATGGAGTGAGGGAAAGGAGAGAAGCAGGGGGAGGGAGGCTGAGGGAAGAAGAACAGAGCTACTGGCAAGCGCTGCTGTAGTTAGAGGAAACGAACCATCCCTTAGGGATTAAACCTACTTTTAACTATCCCCTTTCCTCCCACTGTTAAGACATAATTGTTATAAAGGACAGCACTGGAAAAACATGTAATTTATCTCTCACTAGTCACGGACAGCAATTGCAGGCTTAGGAGTCCAAGTGAGGCTAAAAGGTAGTTCATCACATACTGTTACCTCTAGGACAGCTTCTGAAGAGCTGCACAGCGTCTGGCTGCGGCACCTCTGCGCTGAGTGGTACAAGGAGCAGCCCACCTTTGTAGCCCCTTCCCAGACACTGGCTACAGGCACATTCCCCTCTAACAAACCTTTCTCAGCAAGCTCCAACCCTCTCTTTTCATTTTTCACAAGGGGAGCGAAGGAGGGAGGCCGGTAGAGTTAGGAAAATAGGCCATCCCAGGGATTTGCCAAGGCTGCAGACAGAGGTTGAAAGCATGTCACAGAATTTGTGCCTGCTATTACATCTGTGCAGTTATTGATTTACTCTCAGGCATAGACTACAGCTGTGCTGTAAAGGGACTGCACAGACCTCTCTGCCTTTGCACAAAAGTGCACAGGTCAGCTTCACTTCAGTCCTTACGCTTTTTTGACTGAGTTTATGCTTTCAAAAAGGCTAGAAAAGCATGTGCTAGATGCAAAGAGCACCATCTAGCAATAAGAGCAGGAATACAAGGCACTGCTTTTGTAGCACCACCTCTGCTGCATACTGTGAATGCTTCTGGTAGCTGCCAGGCTCTGGAATTGGGCTCAAGGTGGCCGCAAGGGGAGACCAGCATCCTTGGTGGACAAGGATACCTCGACTCTACGGACACGGATGCTATGAGAAAAGCTTCTCCCTGCTCCAGTGTCATTTACTTTGCTTGGTCAAAAATAATTAGTCGGGCCCCATAAAAATCATCAGGGTTTTTTGCTTTTGTTTGTTTGGGTTTTTTTTTATTTAAAAAAAAAAAAAAAAGCAGTGAAGATGTAGGGAAGCAAATTGTAAATTCTGTGACATTGTCATCCTGCTCAGGCTGTATATTTCTTGGCTTTATTCTGCTAACAATGGTGTGACTCCTGGTTGCAATGTCTGCATGTTAGAATGTTTGTTAGCATAACTAGCTATTAAAACGTGTGGGGACAAGAGCAGCAAATAGGATTTCTACCCTGGAAAATCTTCAGAAGGTATATATGCTTAGGTGTAGTCAATTAAACATGCAGATGTAAAAAGCAGAGAGACAGGTGAGCAGTATGAGTATGGTGATACTGTGTAAGTTTCTCGTTTATATTTTTCTGCCATTTAAGAATATTTGCCTCTTCTGCTTCTATCTTGCACACAACTGAGAGAAACAAAACAGAGAACAGACATAAATAAACCAAATGCAAGTGCTTTACCAGTCTCTGCCTAAGTACCATCACACGCATGCCTTGGCTGATAATTCATTTGGATAAAACAAGGGAGCTACCCCACACTGCCTTACAAGAGGGGACATCATCGCATGCATGATTACCTGGCTAATAAACCAGAGTCACAATTATGCAGTACCCAGTGCCTTAAACCTAGCCCTGCCGAGGCATTACACCAGTCAGCGTGCTCTGAGGCTGCCCAGTACCTCCCACACACACTGGGCACAGACCTAGTTTCTCCCTGCTCCAAACCCCTTGTACACCATCAATCAAAGGTGCATTCATTAGTCGCAGGCTATGAATATGACGCCAAGTTGGACAATTCTAATCCTACCCAGTAGAGAGCAGCGGGGTGGACAAATACACACCAGTTACCTTGGCTAAATCGTGGGGTGGAAAGCAGGTCACTCTAACAGCAGAGGAGCCTGCTTCAAAAATGTTAATCATATCACACTTGTACTTAATGTACAATGTCTAGACAGTATTGACTGTACGTACAGACCATCCTTTCAGGCTTTACCTATCTCGGAGACCTGAAGCTATGAGCTATGTTGCTGTAATCAAAGTCTACAGTCGTTTTGTTTGGTTGGTTTTGGACGCCACTTGCTTTTCCACTTAAAATTTCCCCACGTGGCCTTAAAAGCAATGCAGCTATATAAACATCCCCCAACACGACAGGTGTAAGAGGAGGAGAGGGGAAGGAGTCTTTAACCACCTGTGTGCACATTTACTTGCTCTATAACATACTGTGGCTAATAGAAACACGGTCTATTTATCTATACAGGGCACGATTTATTTTTCTTTAAAAATTCCCAGTACATTACTTTTTTATTTTAATCACTAAATACCAACAGCAACCTTTTTTAAGACGAGAATATATCAGTATCTTTTCTTTTCTCCTCACAGACTGAGTTTTCACTACACGGACAATAGCAGATGTTTTTAACTCCACAGTTTTACATTTCTTACAGCTACTTCGGTGTTTTATTTTCACCGCAAACCACACTTCTATACATGGCCAGGCCAAAATATCATTAATTTTCCCTCTAGCGGCCCACCGCGCTTTAAGGGCACAACAGCCAAGGACACGTTAACCTGTCTTAATGCCCGAGATTTGTCAGCTTCCTTTTGCTTTCTTCAGATATTAGCGGCTTGGTCTCCCAGAAGGCAAGTCAAGCCCTGCGATAGCCAGTGCCCAGCGTGGCACAGCAGCACCCTCACACGTGGCATGTATTTGGCCAGCAGTGCTTAAGGAACCGAGGGCCACCAACAGTGTCACCCAGCTCTCCGTGTTGTTGTCGTCAAGCAGCACAGCAGACGCATCACTCAAAGGCTTCTCTTTTTGCAAGTGACATTTATATTAAAAAAAAAAAAAAATCCTGGGCTGCTCTTTATTTTTAAAAGGCCCAAAATGCATTGCAGTCTCCTTCCTTTTAACGCCAGTATCCATACCATTATGTTACTCGTTTCTTTTTTCATCCTAATGATCAAGTAAGAGGCACACTGTTGACGGTATTTGCCAGCGCACGCTCTCTCTGGTATTTGTGATTCAATAGCCACCCAGATAAGGTCAGGAGCAGAATAACTTCTGGCCAGTTCAACATGCGTGTCTTTGGAGAGAAGGCAAAGGACAGCAGAAAATAAATGAGACCAAATACGTGTCAAAGGATGAAAGGAGAAAATAAAAGGAGCTTCAGAATGCAAGTTGACAGTCTTGAACATTCAGCAATAATTCTAGCAACACTCTCCACACCAGGCAGAATAGCATAACCTGGAAACCAGCAAGATGCACAGAGCTTTCTTTAAAATTAGGGTAGGTATCCATGATGAAGAAACAGAGCATTTCTGAGATGACAAAGGAAGGAATGCTTGGCAGACACCTATCAGTCATGTACACTTGTGGTACCAGGGATTAGTTAGGCAAAGCTAATTTACAGGAACACAGAAAAATTAATAAAATCAAACTACAATGGTTGCAAGGAAGCACAATTTATCTCCCCTCTCTGACCTTCCAATTCCTCTTGAAGAACTAAACGGTGCCGTTCCTCTAAACTACAACCCTTTCCTGAATGAAACCACTTGTCTAACACCAAGTATTTTCAAGCATAGGAAGGTCGTGGTGAGAGGTGGAGGGAGGCAAAACAAGAAAGAAAGCAAAACAACAAGCCTTAAAACAGTATAAGATTTTTTTCTTTAATGCCAAAACAGATCATGAGCTCCAGCTCTCCAAAGAGAAGCAAGAGAGTTTTGCTCAAGCATTTGTGAATGAGTTAGCTTGGGTCTAAGTTATAGAAGATCACATATTCTGAAATACTTACCCCTAATCAGCCACAGCCATTTCCGCCTCATGTTGTGGCCAGCAGAACTGATCTGACTGAACGTTGCCTTTTTTTCCCAGCTGGACAGGAACAAATTGCATCTCCCCAGCTATAAGATGCAAAGAATATAATTAATAATAATAAAAAAATACCTCCAAAGCATAAGACTTTGCTAATTCCTTCTGAAGCTGCTTATTTTCCCATGGTCTGGGTCAGCGTACATGATCCATTGTTTTTTTAGTTAATATAACTAAAAAATAATACCTATCTATATATATACACACACATATCCCCCCATCTAATCAGTTCCAACCGTTAATTGACAACAGTAGGTGACATATGTTTCTCTCCATAAATCTTCAGTGGAATATCACACAAAGTTTATGACAATCTATTTTGCCAATCCTTTGTTAAGCTTACTAGCTTGAGCTCTCTCCTATTTTGTACGCTGTCTTCCAACTCACAGCCTGATGGAGAGCTTAGAGAAAAGCTAGACACAGCTGGGCAGAAGCAGCTGGGTCAGCCTTGGAAGGCAAACCACGAAGTGACCATGGAGGAACTGCTGGCACGGACCACCTCCTGGGGGCCCTAAGTCAGGAGTTTAAGTCATCTTAGGTAATAGCCTGCAATATATCCAAGGGAACGCTGGAAGCAAGACATCTTGGAGGTGTTCGTTCCCAAAGGGCAGACAGAGAAAGAAAAGGCCCCTTGTGCCCTCCGTATGTGCCAAGAGTGGAAGAAGAAGGTATCACATCGTTCACAAGGTAAAGCCAATAGCTGATGGAAATGAACTAAGTTGCTTGTGTTAAAGTTCATGCATATAAGTGCCTGGCCAAACCACAAGGCAAGTGAGTCAATTTGCTCTCTGAGCATAAGCCAAAACAGCTGAAAAAATATTGGTTATAATGGTAAAGAAAGAGAACGGAGAAAACCCACGAATGCTGCTCATCTTCTCAGAGACAAGAGCCGGCTTCCAACTTTAGAATAGATCCCCTAATTAGAAAGGCACTGAAAAAAGTAAAATCGGACCCTGTCTTTGATTTCCTCATTTCAATTTACGTATCCTATCTGCAAGGGAATTAAAAGAAGAGAGGCAAATACTGCAAAGGAGATTTGCATAAGTTACACTGAAGCAAAGATGCACGCTGGTCTTCAAAGTGGCAACCTCCAACATGGTTTCTTCTTCCTTCCCCACTCACTTTTTTTTTTTTTTAAACCGTTTTTTCCCCTTAACGACATCTCCCCTGCCTCTCTGCAGAGTTGCATGGGAAAATGCTGCCATCCAGTGGCATTCCCAGTGCCAGCGGGACTGGGAGCTGTGGGGGTCCTTTATCTGCCCAGAGCAGAGAGGGGCAGCGAAAGGGATTCAGGAGCTGGAGCGTAAAGACCGTGTCTGGCAGTGAAAGGTGGGGTGCCAGCAGGTTTTCCCAAATCAAGGATACGGTGACTCCAAGTATCCTGCAAAGCACAATGATTATTCATTAGCTGAATCCAGTTTAATCACCGGCAAACAGACCCTCTAACTTACACATTTGAAAAGTCCTGATTTTTTTCCCCTAGTACTATCTAAACAGAACTGTATAAAAATTGACTAAAACCCCAAATAGCTAATGTAGAAAATGTTTTCATCCTTTCATCTTTCTGATTACATCTGTAATTTTGAACAGAAAATACTTCAAGCTTTCCCCATTTAGAGTTCTTTCCCCAGTGCCCAAAAATTCCCGGTTTCTCAGATTGAAGGAAATGTAGTCTGCCTCCATGTTATAGCAGAACCAAGTGCTTTTTTTTTTTTTCCTATGAGCATTTAACGTTTTTCAGCAACTTATTCAGGGAGTAACGTCCACAATCTTTAAGTCACAGTTTGAAGTCATTCCTCTGAATTATCAGAATCCATTAAGGCTTTGGGGATCTTTCTATCACTTTGGTAAAAGCTCAAAAATATCTGTTCCAGGTCAAGAAACTGCACACGTGAAAAAGCGGTTACATAGCTAATATCGCTTTCTGAAAAGAGAAGACAGGAAGGTTGACAGCAAAAACAATCCTCTTAAGCCCATACACTCATGGAGAAGGTCAGCAATGGCCAAAATTATGGGTTGTTTATTTAACTTATAGTAAAGGGATCTTGCATAACACCATCACTTAAAAACACATACGTGCAAAACTAATTCACCAAGTTAAGAAAAATTAGCATGAGTTGTGTGGAGCTTTGTTTCGACTGTCCCTTTAGCAGTATGTGCTAATAAATCGCATTGAGGTTGAGCAGCTTGAGTTTAAGCTGTCGTCTTGCTCCATGAATCTCCTTGACCAGAAATGTCAGTCTCGGCATGGACTTGGCTCTGTTGTTCAGCCATCAGAGTTTTAAATGTCATCAGCTGCTTCCAGAGATAGGCACGCAGCTCCCTCCATGCCCTCTGCACCCAGGGGGTGAATTTTGAACCCTTTCCACAGTGCTCGCTCCCGGGTGCCGGCTGCAGACGCCAGCACTCCCCCATGCCCAGCACCCACCATCGTGCCCTCTCTTCTCTCTCTCCTTCAGGACACAGCAACCTGAGAGGAATAAAACCAGTCCTTTATTTTGGATGCAATCAATTATTTATACCCATTTTCCCCAGTTTACAGAATCTACCAACACTTTCAGCTTTTCAGTCACTTTAGAGACAGAGCACTCACTTAACTGCCATTGCACAGCCCTAGTCCTACACGAAGTCCTACACTAATGAACAACAGTTTTATCAAAGGAAGCAAAAGGGCTGCCCGGGACCATCCACACGATTCTCCAGTGTGAGTGGGTAGAGTCAGACCAGGGACTGCCTGGGTGTCTCTTGGACTGTCACCTGGAGGGCAAAACACCAAGATTTGTAGGCCATACGCAAATTCCACCTTCCATACTGTACCAAAGTCCAACTGCGGCAAGCAGGACATAAGAAAGACATCTACCTCCACATGCACCCATGAGAGAAAGTTAATGGATCAGCGTAAATACTCAACTTGGTCTGAGTATTCCCAGTATAAACCATTTTCAGTAATCCCACTAGTTTATGACAATCTTGTTATGTGAATTGAAGTAATAGCTCTTTGAAGCCATAAACTCCAGGTCTGTATGTAAATTCAAGAAAGCCTATCTCTGTTTCTGAAGGTTAAGTGTTCAATTCATGCAAAGCCTATATAAATAGCTCAATTTTAAATCAACCAAATCATCAATCAAAATGCTCAGCCTTAGAGGCAAAGTCAATACATCTGGATACAGGACCTACAGAGGCATGCCCACAATATGTGATAAAAGACTCTATATTGCACACATTACAATGCTGATGGGAGGATACAGTCCCCGTTAGCCTTCTTGGTTAAATCTACTGCTGCCATCCCCTATACCTGTTTATTCAAATCGTCTCTCTGCTATTTTCCCCTCACAAAATGTTTTCCCTCCTTGTCAACAACTGGCTCCATTGGCGAGATATTTTGCAGAATCCTTTATCACTCC
The DNA here is from genome assembly GCA_013398815.1 of Ibidorhyncha struthersii. NCBI lineage: Eukaryota > Metazoa > Chordata > Aves > Charadriiformes > Charadriidae > Ibidorhyncha > Ibidorhyncha struthersii. The sequence goes on from VZSZ01002073.1 coordinate 854,090, forward strand.
TGTTTACTGTGTGTCTACTCTATGACTAGACATGGCTTTACACTTCCCAGAGGCATTGTCATGGTATGTTTTAAAAGGATGAAGAATTATCAAAATATGAGAAGACTCTCCTTTAGGCCTATCCAAAGCCATTAAAATCCAGCAAAGTTCAAGAAAAGACAGATTCACGTTCCACAAGAAACTTGCCCTCCCCCCCCGCCCCCATTTATTTATTTTTTTTTTTTAAAACACTTGTTGCATGAGTTAGTTTCTGCTAATTTTGCAATAATCAAAAGACCTAGACTGTTAAAACATTCTGCTTACTCTATCTGGCCTGCAAAGGGTCATCTCTTTCAATGGTTGTCATTAAGCTCCTACTGCACAATTTAATCATAGATTCTTAGATACCTGAAGCAAAATCTCACAATCAACATGTCTAAGTATATTTCGTAATAGATTAGTAGAATGGAAGCTTCCAATTTCCCATCAATAAAAGTGAGTAAATTATTTTCTTGAGTAGCCTAATTACTATGAAATATCTCAACCAAAACCTCTTCTAAACTCAGTCTATCAGTCATTTACTACATGCATCCTTGTCAGAAGAAATATCCATTTATCTGCTCCATTTAGAGTAACGAGATTAATGAGTTTATAATTGTTATTTAACAAAATCCTTTATAAAAGGTAAGGAAGGAAAAGCAACCGTTGCATCAAGTACTAGAAAAAGCCACTGACATGTTGATGCATTTCAACGGCTGCAATATTGCTTTCAAAACTTTTGATGTGGACATAAAAAAAATGAACAGGGGAGAAAAAATAACTTTCATCAGACTGTTGTTCTGACCCACTCATACTGGTCTTCTATTCACGTCAAAAGTTACTATGGTAAATAGGTGTCTTGTTTTAGTCACTCTCTTCAGGCCTTCTATTTTATTACCTACGTGAATTGTCTCAAACATCAAGACAGTCTGCAAAGTTTCTCTCACACACACATACTCATTGACTGCCTATTCCCAGTGAGAATCTTTAAGACAAACAGCCTCTTGAGCTCACATAATAGGGAAGACTATTAAAAGTGTAAACTGAGTCGCACTATTTCCACACAAAACACATCCCCAGGAACAGTGCAGAATTTATGAGAAAAATTATTAGGGACTAAAGAAAGCATATGTACTTAAAGACAGACATTACATAAAAAAAATAAAAAAATCACTTCAACTGAATGAAAAACATAAAGAAACCTTGAACTTGGATGGACTATGCCAAACATCATTAGTGGGTTTGAGGACGTGTTCCTTCTCTGGATATCAAAGCAGAGAGAGGAGAGCATGTAAGGAATAGAAACAGATCTGAAACTTGAGCCAAAGTGGGGCTGAGAGAATATACCGGTGTGTTGTTATTATATACTGGTCCAGTTCATACACTCTTTCCAAGGCATCCAGGATTAAACTCTACTGGAAACAGGATATTCTGCTAGATGGACATTTGGTCTAAGCAATACTACTGTTTTCCTACTCTATTCCTTTTCCGTCATATCTATAAGCTCTATGTAGATAGTTAAAAAAGAAGAGGTTTGAGATTCCACACTATAGAGATCAAAAAGATTTTAAAAGAGGCAAAACTACATTTAAGAAATACAATATTTCTTTTTCCTTGTCCTTGTATTTTATACAGTTAGACAATTTCATTGCATGCTGATAAGGTTATACTACAGGAATTACCCAAAAGAGATAACACCCAATAAAGATTCCTATATTTGAAAAGTTGCAACTAATATGTCCCATGCGAGAAATCAGCTTGACAGATTTGGTCATTTTTGGCTCATTCCTGAGTCAAAGCCTGGCTAGTCTGAACACTGAGCAATGCACTTTACACTACCAGTAAACCATTCAGCAGAACTGGCCAGAGAAAGGACACCCCTTCCAACGAAAAAGGTAGCACTTGCAGTAGGTTTTTGATCCCAACCTCAGGATGAAAGAACGTCAAAAACAGATGTTGATATGTTTCTGGTTTCTTTGATAAGATGACATTTTTAATGGATAAGAAAGCATTTTTTTTCTTGGATAGCTACCAACACTGATGCAGCCATAACGCTTGTGAAAATATTTTATTTCTGTGAAGGCAATGTTTTCCTGTCAAAAAATTGATCTGGTTGAAAACGCGCTTGTCCTACCAAACCATGCCTACCCAACAAATACAGGAATTAAACAACATATCCATCTCTTACACGTAAACCTCTGCAGAGCTGTTTTGGTTTTGATTTTTGATTTGTTCTTTCCATGTTTCAAAAGTTACATTTTCCCATTACGGAGAAATACCTACCTCACAGAATTATGCAAATAGGGATTAAGTTTAAATCATAAGCAGTGATCCGATACAGTGAAAAAAGGACTAAAAAGGATTAAAAACCTGATAGCCTATCCCTATACATTCTAGCTCACATCTGCTTTACAATTGCTCTGCAGGAATGTTGGGAGTCTGTCTATAAACAATTCACATAGAAATACATTCTAAAAATACCTTAATCTGTTTGCAGTTTATTTCAACTGCCTTTGTTACCAAGAGTTTGGTTAATGGAATAGGATAAGTGTGCAATTTGGAGACAAGTGTTATTATCTGAACATTACTGAAAGCATCTCAATAACCGACTATTTGAAGGAAAGACAGCAAGAAAAGGCACAGAAACAGGCTTTACAGCTTCCAGTCCAGCGCTGCCCTTACCTTCTGCCCCTACAGAAAGTCCCTGCCTACTCTGGCTGAAGACACTGTAGCCCGTTCGAGGAGCATATAGCTTTGAAAATTAAAACACGATCTAAGCCTTCTCCAAAAGTCTCTCCTCCTGTCCTTGTGAATTCAGCTGAGGTTAGCGAAAGCCAAACATGTACTGGTCCCTTTTTGTCTGCAAGAACAGCGAATCTCATGGCAAGACTAGCAGCATGGGATTGTATACTCCCTGAGCTTTCTCCATCTAAAACTTGGATGACTAACTTCCTATGTTGCTGCATACAACAACTTTGCCAAGCTCCATTGTAATGACTAATTCTGTCATGTTTAGACTCATTAGAAATAATTAATGCTTAGTAACTCTAATTTAAAAATGCATTATCTGGGACAAATAGAAACCAGATTTAAACCAAAATAAGGACATACATTAAACTGCACTCACTTGAATGCCAGACCTTTAGTTAAAATGACGCAGAGCTTTGCTACACTCTAAGAATAAAAGGAAGACTTAGAAGATCTTAGAAGCAGAGAGGTATTTAGTAATTGAAAAAAAGATATTATTGCAATAAATTAAATAGGGAGTGTCCTTCATGAAAACGGTAAGACCCATACCTTAGAGTTTACATGCAAAATTCACTGGAAATATGGGAAAACCACTTTTATCTCTAGTCAGTCATGTCTATCTTCTCAACAGTGAACACAATAATCCTGTTTATGAAGTGGATTCATATTCTTCTCGCTTTTCCTTAGCCACCTGTATATCTGAATACTTAAGCAAGCATTTGTATAAACAAATAGTAACTATTATGTCTTCTCTTGCCTGAGACTGCTTCTATACATGTACAACGTTGTTCCTTTATTACTCACTAACTGGAGTTTAAAACAATTCACTACTACTTTAAAGCTGGTGGAAAGCAAGTTGTTATCTCCTTTAAGAAAATTCAGAGCAACCTCTCTGGAACCTATACTGGTAATTCCCTTCAAGACAAGGGCAGGGGGGGAACAACCAAACCTGTCAACTGTGGATTTGATCTGAATTTGGGAAATGTAAGGAGACTCAAAAAAATAACCTGTTGTTCAGACACTCACAGAGTGTTTGTTAAGAAAAAAAACAAAAACAAAAACAAAAACAANCTGGGATTTTGGCATAGGGTAACCCACATGTGGGGAATTAAATCTGTCAAAGGTGCTGGTCGGTCACTGTCCAAATAGCGATGGGAGTCTGTTGCAAGGGTCTTTGCAATGACGCCTTCACCTGGGTCCACTGACACTCCCCAAACAGTGGCTCTGCAGATTCTTTCTACCCAGCTGGCCCATGGCCCTACATGACTACTCCAGTACATGCATGATCCATTGCTATTAATTCAAATTGCATACAATAGACCCCCAACCATCTTACCTACATACAAAACACTGTACTACATGACCATTTCTGCATCTCACACAGAATCACAGAATAGTCAGGGTTGGAAGGGACCTCTGGAGATCATCTAGTCCAACCCCCCCACCAGAGCAGGGTCACCTACAACAGGTTGCACAGGACAGCATCCAGGCGGGTTTTGAATGTCTCCAGAGTGGGAGACTCCACAACCTCTCTGGGGTTTCTACCGACTGTTTACAGGCGTCTTATCTGTGCACGATTTGATCTGTTTTGCAGTAGGAACCACCTGGGTATCCCTGGAACAGCCAGCTTCTCCTGTCAACATCTTAATCATTGTATTTAAGCAAAGGAACTGGTCTAAGCACAGGAAAATCTGCCTAAGGAAGACCTTCAGGACATTCTGAAATTTCCACATGGAGAGCTCCTGCACCAAATACTTGGTGAAATGTTACTCCAAATATCAGTGAAATACTTTGTTGTGAAGATGTCTAGAAGTTCAGTCAATCGCTGAGTTTCAAATCAGTTCAGTGTCCCAAACCAGTCCACTATCTCATCTGTGCAGATGACAAGCCAGGGAGCTCCTGGACCAGCCAGGCTGTTAATGACTTAAGTGCAGGTGTGCACACAGGCACAGCCCTGTTACCTAGCTACAATTAGAACAGAGCAAACATTATTTTTTAATTTATAACTTGAATCCAATAGCCTTTGCCACAAAACAATCCCAGATTTCAGACAGCTACAGTTAAACCCATTCCTTCCACGGCCGCACTGAGAAATCCCTGCTTTCCAGAGAATTCCTCCACTGCACCAGAGACCACCGTGGGGCTTGTCCACAGATTCAGCATCTCAAACATCTGCAACACCATTTTACAGAAAAGGAAGCAGGACCCTGTGTTGCAAAGCGGAAAGTTTGCTCTCACAGCTTCATGGGTTAGAGGCTTGTGATGAAATTACCGTAAGAGACTATAGCTAAGCTCATCTAGATATAAAGTTGTACTAAACAGAAGATAGGGCACTGAAAAAGTCAGTATTCTGCCCTAGTAAGTAAATTGCAATGAGATCATGTTGCAAAATTTTGCCTAAAATAAAGACAACAGTTCTCAGAAGGGCTATAGATATGAATATCATCTCAGCCAGCACTGGATTTTGTGGGCAATAACAAGCTGAGAAAAACATGCCTTACATTTATGAATGGTTGATATTTAAAGGAAAGACAACATATGGCAATTCTTATTTCAGGATTAGAACATTAAGACAGATTACAGTAGCACCTATAGTGCCTGTCTGATAACATGAGTCAGGACAGCCATACGACAAAGCAAGAGAATTGTGTCAGTCCTCCTGATTGCTTTTTCCAGTACCTACGGATAAATGTACTGGAAAGGTTAATAAGACACTATATTTGGATTTTATTTAACCTGCTATTCCAGTGGCAGCTCACGAACTAGACTGAAGGAGATTTGTGAAACATTGGACATCTAAAGCATGCGATAAACATGGTAAGGCGCTCAGCCGCTGAGATAATTTAAAATTAGTTCCGTTGAAGTTGATAGCCCCCTATATCAGCTACTGAGAGGCAAGTATACACATCTTATCTGCACCTGCATAAAATGAAGTGATTGCTACTTCACTGATGGTTAACCATACCAATACTGGAGTGATTCCAAAACCCTGAGGAAACCAGGTGCTTTTTTTATCCACTGCTGCCAAGATACCATTCTTCTAGTATAAGAGAAGTTTAAATTCTTAATGTTTGCTCCAGGAGGTACTTTCCAAACCACAGAGCGTCAGCAAAATAAAAGCAACTGCACCAGAACCAATATGTAACCTGAGATTTGTAGGCATCAGGATGGCAGAAGATGAGATATTCTGTTTTGCTGTAATTTAACAGAAAAATAATTTCATTTAATCTTCCCACACTAATTATAATCTTTGTTTTTCTTCAGCTCTAACTACTGCATCCAATACAAAAAAACATCCCCAGGCTGCTGGTACCAAAATGGAGTTGTTCTGTCTAGAGACCGAAGTGTCTGATTACCATATGTGGAGAAATCTGGCAAGCCTTCCCTTTGACTGGCAGCAGCAAATCTATACCCTGTGTAAGGCACTGGGTCTAGATTATTTCAGATTCCTTTCATTCTTTAGAAGCAAGGTTACACAATAATCAGATTTTCTAGACAGAGATTTATTTGCCAAACATTTGAACTTCTACATAATGCTTTCAGTAACAACTTGGCAATCTGCGTCCCTCCATTTATTCTGCCTCATTTTCCTGAAGTCACGTGGTTCCTACTCAACCACCTTTGATCCTCACCTTGGATTTGCCCTGCTGTCCATTACTGGAGCTGCTGGTATTCCCAGCAAAGAAAATTATTTCATCTGACTGTTCACAGCAACTGAAGTTCCTGTTCGATGCACAGATCTGGGTACTTAAAATGGGCAGTAAACAAGAGAGACTTTTGCAAAGCAATGGAATTAAATTGTCTTCCGGCTCCCCCGCCAAGGGGCTCCCAACATTGCTCTGCTGTTGGGTTTGGTTTTTTTTTTTTGTAGTGAAATTAATCTGGGAGATAATTTCTTTAAATAAAACACCACAATTCACCCTGGTTCATTCAGTCTGGTTGGCATCCTGTCTAGGAAAAAAAAATAATGTATTTCAGGTAGAAAAATTGTTCAGCTTCCCTTAAGAAGGCAGTTAACACCTTTTCTAAGCCGTTAATTTCTTCCAGCACTCTTTTTGTGCGGTTCCCAAGATTTTTCTTCTACCACAACCCACCCACACCACAGTGAAGAGCAGGCCATGATCTTTTTCAGGCATACATGCTCATAGCAAAAGACTTCTTTTCTGCAGGGTATATTTGTGATTCTTTTGTTTGTTATTACATTTCTGTGGAAATCTTCACTTCAAGCCAAATAATTTCCCAGATACCTATGCAAAATGATACTTGCTACAATAAATTGCCATGATTTATGCAAACAGTACAAGCATTATGCGCTATTTAAGATGGCCCTTCCAGGGCTCAGGCATTTTGAATCAAGGCATAAGCTATTTTCTGCTGCTGTTATCAATACCATGGAAAAAATCCACTTGCCTTTTTCTGAGTAAGTATTGCCTTATTGCTATCCCTGTAGGAAACCCTTGTAATTTTTAACATACACAGAGGCTAAGTTACTAGCCAATCGTTCGCACATGTTTTGCTCCCCATAAACAGACTGGCTGCAGAAGCAGCATGCCCTTCTCACTGCTGCCGTACTTTCATGAATCGTACTCGATGGTTAATCACACCTTATGCGTGTTGCACATCTCTCTTTTTGATAGATCTAGGCATATTTATTCCAGCTTGCAATTTACTCATGTCAGGCTGTAACCCAGAAGCAGATAGTCTGCCTCTTCAAAATGTTATTTTGCTTCCAGAGAACTGGCAAATTTTCCTCATTTAGTCTTCATCCAAACTCTGCTGAGTTATCTGAAGCCTCTATACAGAGGCTATGATGCCCTTATTTGCTCCATTTCTCCCTGTACCTCCTCTCCCACCCCTTCTTCTGCCACTGTTAGCAATGCACACATTGATATGCCCTCCCAGGCGCCCGACTCCGTGCTCCAGATATCAGCACAGCACTGAACGTGTGGAGCATCCTATACACAGCGATAATCTTTCCAAGCAAGCCTTGCCAAAGGCACCTTAGCTGCAACTCATTATCAGCCTTAGCCGCTGGGATTGTGTGAGGCACTCAACTTTCAAAACTAGCAGGCAACTGACATTTTTTACATTACTTTCTCTTCTTTTTGAGAGCCCAGATAATGCCCTCTCTCCCTCTTTTTACCCTTTTTTTTTTTTAAATGGATGAGTTTAAGCACACAATCTGCCTCTTTTTCACCATCTGGCAAACGGGCCAGATAGCCCATTCAGTTGGTTACAGAGAAAGACCCCAGCAACAAAGACAGTAATCCAAATTTGATCTAAATTTTGGTGGAAGAAAAAAAAAAAATACTATGCAGACCTTGGGTTTTGACTTAACTTGGGAAGAAAAGTGTCACAAGTACGGTTTTACCTGGTAGTAGTGTATCCCAAATGAAACAGCAGTTCAGATGGAGAAGTTTGATCCTGAATCTCTGGTTGGTTATTCAGGCTTTAGAGTTTGCATTCATTTAATGTGTCTGTCTTCTCTAAAAAGACTTTCTACACAGCCCTTTACACATTCTGCCAAAGTGTTATGGAAGGTAAAAGCCACAGCTGTCAAATAAGTACGTTTTAACCACTCCACCTAGTACAGAAGATAGCAAGCAAAGACTCAGAGAAATGGAAAAGCCCTCAAGTATGACCCAAACCACCCCTCTGCTCTGAAGGAGCATACAGTACACATAGAAAATATCTGCCCGACATGATCCTGGATTTTTTCCATGAAGCATCCTCTAAACACTCCCAAAGTAGCCTTTTTCTGTGTTTCACCAGGCTAATAGGTAGAAAGGGTTTTTCCTACTATCAGATCTAAAGTGGAATGTTTTCTAACACATAAACATAAATTAAGCTAATTTCTCCCTCTTACAAGTGGAGAGAAAGACTGAACGCTGCATCTCAATATCCCCTGCATGTTGGACAGTCTATAACAGAAACAGCTAAGGAGCTATTGGCTAACAAACCCCATTCTCTCTTCATCTTTCCTATCAGGCCATGATTTCTAAACAACTTACTAGTCTTGTTAGTATTTTTCTCAGTTCCCACATTAGAACAAAACATAATTTTTTTGAATGATTTCACAAAGATTTACATTCACAGCACGTTATCATGCTGCAATTAGCCCTTGTGATAAAGCACTGGAAGAGGTTTGCAGTAGCAAGAGACTGGCTTCGGGCTTCACAAGTCCCTCTTTAAAGGTCAACTTGCCCAAGGCACCCATATTAAGCAACACCTCCATACTGAATTGCCTCCAAGTGCTGTTTCTCAGTGAGAAGCATGCTAATTTGTGGATTCATAACAGAAGCGTACCCACCATCATGAATAACAACTGCAACACCTGGTTCACAGTAGTTCTACCATTTGTCCTTCCTTTAGTTTCTTCACTTGCGGGTGCAAATGTCCCAGAACAAATGTCCTTTTAAGCACGCCGCTTTCCCTCCCCCATCCCCGCCACGTACCTTGATTGCTAGCGGCCAGCAGAACACAGAGCAATGCCCATGAAGGATCCTTCCCAATACATAAGGATAAAAGGAGAGCTGGGCGAAGAGAGGAGAGGTCATCATTTAACTGCTTAAAAATATCAGACAGCAGGTAGCTCCCGGGATAGTCAGGGGTGCGCACCGTCATCCTCTTCTCTCTGTCACAACCCAGAATAACACCACTCTTCACGATAAGATTTGCCACATTGCCTAGCTTGTGGTGAACCCAGTGAGGTTAAGGCACAGGAAAGAAAGTAAAGGAAGAACGTAAAAGGTGCTTTAAAAGCACGTATTTTGCAAGGAGTTTTCAGCAGTCCTGCATAGGAGTCACTGAAATGCAATCACCCTTCCACCCTTCACTCCCACTGGTTTCTGCTCACTAAGTAATACTTTAGAGGGAAAACAGCTCATGCACAAGGGAGATGCGAGACACTGATCAGAACCAAACCTCTGTCAGAAAAGCACATTGCAACACAGCAAACCCTCCTGCGCTGTCCTGTCAGGTGGACGCAGTGTGGGAATCGTGTCAAGGTGAGACAGTCTTTCATTTCCTGTGCTCAGAGGCTTCTTTTCTCACGCATTAGAAGTACATCTGATGTGCCAGTACACCAAAGAGGCATCAACCAAATTATTTTCACATTGCATCCAGTGATTCTCTATACACACGGGAAATAAAATGTCTATATTTCAAGGCAAAGTGCCAACATTATGAGCAGTCTGTCTGTCTACCCAGGCCCATCAGCCCTTTCTCGTTATTGATGACCCAAAGCAGATATCAGACAGGTCACAGTCAGTCGGGCAGAGGAAGCTATCCTTTTCCGAGGCAAAGACGACATGCAGAATATGTTTCTTTCATATTCTCCAGAGCATTGTATCTTAATACTGCAAGTGTGAGACAGAGCTACTAATGTCCTCTCCCGCCCCCTCTCCCCACACACCTCAGGGAGAAGTCCTGCAGAATTTAACAAGGGGGTAACTGATCACCTGCTATTAAAATGATAAAACCAAAAGATTTCTGAAGAGGTTATCCCTATCATCACAACATAAATATGGATAACTCAACCAAAGACAATTAAGTTCCACTGGGATAAAAGCATTAATCAAGCCTTAAAGAATTTTATGCAAAACTCATTCCTTTTACAAGACCTTTGGAGTCATTCCACAGGATAGATACAATCCATGTTCAGTTAAAGGGATGGTTACAAAACAACCTTTCATAAAGGTTTCTTGGTTTAAGAACTTTTCCATTAGCACAGAATGACAATATTGCCTCTGGAAAGTGCTTTGTTCATGCAATGGTACAGCGTCTACGCAATGTCTCTTCATCTGAACTATTACAGCACACAAAGGTAGATGGAGAGGGAATCTTTTATAGAGGATATGCACCACTCCAAAAGAACGACAGTAATAAATGCTGTCACTACCAGCATTTCTTCCAAATGAAACAGGATACTCATTTAACTTAAAAACAGGAATTTAAAAACCTCTCTGCAGCCATACAATTTGATTATTTTCCTAGTAGCTGACTGAGGAGGACAGACAAGCACTCATCCTGCTAAGACAGAGTCACCTTTGGAATTGAGGCTGTTGCTGCAGAAGCCAGGTAGTAAGATTTCTCAGCTTCCAGGGCACGGAAGTTTTTGAGCCTTTGTTTAAAACACTGCGGGAGAAAGACGATTCATTACTGGCAATGGGTTTTGAGAGAAGAATCATTTCATCAGGAGTGGTTTTGACCGCAAGTATGATTTTTCTATTGTACAGTTCAAAAGAAATACACTATTTCTAGTGATGCGGTAGGTTCCAACTGGTAAAACATAGCATATTGCAGACTGAGAAGTATCTGAGGAACTGACTGTCTATCATAACAAATGAAATGAAAATTTCACTCCATTTGGTTTGCTCCCACAGGAGTAAAACACACAGCAAAGTTTCAACCAAATGGAAAATGCAATAGCAGCGCTTAACTTCATTTTCTTGTATCTGTTCTCAATTTTACAAGGGATATATTTTAAACATCTGTAATAATTATACTCAAATTGTTTTTAAATTAAATGTCACGGAACATAGTTAAGAAAAAACAGCCTTCTGCACAGGAATTACATATTGTTTTAAAACAATACATACAAATGATTAAGTAACTGTAGGTACATTTAAAGAAAGCATAGTGAGGGAAATTAAGTGGGATGATTTTTTTCCCCCTTTTCCAAAAAAGTTGCATATGATTTTCCCTAGAATCCCAGTAAAAGATCCCCCCTCTTCCCCAACCCCAGCTTCCTCTGGTATCACCAACCCTTTGAAGAAATGATGTACTATTGGTAACTGACATATCGGAAGACTTTCATTATTTTCCCTTTGACACTGAGTACTGTAAAGTACACACATAATTCTAATTCACTTTTTTTGAACTTATGTTACCAAAAATGCTTTATTTTTAACAGGGATAAATAAACTGAAGCATGTTTTTAAATATCGATATATAGAGAGTGTGAGTGCGTGTGTGTATAAGCATATATACATATGCAGGCTTGCTGGTGCAATACAAGCACCCTTTGGGGCCAGGACCATCACAAATCCAACAATTTCTCCTCCTCCTCCTCCTCCTCTACTGAGCAGACATCCCAGGTGCTGACTTTCCCCCTCTTGCCAGAAGTGCTTGAAGAGCCAGAGTGATGTGGAGAGATGTAGTGAAAGCTGCAGCTGAGATTTCAGTCTGTCCAGATGAATGCATCAAGTGAAATCAAGACCACGTAGACTTATCAGCTTCAATCAAATTCCACTTTTTCTTTTCTTTTTTACATGACTTCTGCTAACTTATGGTTAAATCTGACTATTTTTGCTTCTATGGTAGGCTCTGTGTAAGACTCATACAGCTGTTCACGTTTAAGCTGGCTCAGGTAACAGACTGCAACACTCCAAAGATGTAATTAATGGTCATGTGAAACAAGGTGACTCACCATCTCTTAACAAATCATGAGCAAAACAGGCAAGTCACACAAAGTAGTTGCCATCATGTCCTGCTCACCATGCCATTCAGGAATGCATTGTGTCTTACAGCTATAGATAATCTGTTTCCAAAAGGTTATAGATACTTTGGTGAATAAATGTTATTGACATTGTGTTGTGTACCCTTCTAGGTCTAAAGTGCGTTTGCCACATGTACACATACGGCACACCGAGGTCTGGAACAGTTAACCTGGACAATGTAGCTGAGAACCAGGACATCCATAGTAAATGGTTTTTAAGCCAAGAAAATTAAGCTTTTTTTTTTTTTTTTAAAAAAAAGCATAAGTAAGAATGAAGCACTATTAATAAGCTGATTTGTTACACATACACAAACATAGTTCGTAGTTCCGCTCACTGATGAAAGGCTTCTGTCCCAAATCATTTCAGGAGCAAACCCCAAACTCCTTAGTTCCTAAGCATTGAGTGGACCTCCAAATCTAACACTAGCAACCGCTGCTCTAGTGAGAGTATTCTCCTCTGGCATTCACTTTTCACCCTTCACTTTTTTCAGTAGTCATCGTTTTCTATCTTACCTCACTTTGATCCTTTCCATATATTCTAACATGGCACTGTTTAACAGCATTCATACCAGTCAAAAATATAACAAGAAGATTTTTTTCTTTTTTTTTTTTTTNTGGGGGGTTGGGTTGATGGTGAGGTTTGGGGTTGGTTTGTTTTGTTTGGGTTTTTTTTTGGGGGGGAAGGGGTGTCAGCGGTGGTTTGGGGGTGTTTTTTTGGTGGTTTTTTTTTCATTTGTTTTACCACAGCCAGCACAGAACTTAGTCCTCCGTGAACATTTGCCATGAAGCACCACTGTGTCGCTTTCGCTTTGACTTCACTTTTTCCCTTCACAGAAGCAAGTGAGCAGGGAATACATTTTAACAGAGCAAGCTGAACAGCTCAAGCATTCTATTCAATCATCTATATAAAAAACCAAGCAGTCAAAAAGAACAGTTTCTTCACATCAAACAGCTCACTTTGATTCTTATTTTTCTCTTGAGTACTTTTAAAAACAAAGAATTCATACCAGATCAAAAGAAGTGTTGATGGACCTGAAACAAAGAATTTTCAATGCACTTAAAATCTTCATTCTGGAACGTTTTTTCTGTTTTTCAGTACAGCCAAACTGAACAGCAATCTGTTATTTACAGTCTATTGTGCTCCTAAGTTCTGCTACACCAGCACATTAAACTGCAAGTGTCTTGTATCAATCAAAAGTATATACTCCTACCTATGCTGAAGAAGTGGCTGAAGTCCTTTTTGTAGCTCTTATAGTTGATAAAATGATTCCACAAAATTGTGTTTCACTTTGCCTCTGTAGTTGATGCTATTTAAAATAGGGCTGACTCCAGCTTATTGAGTTTTTTATAAAACAACATTAGGAAGAATAATCTATTTAATCGTGACAAAACGCTGCATATTTACTACAAAACTGATCTAGTCTTCCTGCAGTTGGATGATTCTTTTGTTTATTCCTCCCACACCACCACTGTGTTTGAATGAGTGAGCTTTGCTGGATATCCTCTGGTCACAGATCCACAGCTGAGAAGCCTAAAAGACCTTTATCTTCCCACTCTCAATAATAAACTACAATAAAAGTCTTCCTAGAAACTGTTTAAAAAGCATAAATCTACAGCATAAGACTTTCCCCCCCCCCAGGAACTTGACATAAATCCCCTTTCCTTGGTCTGTCATGATTTACACGCTTTTTAGGTTTTACAAAAACTTCTGACCCTTGAGGATAAACGTCATCCTCAGCACATGGGGACATGCTCTATATTGATGTTAGTTTTTACAGACCATTGAAAACTCTTGAATCAAAATGTAATTCTCTATTTAAGCGATTTTTTGGGGGTTGCTTGTAATACTGCAGAGCTCTGTGCTCCCTAGGAAAAGAGAAAGTAATTCCATTCTTTTTTCCTGAAAATTTCAGAGGTTTGTTGAAGGCCTAATTTTGCCCTCAGCTAGTAACATCAGTAACACTTTTCCAATTTCAAAGTAGTCTTAAGTAAAATTAAATGGTGGCATTGTGGCCTCATGGAAAAGATTTTATTTTTTTTTTTTTTTAAAACAGGAACAAATTCCCACTGGTAAAAAAAAAAAAAAAAGGTTTTGTGAACCCACCGCATTTAATATATTGGCAAAATCGTTCATACTGCAACAGACAATGGTCAGGGATATGGTGACAGAGAACAGGCAAAAATAGTTGCTGTCTCCACCTGGATGCAGGACAATTGAAGCTGGCTTCCAGCTTCGTCTCTGCTGTGAAGACCAGCCAGGAAAGAAGTTCCTGTGTCAACCTGGGTGAACATGTGGGAGACCCTGAAAAAGGGCAAAATATTGAAAAGTGAAAGTTTCCATTCAAGAGATATTTATAGTGATTATGTTAATGCTTAAGCAAGATTTTTTTGGCAAAACAGTATCTTTCTTGTGCTTGGTTGCTGCCTTCAGACAGTAAGGCGTGCTAGCTGCCAAACATGAGCGCAGGAGCCCACAGAGCACAATGTTGCTCTTATCAGGGACAGTAAACCTGACAGATGTGAGTTCACACCTGTTGCACACCAACTCCCTTTCCCTCATCGCAATAAAGACTCACCAAAATCCACATAGACCATGGCAGCCCTGGATAAAGCAAGCCGGTTATTTACCCCCTCTAACAGGGATTTCCACCACCTGGGCACTGCTCTGCGCACAGGAGGAGTTTCCTGGAGGTGCCCTTTCCATGGGCAGTGCCATGGGACCAGGTCTCCAGCCGCTAGTGGCAGCACGCCGCTTGCACAGTTACGAACATCGGGAGGAAAGATGAGGATCAACATTTCCATTTGTCCACTAGAGAAAAGCAGCACACGCATACTCATCAGCTGATGAGCAGAACTGTTAAGCCAAACCTAGGACTCCGTTCTCTGCACCCTTACTAACCATACACCAGCTTTTCTTCACAGGTTGTGCACTCCCTGCAGCCCGCTAAAGCAAAGCTGGCCAGGGTAGCGTGGGACAAGGGAAAGGAGGAACGGTTCCTGCCATCGTCCCTACATCTTGGCAGCTACCAATTCATAAAGCAAGGAAGTAATGCTGAGGCAGACCCAAGGATGCAGGCATAGATTCACAGAAACTCTCATAATGCCAATTTTTGTTTGGGGGTTTGTTTTGGATTTTTGGGTGTTTTTTTCTTTTTTTATTTATTATTATTTCCTCAGGGTGTAACAGATTACAATAGGCCCAAAGGGATTTTACTTTCATTGATACTCTCAGTGAAAGGTACGTTTATGTCAAGAGATCATTATGTATTCTTAAAATTAACAATCTGGTTTTAGGGCTTTACAAATTCTGCATGCATACGGTTTGTCCTTAACCATTAATTTCACCAACATCAGCACGCTAAAGCTCTGAAGAGTCATACCAGGAATAGATAAGAAACTACATCACTGCAACAGGAGGAACACCCCCAGACTCCCCTGCTTCAAGCAACTCTGGAGACAGCTTCAGGTTACTCATTTTGCTATCACATATCAACACAGAGGACTAGTACCTTGGTAAAAACGATGCAAAAAGCGTGGAATTTTATCCCACCAGAGAAACAGAGCTCTTGTCTTTCTCAGGGCTCATTTTATGCTCTCATAAGAGTCTGAAAACGTCAATCCCTAAAACACGAACAAATCTGCAATAAACCAGACACTGTATATATATTAGCTCTTTTCAGGCTGCCTTGTTTTTAAGTCAGAGGGCTTAGAGATATTTTATCAGTCTTTTCATTGGAGTAAGACCAGGAAAGTTCCCCTGATGTTTCAAGGTATATCTCGGTCTCAGGTTAAGTTAACAGAGTATTGGAAACAAAGCAAAGACTGAGTTGTGCAGTGGCACATTTAGAATGGAGCTACAGAAATATCAATTGTCCTTACAAAGTTATTATTTTTTGATTTAAAAAAACCTTCAAGTATTTTTGATTGCTGTCTGTAGACAGAAAACGCTGAATCCTTCATCCGAATATTGCTGGGGTTTTGATATTCAAATCCAGATCAACCCCAGAACCTCTGGATTATTGGAAGGATTGATTTAATTCTGCGTTATGCTCTTGATACCTACAAGGCTCTGTCAAGTCCAGACTTACCTTGCACAAGGGGAAAGCGACGCTTGTACAGTACAAAGGAAATGTCAGTTCCTGTGATTTTGCACCCCTCTGCCCCAGCTTGACAGATATTTTTTCTTCTTCTTCTTCTATGGACTTAAATCAGCTACTAATCAGAGCTAATTTCCTGTGGAAGATGATATTAGAAAGACATCAAAGCCTAAAATCCCAATACAAAATGATCACTAGCAATTAAACAGGTTCTAGAAGAGGGCTGGAGGTATGCCACCACAAACACGTATAGTATCTGAATCTGTAAGATAAATATGTGCACCAGCTATAACAGGACAGGAATTACCACATTTAAATACTTAATAAAGTACTACTCTAACCAGTGTCTCAACATCCTACACATAGGAAGTCTTTCCTCATTTCTATGGTGATGAACTTATACCACGAAACTGGAAATCTAATTATGCTTGCTTGTAACTGTGACCACAAAATATAATTATAGCTATCACCAGCCAAAATAATTGGACAGCTGTTCTTAAAAAAAAAAAAAAAAACACACACAAAACACCCCACACAACACAAAAAAAACTCTTCGTACTTGACTGGAGATATTCTGATAGCAAGGAATTCAGAAATTTAACCATTAGCCTAAACAGAGAGGAAGAAGGGAAGGAGAGGGAGCATTTGCTCAGCATATTGGGGGACATTTCAGAAACATGCATAGAAAGGGGAGTGAAAATATAGAATTTAATTTGTTAAGTTAACATCAGCACTGATATTGGTATTTAGAAATTAGTTCAGATGGAAAGCAAAATTATAAGCAAGACTTTCTCAGTTACATTATTGTGTCTGGAGGAATAAATCTTAAAAGAACATGAATTTGGCTGGGGACAGCGATAGACAGTCTAGTGACAACAAAAACAACGAGATAAGACACATAGCAGGGGGAAGGGGAAAAAAAAAAAATGAAAAAGAGAAAAGCGAAACACAAAACCAAAGAAAGACAAGAGGAAAAGGCTACTACCCTTCTTGCCTTTCAGTCAGATTTAAAATATCATCAGGTCTCCCCTCCCAAAAACGTGTTAGACAATTTCCTAGCAAAGCACAAGACGCTGCTGACAAGCGGCGGGAACAAGGCAACAGCAAGAGAGACAGTAAGGGCAGTGACAGAAGCAGGACAAGAACCCCCAGGGCAGCAGTAGTAGTCTTAGCACCCGCTGCACCTTCTTTCCTCATCAGGCAGAAAGGAATAGGAAAAAGAAAAAAAAAGAAGACATCTTTTTTTCTTCTTGGCAGATGAATCCTTTAATTCACCACCTGCTGCCCAATTCCAATAGTGGCATGCAACATCCTTGGATGCATTGCAGGGGATGGGCGAGGAGCCCATGGAGTCTCTGGCACCAAGAGCTTCTGCTTAGCAAAAGGAATCAATAAACCCCACAGCGGTCCCCCACGGTTTTGAATCAGTCATTCACAATCTTTTAGACGCCATTTCTGACTCAACTGAAACAGCAGATTGCGGCATTGCTGGTGATCCAGGCATAGCGACGGCACTTTGTTGGGAGGCTGGGGAGAGAAAGGTACAGATGTGCTTGTGGGATACCAACTCCTGACCTGTTCCTCCTTTTGGTCTTCTGCTGCTTGGGATGTAGGAAGAAAAGGGCCAGAATTAGCCTGGAGGGGACTGGGATACAACAGCAGCAAGTCAGACGGTTAGGAAGGGAGAGAAGACTTCTAACTTGTCTTCCCAGTCCAGGGGACTTTTACACCTAAATTTTAAAAGGTTTGCCCCAGCGGAGTTACTCTAAGCATCAATGTAGCATATGACTTAGAGCAGCTCTCAGGCTGGAAACATCCACAGGAGAGTGGAGATGACCAGACCCACAGGGCGGATGTGAAGCAATCTCTCTGGCCGACGCCGTCACTGCCAGCAAAAGGGCCCCGGGGAGCAGAGTGGAAGGAACCAAAACGGGTATACATTGCATTGTCTCATGTTTTCGGAAGGCAGACACCTAAAAGCCAAACCAAGAAAATAAGAAGAGGAGGATTGCAGAAAAACCGAGCCTGAAGTATACCATAACACCATCAAATGCATTTATTGTTTTGGAAAAACTGCATGAAAGTTAGAACTCAGCAGCAGAACCACTGAACTCTGACTCACTAATTTTCAAATATTTATATATCACTTTCATATCAAAATGCTCTAAAGGAAAAGCAAAATATCTGTGAAAGATCTTTATCACTTGACTGTCAAGCCTGCTTCTGATTATTTCCAACACATGGTTAATTTATCAACACAATTATACATAAGCAAATTACATGCAAGTAAGGAGAATTAGTAACATTTTCCATGTGTGCACGCTTGCACTGAATCTACCTCCAGCCCGTAATAATATAACAAACATGCATCCTTTCCAGATGAGTTATGAATTAGGGTTATAGTTCAGATCACCCCAAAACTGCTGTTTATGATACATAAGAAGAAAAATCATTTTTACATTTAAGCAGCGGCTCTCTTCTTTCTAGGAATGGTGCACGATAAGGCAATGAGCAGTCGGTAGAATAACACCCTTACCCCCTTTTATTTGGTAAGTGACCTGATAGAGGTAAGCGCAGTTTTCCAGCAAACTTAGGTAGCAAACAAACTCAGATTTTGGGGGGACACAAGAGACCTTGTGTGTTCTCAGTGACGGTTTTCCTTCAAGGATACAAGCGCTGTACAGAATAGTTCACCAGTACAGTGATTTTTATTCTGCCTAGCCTGTCCCATGCACTGCATGGAACAGGAGGCCTCGGAATACATAGTATGTGGCCATGTAATTTTATCACCGCACATGGAAAAGGGGAAAACTTTTGAAATTCAGGCTAACCTACTTTAAATACCATAGCACTCAGAGAATTGGTTTCATAACGTAAATAGCTTTCCTTTGTTATACTATCCTGCATATGCTCTCTCACTGTTCTTCGCTTCTTTAAAAAAATGTAACCCTCTGCAGATGCCACCAGATATGGTGAAAGGGCATTACCCATCTTCTCCCCTCATCCCATTAAGCAAATTAATTAAAACTGATGTGGGAGGAAGAGGGAAAGAGGTATTTTTCTGCCCTTTCAGTGAGTTAAATTAGCTCAGAGGATTCAGAGAGAACCAGGGTTGCCGCAGAAAGGATGAGGGTAAATTGCACATCCAGAAGAAGTTAAACCTCCTCTTTTCAGCATCAGCAAGCTGCTCGGTGCTCTCAGCATTAAGCAGAACTATAATAAGGTAAAACAAAACCAAAAACAAAAAGCTCTAATCATTAGTCATCAACAGGGCTGACGCACTGCACATGCAGTTCTGCACAACAGCACGTGATACAAGATTTATCCTCATTAATTAGCAGCAAGAGCAGACCATTATTTCTTCTGAGGCGGCAGGGAAGTAGCAGCAGGTTTGGGAGAACGGCTTTCTGGGTGAAAGAGAAGGAAAAGCCTAGTGAGGCTCTCTTCAGTCACAAACGTGGTCTGGCACGAGCATTGACTTCCACTTCAGTACCTGCTCAAAGCTAAAGAGCACACCACAGACACTGCTGAGAACGTAACTGCTAGAAGGGAAGCAATGAGTGTGTATCTCACTCATACCCGAGCAAAATTTTGTGAGACAAGGGAAAGTACTTCTCTAGCTAAAAACAATGCCATAAGAGGTGTAGCAAAAACCGGTTGCATTAAAACTTCAAGAAAATAAATAATAAAAAAAAAAATTTGATGACAGAGGTTAGAAACATAACTACAAGAACAGCAAATAGCTCTTCCTATAACAAATAAAAATTTGGGCTTGTCTCCTCCCCTCAAATGGAACTTTTGCAAGTTAGCAGGTACTGCAACAGATCTCCAACTTCGCTCAGAAATTTATTCAGTTGCAAACTGTTCTGCAAGAGTGATTTTATATGTATTCCAGCAGTTTATAAAGAAAAATACAAATGAAGTGAATTGGCTTTCACATTTCTGTTTTCATTCCATACGGAGGCAAAAGAATAAGATCTGTAGGACATGCAAAAATGGAAAAGACTCACATATTTTATTTCATTTTATTAGAGCAACACCAACAGCAGGGGTTTTTTTTAAGTTCCATTTAAGACTGGATTTGCAGAAGTGCTCCAAAAGCTGGTCTGAAGGACAGCTTCACAGGTTTATGAAGAATACAGGAGCTGCGGGAAACCACTTCTTGCCAAGTTGAAGCTTACCCAGAGAGCACGTCATGCTCCTGCCTCATCATCTGCAGTAGCCACAAACCGCGCTGAAGGACACTGAAGGAGCAGCAACTCTGAAACTTCTGTGGATCTGTCAGTGACCATATTTGACAGTCAAAAGAAATATTACCTTTACAAGGCTGTAGCAGGAGTCAGTTGAAAGCCTTGTTACCCCCTGCAGATGGTACCTAAGTGATAATCCAGTAAGAGTGTAACACGGTCCTCAGCTCTGGGATAATCACAACAGTGGAACTAACACAAAACTAGGGTTATAGCTACCTGCAGAACCCAGGAACACATCCAAACTCTGGGTGAACATCTCAGCTCTTTGTTGCGATGAGACCTAAAAACTCAGCTTTCCTCCCCTTATCCACTTCCTGCCCGCCCCCCGGCCCCCTTTATTTTCAAAGCTCAGAAGACCTTCTGTTCCTAGGCCAAGAGAGAGACGTGGTATGTGCCATGTCACCAGTCTCGCTTATGAAAAGTGGACTCCAAGGCATCTCCCTGGTACATCGCCTAGACATAGCCAAGGAAGCAGCTTGATTAGAGTAATTGAGTAGTAAAAGCCTTCATGAGGGTTGAAGGTCTCTGAAAGCAACAGGACAACAGAAACAGATTGAGAACAGTGCTGCACCCTTAAGCAAGAAGAAAAACAAAACAGAGAACTTCACTTCTGGTAGTAGCTGGTACATAAAAGCTTGCTGTTTTGTTTTTATTAATAGGTTTTTAAGTCAGGCAAGAGGCAAAACTGTGCAACGGAATTACAGGAATTTGAGGAGTACTGCACGCTACCGGAAAACCAATCATTTTGGAGGAGACACAAAGCAGCTAAGAACAAAACAGACACAAACTGTTACACAGCTTAGGAGCATATCTCACAAATGCAAAAGGGAGTGAGGAAAAGGGCTAAGCACGCTCAAGGGGGAACCCCATCGTGGCAGACCTGTCAGGCAGATAGCTTCCAAGCTCCAACTTCAATACTTGACCACGCAACTGGAATTTGAGTAGCAGAGGCCACAGAGTCCCTACTGAAGCTGAAGGAGGACTCAGAACTGGCATCCGTCCAAACCTGGGCATGCTGAGGCAAGTCAAACAAGCTCGCACCATGGTTGGTACAAGAAAGAGAAAGGAGGACGAAGCCCAAGTTACTTCACCAGCTCCATCAGCGCACACATGGCATGCTCAAAGAGCACGCCAGGCGAAAGAAACTCTACACTGGTGCAATGGGTGTGATTTGTGGCAAAATCTTAAAATAAAACAGAAGGTTTAATAAGTTTTCTGTCCATGCTGTTCTGTTCCCACACTGACCAAGCGTTTCTACTGATCTGATAAAGTTTAATCATGAAAGCTCGCGTGTCACAGCCCACCTGTTGGGTTCTAGCAATCGCACATGAGGGAAACGGCTTTTTGGAACAAGGAAGTGGAAGGCGGCCACGAGCGTTCAGATCCATCCCAAGCAGCAACACCTGAAGAACTAGCACGTGACTTACAAGCAAAGCAAAGGCTGTGCTTGCTGTGCCATGGTAGCCCTTACAATCTTCCCACCTCCTAAAGAAAAGACTTGCATAGCATACAGGGGAATTCCTGTTACAGGAGCAAACGCTTCGAAAAATAATGCATGTTCTGGGTGTCCTTAGTAAAGAGAAATGTCTTAAATTGCTTTCAAATATAGATCCAATAAAGGACTATATGCCCTGGTGGAATCACATTTTCTGGGTATGACAGTGTGCTTTAAACAGTTTTCTGCAGAACTTAATAGTAGAAAGCTGTGTTTTGGATTGCTCAAGGACACAGTCCTCAATAAAAGCCATGAACAGGCTGCAGTACTTTAACAGTTTCACAAACACTGGTGTCCTCTGCAGGAGGGTGAGCCAAAGGAGCATCCTCCTGAATGCCTGTGGCCTTCTTGCCACCTGTCCTCCTCTCTGTGCATTCAACTGAAGAAAAGAAAAAGAACAGCAAAGGCAGAGCTAAAACAGCTTCTTTGAAATTGAATTCTGCCTATTTTTTCAGTGTGTGCATACGCACCAAGAACAGAGGCCTCCAGCAAAGTACCAACTAGCTGTGCTGCTACAGGGCCATTCCTAGCTCAGAGCTGCCACGGATTTTGGTCAATACTGAGCTCCTTCTGTCACAGTAGCAACAACAGTCATCTTGGATCATGCCTCTCTAGGTATTGGCAAATGTTCACCAGATAGACGGGTATTTTCAAACTCCTTTGTGAGTCAGCTTGGGCGTAATACACCAGACCATGGAACATAATTTCATTTAGAAAGGTTATCTGCTCTCTAATTTCTATTCTGAAAGCAGATCATGTTTCCGTCTACCTTCAACCAGACATTTCACTGGTTGGGGTTCCGCCCCCCCCCCCTTTTTTTTTTTAAATAATGGCTTAGTGTTGCCCACGTTACCAATCAATCATTTTTTGGTACATCTGAGTATATATCAGGCATACTGTGCAAGAAACACTGCTTATTATCATGAGGAATAGGTACCTGTGGATGCCATACTAGAGGTAGAGACCTGTTCAGTCACCACTCACCTGTTCTCTTGTCCAGAGTTTCTAAGGTTAAGAATTTCTTTTAAAGCACACAGAATTATTGCTACTCCTACTACAATCTTTATATGTACTCATGTAAAAAATTGTTACCATTTATGCAGAAGTATAATTGCTGCTGCCCTTTTATGGACATAGATGTCAAAGCTATTAGTCTAAACAAATTAATGTGAATTCTATACTCTATAATATTTCAATAGCTCAGTCACCAGTTTTAATTAACACCAGACAAAGGTCAACTATGTGTGTGCAAAATGTGTTCTTTGCAGTCTAGAAACAGTATGCAACAAGTAAAGCTAGGACAGTCAAGAAAGCTGCAGCACTTATTAACGACTTTGTATTAAAAAGAGACAGCATTATCCAGAAGTGAATGATGTCCACCGAGGTTAATTTGCCCTATCCCAGATCTCATTTTACTTTTCTGGGAACTTCATACTTCTCTGGGAACTTCATACTTCTCTCTATAAAATAAAAAAGAAAGAAGGGGGGAAAAAAAAAAAAGAGCAAAACGAGATGCAGATGATTTGCATGTTGGATTTGAATATATGTATATATACTATAAGATTTCTTAAAAATGGCTGGCAATGATAGTGACTCCAGTAGCTCTCTATCTTTTCAGTAAGCCATGAAGACCAATAATACACAATGATAGATATGTAATCACCTATTAAGTGCCATCAATCATGAGGTATTCCTAGTCAATGCATCCATGTTTGCAGGTCTTACTCCCTATGAAAAGGTTAAATTGGCTGATTTTTACAGCCACTCTAAGAGCAGCTGCCTTCCAATAATAGAGCATTTTAATCTTGTCAAGCATTGTATTCAGAACCCATATGAATCCAATAAAGTGTTATACACACTTGATTCATGCATCAATGTTGTCAGCATAGAGATAACACCCCTGCTTCTCCCCTCCAACTCAGCTGGATCAGTTGGGCAATTCAATCACCACTGAACTGAGTTTTGCCTTAGTGAATTCCCAATAGCAAGCGGAGGTCCAAGCTACTATGTCTGCAGTCATTCAAATTAACACCAAAGAATATTCGTGAGATTACCAAGTGAAACAAGGCAGTCGCCAGGCTGCACCTTCCCCCAGCCAGCAGCACGTACCCATCCAGCCACACTCCTCACAGCCAGGGCGCTGATGAAGTGCTGATGCCTCATGAGCAGACCAAGATTGTCTTCTCAGTTCAGATGCTCATGATGAGCATTTTTGTTTTGGACAGTATTCAAGCATATAAATAATGCTTAAGTGCTTTTGTAACCCAGGGCTCCATTACAGGAGTCACTCAGTGAATAACCGCCAAGAGGAGCGTTGAACCCAGGATATGAGTTTTTGCCCTTCACAGAACATTTTGAGTTGGGAGAGTTTAAGAGAGCTTTGAGAGGAAAAACAATGCCAAAAGAACAAACCACAAATAGAAACAGAAGGATATGATAACAACACTAACTAGCTAGTATTATGCAGAATATTAACTGCTTTTTAGATTAAACTTCAATTTTATTCCAACACTTGGAGTACAGCTCTGTTGAAAAGAGACTACAGTGGATTCAGTTTCTTATTTCATATCAGGTGCCCAGTAATTCCGGGCTAGCACTAAATGTTCAGGCACTTGAAGTTTTCACGTTTTAGCTAACATCATCACAAACTTCTCTGCAGTCAAGCTCACTAGCTATCATAAATCTGTTTAGAAACCAATTTTTCATTGCTAACATTAATGTAATTATCCCATTTTCACGTTAGCCTAATATCATCACTTAATCAGCCAGAGAAAAATGGCTGCAGCAAGAGAACATATCTTTATAAGAAATCACACTTATGAAAGACAGAACATTAGGGAAAATTTAGTAATGCTTTTTTGTCCAGCAGTTAAATGATTATCTGTTAGACATTGGATGTAGAAATTAAGTAAAATACTATGCCACTCTAGACCATTCACTAAGTCTCCATTAGAAGAGGATATTAGCCAACAATATTTTATCTTCTCGGGATTATTTCCTTTTTTGGTTGGTGAAGGGAAGAAAAAGAAGTCTCAGAAGAGTCTTTCATTTTAGAGTAGAAAAACTGCCAAACTAAAAGGGTCACAAGAAGCCACACTACGTGCAAGGGAAGGGAAAAAAAAATCTCATGGTCTGCCTTCAAAGATGTGGTTACAGTCTCTGGTAGCTCCCCCCAAGCTCGGCACAGAGCAGGCTGCCTTGCAACCATCCTCATTTGTCCCAGTGAGCAAGTACCAAGCAAGTGAAGAAACCCTGTCAGACCCATCTGCCAAAACCTTGTGTCACGCAGCATGCTGTGCCAGTGAGGGTCCCCCAGCCCACACGGACCGAAGCATCAGGCATGGATTGTGATACAGACCTAGAGGAAAAAAAAAAAAAAAACAAACCTTCCCTACATGACCTGGGAGACCATCTTTAAATCACTTTGTTTATATAACAACAAATGCGTTGTTTACAAGAAGTCCAGGTTTGTTTTTCCACTTCTGTATTACACATAAGCAGCTTCACGCAAGCATAAAAGAACAGGCTGCAAGGATCAAAAACAGTCTCAGCACTGCAATTCAATAGGAGCAATGAGACCACGTAGAGAGGCAAAGATTGAGAAAAAGGCAAACCTGGGATATCTTTCACCGGCCCTAAGTACAATAGCTAAATAGATTAAAAGATTCTGGATTAAATTATGAGATGGAAACAATAATGCCTCACTGGATGAGTTAGCTAGGCATTTAGCCTAGGCTTGACTTTATTAAGAATCAAAACACTGAAAAGCTTGGGTCAGACTGAGCATTAGCAGCTCATAAGAACTTGGCCTACAATCAGAAGAACCTTCTGAGAAAGGATAAAGTAATGCAGACCATAGCAAGGCTTTAAAATAATTTATAATAGTTCATACAACAGAACAGTACACCGATCAATTTATGTAAGCAAATATTAGCAAATTAAGGAATCCAGTGATGAAAGGTAGATGGCTACAAATATTTAATTAATGAACGTGGGAAAATGTTGTTTAGTGCTGGAAAATGTGACATTAAAGTCATGGAACTGAGGCTTAAAGTCCTCACCTATAATGAAGGCAGCTTAGAAGGATCTTTCTAGGAGGGGATCACAACAGACCTGGAGATTGTGTGCACAGATGTCCTGACACGGGTTCAAGAGCCAAAAGCTACTAATGAACCTGCCAGCACTGGAAGTTATGAGTGTAGGTTGCACACTCACATATATAATTTTGTTTCTAAAACCATGAGGGGGAAATCCTGGTGCTCCAGCCAACAGGAAGGACTCACCAGCCCCTAGCACTGCTGGGCCCACAGTCTTTGTAGCTCAAGGAGGTACAGCAAAAGCTGAAAGGCAGGGAAAACGCAGGGAGACAAAACCAACACGCACCTATGGAGCAGAGTGACAAGCGCAGCACAGAGCAGAGTTCCCTAGAGCAGCTTAGTGGCACCAAGGTTGTTCTGATACAGTTTTCATACAGCAGGAGAAAGCTCCTTTAGAGGCAGCAATAGCATTCATTCATTCTTGTTAGATGGCAGACTTCCCACTTTGAGCTGAAAAGAAGGAAGAAACAGTTCTACTTAAAGTAACCACAAGTTCATCCTGACTGTCTGCTAAAACTACAGGGAGGAAGAAAAACACAAAAACAAGTTTCAAATATGAACCGTGCGCAGTGAGTTGCGATGGAGTTGTGAATAACATCAATATGCAAACAGTTTTCTTCTTTTTCAGGAACACCTGCTTCTATACCAGACTCCTCATCACTGTTCAAGATCTTAAGCTTGCCAACTGCCAGGAGGAGCTAATCCCCTTCCATCTCCTCAGGCAGGAAAGAAGAGGTTTTCCTAGCCTGCTCCATCACTAAGCATCTCTCTCACTTCTCCAGGTGTGGAAAGCATGTCCTCTGACTCACCTAGGTATGCCTCTCACACATTCAACTTCCCAGCCAAGAAGTCATTTCCCAAAAGTGTTCCTCCTTTCCTCTCCAGAAAATAAATCCTACTTGTTTCAACCAGCTTTACACAGCGACAATACAATGATGTCTCCATAACTGCCATAATACAAGTTCATACGTCAGCCACCAACTCTGTCTCACCTTTGGCTTCCCTACAAGATTTTCTAGTCTTTCCATGGCCAGGGAAAGGTACATACAAACCAGATAGTCACCTTGCAGATGTGCTTGGTACATGTTGACTGGTAACATCTGTAGGTTTGCATGGCTCCCTTTGAACCCAGGGGAGCTTTTCACCTTCTGACTCGATTGTCACATTCACAAATCCACTTTCTTACGCAAGTCTGGTATTTGAAGAGTCTGGGAGTAACTACTCTCCTCCCCTTGGTAGGGAGTTAATGCAAGCCCCGATACTTGGTACGTCTCTGTAACTGCATTTGGTGCTCACTCCCCAAATGAAAGTTAAAAAGAGAGCCATAAAGTCAACACACTATTGTCCAGAAAGTTGCAAAACATCCAAGAGGCAACCAAGATATGTTTTGTAGTTTGCTTATACCACCATCTCTGACTTCATATTGCTTAGAGAATTATTACTCATGGTCATTTATTAGACAAATATTGGAAAACATTCACCTCAGAATTTCAGCATTACATCCATCTAGCCACTGGAGCGCTTTCTACAAGTTATTTTGTCTACAGCACAGATGTGAATCCTTTTCCATCTCTAGGCGTCTGCAAAGGCCATGATGCCTGTACTGACAGAGTTAAGCCCTCTGCACTTCCAATGTCAGTGCTCATAGTTCAGTGCTATGACTTTAAACCTGGAGTTGATCTAAAAGGACAGGAAGCACTTCAGCACCCTGCCACAGACTGCTCTCTGACCTACACAAGTCTCTATCGTGTTGGCAGGCTACTATACGCATCCTCTGAAGCCACACCAGGACAAACCTTCCTTCGTCTTCTGTGAACTCACTTGGTACAAAAATTAATGGAACTCATGACCAGAGACAGAAAATTGTGTAATGGTACCAACGTACAACACAAGGTATTTTCCTCTCTGAACAATACTGCCTACTCAAATTGTTGTTTCTACAGAAAAATGTCTTTTTTTCAGGGAATCTCATCCAATCTCTACTCAAATGTATACTGACATAACGGAGCACAGTTTTACAGCTAATGAGTTTTAGGAGAGTTCACAGAACAGTAGGATCAAGGCAAGAGCAACAAGGTGGAGGATGAGTGCCAGCAGCTGAACCAGAGGAAAGGATTCCCCTTTTTCACTCTTTCACCTGGGGCCCATGCCAGCTGCATTAGGCTACTGAGTGTCTCTCAGGAAAGTTATTCAAATAACAGACTCCTGTCAGTTACTTTGAGAGGTTTATAACTCACTGACTTTAGAAAGGTGTTTGAGTAAGAAAATGTGTATCTTGGGGGAGGAGTAAGAAAGGAGAAACAAAAAAAAAAAATTAAAATATTAAAAGAAATACAGCTAATGTAAATGAACATGCCAGAAATCCTGTCTGTAAACCAGAGCAAGCTCACTAACCCCGTGGGTACATAACCCAAACAGAGTCTACACTTTTGCAATTAAGACAAGATTTACAGATTTGGGAGAAGAACATATAAACTTTAAACTTTTTTTTTTTAGGTAAACGTGTATTACCATGAACAAAGACAATTCTGTATTATTAAATCAAAGTGTCTTGACTTTTATAACTGTTAACCCAATTCTGATGCTTCTCCCTTTACTTCAAGCTGCACAAAACAAAAGAACCAGCGGCAGAAATCACAATGCTCTTCAATCAAACCAAAGCTTGCCCTGAAATCTTAAGACGTTTATTAAAGCCCCTTTGGTTCCTCTAGCAATGAGTCCCTGGAAGGAGATGCCACTCACAGCTTTCTCTCTGAGCAATAAATCTTTCTTCACAATTAAAAGCTACAGAAAAATATTGACTAAGATACTATCCATTGGGATATATAAAAAAAAAGTCTCAAAGAAAGAAGGATATTTAGACGTTAGAATGATATTAAGGTCTGACAACTATTCTTAGTTCTGGATGAGGGGAAGATCTTTTACTAATATGCTATCTTAATGGGGGGGGGGGTTAAA